>CM061133.1:289777853-290345353 GCA_030789695.1 Scilla litardierei | reverse complement strand
TCTATCTCCGGGTCATATGGAATGAACACCACCGGCTCTGGTTCGACATGTGGAGGGGCAGTCTGAGAAGTAGAGGCGGCATGTGACCTGGCCGTGTCGGGAGTCTCAATATGTATATCCTCTAGCCCACCTGCATCCATACGCAATAAGACAATTGCAAATTCAATTAATTTAACAAACTGGACTGAACATTTAAAATAGAAATATACGTACGTATACGTGTCGGTGGTAGGGTATGTAGGGAAGAGAGTATATGTCCTGCAGTGCCTGAAAATATATACAGAATATTATACAATTAGTTATACAAAAACTTAAAAGGTCCACATTTAGACACATACTAAAACTACAATAAGCGTACATGTCCCAGATGGCGGGGGTTTTGTGCCACCGGTGAGCCATGTCCTGCACCACCTGAAAATGTATGAAGCATTTTTACCAATTAGTTTTACAAAAATTTAAATTGTACACGTTATATAGCAGTACTACAACATATGCGTACCTGACCCAGAGGGCGGGGTGGTATATGTCGAAGGGAAGCCATGACTTGCATTGCCTGAAAATGTATGAAGTATTTTACCATTTTGTTTCCCAACAAATTAAATTGTGCACGTTATACAGTCGTACTTAAACCACAAAATATGTGTACTGACCCAGATGACCGGGAGGTCTGGGATGTCCCTGTACCAGGTGAAAAAATCGTGTTCCAAACTCTCTTCATCTGCACTTCATAATTTTTTATTAATAAAAAAATTGATGCTTACGTGCTGTAAATATTTGCATAATTTATATGAAATAAATGGGATGCAAAACATGGAATAATTCACATTCTTTATTGATTCTAAGCAAAATCATCGTAATGAACATCTTTATACATTTACATCTTTTTAAATCATATTACTGAAAAAAAGTTCAACAATTTGATGTTGATGTTGACGCCCTTTGTGACCTAGTCTGAACGGTAGATGAAATGACTTTGTTTATTTTATTTCTTCGTCTTGTGCACTCCACTGTTACAATACCCATGCATGTGATCGCCAAATCAGGTATATCAACACGCAACGGTGTGATGTCATCAGTTGTTTCATTATTTGTTTCGATTGAAAAATCATCCACGACATCATCTGCTACGATTACAACATCTTCGTCATGTTCACTGCCCTCTTCAGCACCTGTTTCATCCGGTGCATATGCTCTAGGCAGATTTCTAAGAACCACCCAATCATCGTCTACCATTATATCTTTAACATAAAAACGTTGTTTTGCTTGCAAGGCAAACATGAACTTCTCATTCGGATAGATTTCCTTCTTCAGATTAACGACCGTGAAGCCCAAGTTGTCCTTCTTCTTTCCTTGCTCACGCCACCGCACCTTAAACATACCATGCCTCACTTCCTTCTAAAAGCCATAAAATAACTCAACCACGTCTACAACCTGGCAATAATAGAATATTTGACCTTCTTTTGGTTGTTGATCTCTGGATCTTGCATATGACAACTGCGTAAAGGATGAGAAGATTACACTATTTTGGGTGCATCGGTCCTTCTCGACTTCAATGGTATTAAATCTGTAACCATTAATAGAATAATGACGTCCCCTAGATTTGGCACTATTTAAAGTCGGACGGGGATACCAGGATTAAAATTTATAACCTCAAGCGCACGGTGTTTTAGTGTGGCTTGGGGTCGAACACGGGGAGGTGTGTGATGTGCTTGTGATCAAACAAGAACCGGATCACCCGGTGGGTGAGCTAGCCCTATCTCTTGGTGGGTTATCAAGATATAAAACTACGGAAAGGTGTAAGATATAAAAAGTAACCTAGGACTTTGATTTCCACCCTATCATGAGTTCTCTCTATTACGACCGACGGTTAGGAATACGATCGGATTCTAGGGTTTAGTGGTGAGACGCTGCCTCTAATAGCGGTTCCTAGCGTCCCATGGGCCCGATATTCTGGTCGATGCCTAGGAGATACTCTAGGTCTACCCAGTTTCGAACGGTGGGCATTCACATGTCCAACACCGACCGACTCCGGGAGCACTAAGCTCACAACGAATGCTCCCAACATTTCATCCTGCCGTTTCCACGCGCTAGAAATCAATGTCTACGCTAGGGGTGTGAGCTGTGGCTAGAGGATCAAACTCCCGTTTTATTTCTCCTTGGCCTGGCTGACGGTCAGAGGCGGTCTTTATCCCGCCAATGACAATAGAACGCCCCGCGTAACCATCTAAATCCCTATATCCTATCGAAACCTTAATCATATGGTTGTTCTAGGGAGAAACCACGAAGGGGCTTCCACCAATGTCCCAGATTAGAAAACTACTCACTAATCAATGCATTAAGAGCAGCAAAAAAAATTATAGCCATTAAAATCAAGATCAAGCAATAGAATACTAGAGAAAATGGTATTAATAACGCAATATTAAAGTATCAAAGCGATCGGAGAACTTACAAAACAAGTTTAATTAGCAGCAGCCAAAAACCCTAAAAGAACAGTTAAAAATATGGGATCCTCGTTTTCTGGGAAACCTAGGGCTATATATACATTCTGGCAAGATGCCAGGGAATATTCCCAGAAAAAGACAAAAATAAACGTCCAACCGATCGGTTGAAACATCAACTGATCGGTTGAGACGAATATTGACTGGGTCTTCAGCTTTTGTGATACTTCGCCTGATCACTGAACCGAACAGGTGAAGTCGTTCGGCTCTTGAGCTTGGGAAGATCAACTACAGGTGAACCGATCGGTTGACAAGTCAACCGATCGGTTAGAGTTCAGCTTCAAAAACAGAGAAGACTGTCGTGACCACCCGATCACTGAACCGATCGGTGGGATCTGCTTCATCCTTGCCTTCTGCTCAGGTCTGATACGCGTGCACGAACCGATCAGGTGGGCATGTCCACCCGATCGGTTGAGGGCAGATACATGCTCTAACTTGACGTTTGGCCCTCAGGTTCTCGTGCGACACCTCCCGTTGCTTCAGGGACTCATGATATTTGCTTTATATGTCCCCTGCGCTGGCAATCTCCTGCAAGTACACACAAACACAAAGAAAAGTGAAAAGAAACTAAAAATCACAAAAAGACGGACTCAAAATAACGAAAAACGACGGAAAATCACGGAGAAGACGTGCGTGAACATATAAAATATAAACGCACATCAAAATACCCTAAGCTGAACCCTTCCTCGTCCTCGAGGAAGACGAGTGAGGATAGGAGCTCGGAGGGAAAAATAGAAAGGAAGAATCAGAAAACGAAAAGAAAATCCTAGATCACCCGTCAGAGCCAACGAAATTAAACACGCCACACTAAGCAAGCATGCGATAAGCACATCACTAATCCCAGGAATATGAGTCCATACAAGTGTCGTGGATACACGCAGTGAAGCGCGAGTGAGTGAGGTCGTGAGCTAGCAGACGGTGTAACTATCTAAATTGTGCAATAAAGCTCCATATACTCATACCCATGGAATGACCCAAATATCGAATCAATTCGAATTAGCGGTGAATAACAGCTCAAGCATGCTTGAGAATAGAGTAGGAATGGAAGTATATCATGTGTCAGGGACTCTACTGCTAGGAACTAGAAGATCACCACACGGCTGCCTAGATGATTGCTAGAAAATTCGATTGCTAGAAAATTCCTATGCCAAGCGTGTTCAAAATTGAAGGGGGTTGAGTAGGTGTGGAGGAGATCACTTGGTGCAAATTCTCGCCTTCCCTTTATTCATGGCGGTAGGAATAATATTCACATCATGAATTTTTTGGGTTTTGGGTATTTGTATATATATTTTTTATTTTTGGGATATACATATTTTTTTCTTCTCTCTTTTTTTTGCTTTTTGGATTTTTCTTCTCTTTTTTTTTGAAGTGTGATAATGAAAAGTGTGCACTCCCCCAAATGGGAGAACGATGCATGACGAGGGGATCTGCACCAAGGTAAAACAAAAAAGAATTCGAATTCTAAACATTTGGCAAAAGAAAAAAATTTCGCAGATCAGAACATAAGCAAAATGGGTTATCCTAGTCCTATTGGTAGAGTCCCGACACATGCGATTTGAAGCGTAATATATATAGATTATTCATGCATAAAGAAGCAGACAGTGGAGGCATATACCGCATATTCGAAATTGAAGCATGATAGTCTAGGGGTCAACCAAGGATAGGCATACAAAACAAAATCGCAACGTAGAAGCACACCAACTAGCTAGTCACAACACACAACTCACACAAAAGAAAAATGAACCCACTGAGCATAAAATGACTCGGCTTCCTAGTGTTAGTGAAAGTGATTATCATAGCTAAGCTAAGTGTGTGTGTGGTCCCGTGGCAGTTCATCATGTGGGGTCATCTCTAGGAGAGGGAGAATAAAAAATAAAGAAAGAAAAAGAAAAACACGACGAAAACTACTCAAAAACGGAAAAAAGACACAACTAACGCACAAATTGCGACTCCCCCAAGCTGAACATTGCATTGCCCTCAATGCAATAAAAGTAAAAGTGGGAGGGCAACGATATATGGGAGGGAAGTACGCACTGACAACGAAAAGGGAAAAATATGAAACACACAAAAAACGAGACGTAGAAAAATAAAGAAAATAAATATCGAAACCAACTATACAAAACACATACACACGAACACACAAAACAAACACACGACAAACGACATGACACGACAACAATCACACAAAAAATTTGATTTCCCCCAAGCTGATCATGACAATGCTAGAAAGAAGATATGATCAAGATGATGCAGAACAAATGGCTAGGGGAAAAATCAGAAAAAGGAAAACCAAGGTGCAGGAGAGGCAGTCTCTTCATCCTCCTCGGAAGTGGCTGGAGGGGTGATGGGCATGCGAATAAGTGGAGAAAGGGGTGGAGATGGTGGACGGATGGGTGCGGTGGTGGTGTGAACGATGGGTGGAGTGTCGGTGGTAATGGGAGGTTGGAGGGATACAGCGACCAATGAGGTGGGTGTGGGTAATGATCTCGCACGCACAGCGGGCTTCTTGCTGCGCGAGTAGGTGGTGGTGAAAGAGGTGAAGGGTGGTGGTAGTGTAGGGTCAACGGTAGTGGTGGTGGGTGGCAAAGAAGTGGCGGGAGGAGCGGATGATTGCCTAGGGGGTGATGGAGGAGGTGATGGGGTTGGAGTAGGTGGTGGGGGACCGTGGACATGGGTAAGAAGGCGGAGAATGGCGGCGACGTTTCGTTTGAGTGCGCGGAAACGTGGATGTGAAAAGAAGGAAGTGGATGGATCTGAGGAGGTAGAGGAGGATGCGACAGCGTGCAGGGCAGCCAGTTCAGCATCAAGAGCGAGGCGAGCAGAGGTGGCCTGGCGGACAGCAGAAGTGGTGCCAGCGGTAGTGGTCGTGCCGGCACCGGAGGCTGGGCCAAAGAGGGCCGTAGTAAGTGCCTCAGAAGAAACATAGATATCACCTGGGGTGGTGACACTAGGTCCAGCCCCGGGGTCCTCTCTGAATGCAGGGATGTCCTGCTCGCCCAAGTGGACGGCAGGGGAAGGTGGTCGAGGTGCGTCAGGGAGAGGAAGCTGTAGATGTAACCCCCCTACAAACTCAGGATCAGGAGGAAACGACCAATCTGCCTCAAGATGAATAGACATATGGCCAGGATTTGGCAGAATGGTATATGGTGCAGGGGGTGGCCATAGTAAAAAGCAAACCGACCGTTGCCTCGCGCCGAATCATATGGGTGTGTCTCAGGACATCAAGATCGATATATGTAGATCCTGGGGCATGCAGCAAATTGACAGGGATCACGATGTTGAAGGGAGGGTGCTGTGCAATGAGAGTAATGAGGCCGCCGCAGCAATATTTTCCCTTGTTTGTGCGGCTAATATCAATGAGCTTTTGAATTAGCCACGCAGCGGCGTTTATGCGTACGTGCGGGGCCTCGAATGTAATCCCGTCAACACCGGGAATGAACGGGAAAGTCATCGCCCAAAGGATGAAAAGATCGGGGATGGTCACAGTACCGGACTCATCCCGCGAAAAGAAAGCGCTAGAAATTATACGGTGGGTGAGACGGAAGACCGGGTGGCTGATGGAAGAGGCCTTGGCCTTGCCTCTAGGAAAATGATCGTGGAGAGTGAGGCTACCCAAAAAGTGGTCGACATTGAAGTCGTCATGCAATTCATAGGGGAGGATGCCTTCTAGATTAGGGAAACCGAAAATATCATTGATTGTGGTCACAGGGACACGAAGTTTCGGTTTCGGAGGCGAAAATCAATATTGAACCCCCTCTCGGTTTTGATGGCAGATAGAAATTCTAAGGTGAGAGAGGGGTAGGATCGTGCATGGGAGTGTAAGAAACCTAGCCAACGGTGCCATAAAGCTTGACGTCCCCTAGATTTGGCACTATATAAAGTCGGACGGGATACCTGGATTAAAATTTATAACCGCAAGTGCATGGTGTTGTAGTGTGGCTTATGGGTCGAACACTGGGAGGCGTGTGATGTGCGTGTGATCAAACAGGAACCGGATCACCCGGTGGGTGAGCTAGCCCTATCGCTTGGTGGGTTGTCATGATATGAAACTACGGAAAGGTGTAAGATATAAAAAGTAACCTAGGACTTTGGTTTCCACTTTATCGTGAGTTCTCTCTATTACGACCGACGGATAGGAATACGATCGGATTCTAGGGTTTAGTGGTGGGACGATGCCTCTAATAGCGGTACCTAGCGTCCCATGAGCCCGATATTCCGGTCGATGCCCAGGATAATACGCTAGGTCTACCCGGGTTCAGACGGTGGACATTCCCATGTCCAATACTGACCGACTCCAGGAACACTAAGCTCGTAACGATTGCTCTCGACATTTCATCCTGCCATTCCCATGCGCTAGGAATCAATGTCTATGCTAAGGGTGTGAGCTGTGGCTAGAGGATCAAACTCCCGTTTTATTTCCCCTTGGCCCGACAGTCAGAGGTGGTCTTTATCCCGCCAATGACAATAAAACGCCTCGCATAACCATCTAAATCCTAATATCCTATCGAAACCCTAATCCTATGGTCGTTCTAGGGAGAAACCACGAAGGGGCTTTCACCAGTGTCCCAGATTAGAAAACTACTCACTAATCATTGCATTAAGGCAGCAAAACAAATTATAGCCATTAAAATCAAGATAAAGTAATAGAATACTAGAGAAAATGGTATTAATAACGCAATATTAAAGTATCAAAGCGATCGGAGAACTTACAAAACAAGTTTAATTAGCAGCAGCCAAAAACCCTAAAAGAACAGTTAAAAATATGGGATCCTCATTTTCTGGGAAACCTATGGTTATATATACATTCTGGCAAGATGCCAGGGAATATTCCCAGAAGAAAACAAAAATAAACGTCCAACCGATCGGTTGAAACATCAACCGATCGGTTGAGACGACTGTTGACTGGGTCTTCAGCTTTTTTGATACTTCGCCCGATCACTGAACCGATCGGGTGAAGTCGTTCGGCTCTTAAGCTTGGGAAGATCAGCTACAGGTGAACCGATCGGTTGACAAGTCAACCGATCGGTTGGAGTTCATCTTCAAAAACAGAGAATACTGTCGTGGCCACCCAATCACTGAACCGATCGGGTGGGATCTGCTTCATCCTTGCCTTCTGCTCGGGTCTGATACGCGTGCATGAACCGATCGGGTGGGTCTGTCCACCCGATCGGTTGAGCGCAGATACATGCTCTAACTTGACGTTTGGCCCTCAGGTTCTCGTGTGACATCTCCCGTTGCTCCGGGGACTCATGATATTTGCTTTATATGTCCCCTGCGCTGGCAATCTCCTGCAAGTACATACAAACACAAAGAAAGTGAAAAGAAACTAAAAATCACAAAAAGACGGACTCAAAATAACGAAAAACGACGGGAAATCACGGAGAAGACGTGCGTGAACATATAAAATATAAACGTACGTCAAATAACCTACATATCGATGTAGTGTGCCGTCAGGACCTCTGGTGTATTTTTGGATATCCTCGGATAGCCGTGCATCGCAAACACATTGCTCTGCCATCTTTAAGATAAATAAGAATCGCACTCATATACACAAGTTATCGAAATTGATTTTGTGATAGGTGTGTAACTATCGTGAGAAATCGATGCACGTACCGTCAGTTTCAGCCATGACGTAAATTCTTTAGAGTGTGCATTCGCAACCTTCTGGTTAAGAGTTTTTGCGTGCAATTTGACTTGGAGTATTTATATATGAAGAGTGAGGGACATGTAAAGAAAACTATTAAAACTTGGAAATTACACCACTTACAAAAGCGAATAACTCAGCTTTATTACCTACGATAGGAGTCAAATATGCGTAGATTATTTTAGAACATATGAATGTGCATGTTCAAGCTAAATTTTACTAAAGCGTGTGTCCTCTCCATAATCATGTTGAGTATTGATTCCCCGGATTTGGTTTTGATGATGAACAAACATAAATATCGTGAACTAACTCTTTGTGAGTGCAGTTATGGAGATCGTCGCCAAAATTTCACGTATATCAAAAGCGACGTCTCAAGACTTCTCAAAGCGCGTGATCATGTGCTTGAAGCTTCGTTGAAGCTCATGGACTTTTATTGAAGTCAAGAGTTTCGAAATGAAGCCTTTGAAGACGGTTCATCAAGTTTTATTTATAGTCTTCTAGCTTCTTTTCGTAGAATGTTAAGCCTTGAGTAGGTCTTACGTTTTAGTCTTCATAACACTCTTATCTTAGAGCTAGGATTATCTTAGAAGCCCATACAAACTTTCCCGAAGCTTCACGCTTCATTTCACGGCTTCTGGTGCATCTTAGTTGGTTCAAGAAGAAGAACCAACCGACTAGATGGCAATCTAGTCGGTCGACAATCCTTCTTGAACCGACTAGATCTCCTAACTCAATTCAGCCTAGACACTGTTTATCAATTAGTCGGTCCAAGAAGGTTCACCGACCGACTAGTTGTCAAACTAGTCGGTTAGGAATCCTTCTTAGACCGACTAGTTGAGCTTTCATTTTCCAGCCTAACTTACTGTTTACAGTTAGTCGGTCAAAGAACAACGACCGATCGACTAGTTGAGAAACTAGTCGGTTGGAATTTGTTCTTAAACCGACTAGCTGTCTTTGAATTCAGCCTATTCTATTTCATCTGTTAGTCGGTCAAAGAACACTCACTGACCGACTAGTTGTGAAACTAGTCGGTTGGCAAGTCTTCTTAGACCGACTAGTTCTATATTCCCTGAACTTTCTATATTGGATGTGAAGCTGTTAGTCGGTCCATGTTGAATCACCGACCGACTAGATGTGAATCTAGTCGGTCAGTGATCCTTCTTTGACCGATTAGACTGCTTCAGAAATAGATCCGTTGGAGCATTAAATGCACGAATTTTCTCTCTCTCTCTCTTCTCTATCCTATATAATCTTGAGATGCTTCTTCATAGCATTCAAGGCTGATATTAATTGCATTTTAGAGAATCAAAGAGAAGCATTTATTTCTCATTTCCAAGCTTTCAATTCTCACAAGAATCTCTCCTCGCTCGTATTCCTAAAGAGAGATTCTCATTGATTGTGAGCCATTCAAGCCAAGAGCTTGATCCAAGGTAACCAACAACTCCCTAGGCTTCTATTGCTAATCAACTCCTTGGAGCTAGGGTTTGGTGACTTCTTCTCCTCCAAAATCCTCATTGCCCTAAAATCGTAAGTTTACTCAAGGCATAGGATTTTGTTGGTAAGCATTTCATATTTAATTTTAATTTGATATTGCTAGTTTTACTCTCGGTTGTGAGAGTTGTGTGTGATCCCGGTTTGTGGGAGTCACATTTTCATTTGTGTATGATTCGATCTTGTAGAGGTTTTCTACAAGAATTTCATTGTGCAAATTTGAGTTAGAGGTTTCTAACTCAAGTAGCCGGAGGGTATCTGGGTGTTTGGGACGTAGGATCACCGGGAACAAGTCGGGGAGACTTGGGTGGATCTGAACCCGTTAATTCGTTTGTTTGCGATTGTCTTTTATTGTTGTCTATTTTCATTTCCGCATTATTGGTTGAGTTTGCAAGATAATTAGGAATTATCTTCTTAATTATTTTAAAGTACTATTCACCCCCCTCTAGTACTTGTGTAGTAGCTATCAGGGCATTACATTTGGTATCAGCGCCAAGTTCATAGCTATGTCTTCTAATGACAACAAGACCGTTCGTCCACCTTCATATTATAGCACCTTCAGGAACCGTGAAGGAGCTTCTTCGGTGATGGAAGGACACTCCTCAACTAGGCCTCCCTTCTTCAACGGTACCAATTACGGGTACTCAAAATGCCGGATGGAAACGTTCCTCCAGAACTCTTCACTATGGAGAGCTACGATGGCGGAGTATGTCGAGCCCGCCGAAGAAGATTTCACGAAGTGGAATACCGCGGAGGTCGCCGCGGAGGTAACCAATGCCAAGACAATGAATTCCTTGCAATGCGCTTTGGAGCCCGAGGACTTCAACAAGATATGCACATGTAAGAGTGCATATCAAATCTGGAACTCACTCCTCATCTTGCATGAAGGAACGAGTAGGGTAAGAGACTCCAAACTCGTTGTTGTAAATAAAGATTACGAATTATTTCATATGCAACAGGGTGAGAAGATGAAGGAGTACTCTGCTCGCTTCGTTGACATCACCAATGAGTTGGAGGCTCTTGGAAAGACCTACACCCAAAAGGAGAAAGTCTTAAATATCATTGACGGACTTCCTTCTTGTTGGGAAAAACGTACCTTCGCCATCGAAGAAGTTAACGATATGAGTAAATATACTGTCATTCAACTAATGGGTACCTTGATGTCTTATGAGGTACGCAAGGACAGTAAACTAAAGCTGCAGGACAAGATGAAGTCTTACTTGAAGCAAGACGAGCCAAAGAAAAAGGCGATTGTGTTCAAGGCCGCTCCATCTACATCTACATCTACCGATGATGAAGACTCGGAAGACGAGTTGGACTTGGAATCCATTGCCCTCATGGCAAAGAAGTTCAACCGATTCTTCCGAAAAGGTAACTTCAAGAACAAATCTAAGTTTAGTTCTACTAACGCCTACGCTCCTTTGTGCTTTAAATGCAATAAGCCAGGACACATGAAAGCGGATTGTCCTCAAAACAAGCAAAAGGAGAAGTGGAAGGCGCCAAAGTTCGACAAGTTAAAGAAGTACAAGAAATGGTACAAGAAAGGGCTTGTCGGCACATTCACCGACTCCGACGAGGACTCCTCAAGTGGAGAGTCGGATGATGAACAAGTGGAGCAAGCACACATGTGCTTCATGGCTAGAGAGGACATGATCAAGAATCCTCCTCCGATGATAGCGAGGATGAAGGCGATGAGGTAACTATGGATGACCTTAAATTAGCTAACGAGCAAATTTGGTCTAAGTATTCTAAATTAGTAAATAGATATACTAAGACTAAAGATGAGTTAACTAGTCTCCAAACCTCACCTAAGCCTATCGTCATCAACAACGACACTGTTGTTGAAGACTTGAGAAATGAGATTGTAAATCTCAAATCTCAACTTGAGCATGTTCATATTGAGGAATCGGATGAACATGAGGTAGCGGATTCGATTTCTCGAAACTCAACTTTGAGTATTGAGAATGCGAATCTCAAGTCTCATGTTTGTGAACTCAACACTCAAGTGTCCACTTTGGATGCTTCTATACTTTCTCTCACCGAGAAGTATGAGTCAACAATAGGCCGAATTAATAAATTCAATAAAGGTAGGGACCATTTGGATAATATCCTAAATGACTTACTTCTGGCCAATCATCGCATTGGCTTAGGGTATAAGATGGGAAATTCATCCAAATCGTCTACCACCTTTGTTAGGCCAACTTTCGATACCTCAACGAGTGGGAGCAAACACTCCATTGGTAGTTCATCTACCAATGGTGCTTCCACTTCATCCACACCCTCATTTGGAAAGAAACCCACTTTGGGTGGACCTCCAAAGAAGGGTCATGCTTTTATGTACACCAATACCATGCCACATAGGAACACACATCCTACTCCACATGTTCACACATTTGATGATTTTTATGCACCACATCCACGGGCACGTGCACACCATGTGAGACACACTCACGCACGTGTTCCTCCACATGCATATGTTCATCCACACCATCATATGAACAATTATCATCATGCACCATTTCATCATGTGACATATGCCTATCCACGACATGCATCACGTAGAAATAAACAACATATGCATGCTCCCAATAGGAATAGGGCTCCCAAAATATTCACTATTTGGGGCCCGAAGAACACTAACATGCATGAAAAACAAGCATACATGAATTCCTATTTTATGAATGTCGTGCATAATGATGATTACGTTGGGAAGTCTAAGTCCAATTGGACTTGGCTTCCAAAGGTCTAATCTTTTAGGACCCAATGACCTTGGGTACCATCGAATGATATTTCTATCTTTAGGTACTCAAGAAAAAGAAACGGAGCAACAAATCCAAATTTAGCTCCAAGAATAATTGGATACTCGATAGCGCGGTGTTCAAAACACATGACGGGTGATGCTCAATTGCTCTCCGGAGTGGTGCCCATAGCAAATGGGAACCGATTCGTCTTTGGAGGCAACGAGAGCGGAACCATCATAGGTGTTGGAAAAGTTGGTAATCCTTCTAAACCACTAATAAGTGATGTTTACCTTGTTAAAGGATTAAACCACAATCTTATTTCAATAAGCCAACTTTGTGACAAAGGTTACAAAGTTAGCTTTGCGAAAGGAATGTGCCATATTTTGAGAAAAGATAATAATGATTTATTATTTTCTGGCACACACCATAAGGATATTTATATATTAGATCTCCCAAAATCACATGAACAATGTCTCATTGTCAACACGAGTGAACAACACTTATGGCATCAACGTTTTGGTCATGTGAACTTTGGAACACTTTTTAAGCTTTCCAAGTTAAATTCTATTAAAGGATTTCCTAAGCTTGTCTTTCAAAAGAAAAGCTTTTGTGACTCGTGTCAACGAGGCAAGCTTCCAAAATCGTCATTTAAACCTAAGAAAAGTATTTCATCTAAGCGGCCTCTAGAGCTATTACATCTAGATCTTTTTGGGCCAACTAGAGTTGCTTCATTAGGAAATGCACGATATGGACTTTTCATCGTTGATGACTTTTCTAGATTTACTTGGGTATTTTCCATTAAGTAATAAAAAATGATGCTTTTGAAAACTTCACAATATTTGTTAAGAAAGTACAAAATCTCATTGGAACCACCATTGTCACTATTCGTAGTGATCATGGAGGGGAATTTGAGAATGAGTCTTTCTCAAATTTTTGTGATGAAGTTGGTATTACTCACACCTTTTCCTTCCCTCGCGCACCTCCTCAAAATGGTGTTATTGAGAGACAGAATAGGACGTTAGTGGAATGTACTCGCACTATGCTTGATGATAGCCAACTTGGCCATCAATTTTAGGCGGGAAGCGGTACATACCGCTTGCTATGTGTTTAATAGAATACTTTTGAGGCCCGGCACCAAACAAACTTGTTATGAATTGTTGTTTGGTAGAGTGCCTCAAGTTAAACATTTTCGAGTTTTCGGAGCAAAATGTTTTATTAAAAACACGTATGGTAGTTTGGACAAATTTGATCCAAGATCTGATGAGGGGATATTTGTTGGATATTCCTTCCGTAGCAAAGCCTACCGGATATACAACAAACGAACCTCAACGATCGAGGAATCACTTCATGTTTCTTTCAATGAAAATTTTGTCCCGTCTAGAATTACTAATGATGATGACTCCATGGATGTTTTATGTGATTTTATTGGTAATTCTAATTCTATTGATTCTAATGATACTAACCATACTAATGAGTCTTTTGAGAATGTTCCTATCGATCAGGGAGTTCACAAACGGCTTCATACAGTTCGTGACCATCCCCATGAGCAAGTCATTTGCAACATCCTTAATAGTGTCAAGACGAGATCTCAAGTCAACTACTTCGCTCATTGTGCCTTTGCCTCCTCAATAGAGCCAAAGAATATTAACGAAGCGTGCGAAGATAGTGCTTGGATCCTAGCCATGGAGGAAGAACTCATTCAATTTGAGAGGAATGAGGTTTGGGAGCTTGTTCCATTACCCTCGAAGAACCACACCGTTATAGGAACGAAGTGGATTTTCAAGAACAAGACCGACGAGAACCAAATCTTCGTCCGGAACAAAGCTCGGTTAGTAGCTCAAGGCTACCGGCAAGAGGAAGGTATAGATTTCGAAGAATCCTTTGCTCCTGTAGCTAGATTAGAATCTATTAGATTATTGTTATCTTTTGCATGCCATAAAGATTTTAAACTCTTTCAAATGGATGTAAAAAGTGTGTTTTTAAACGGAGATATCATTGAGGAAGTTTATGTTTCTCAACCTCCGGGTTTTATAAATGAAAAATTTCCAAATCACGTTTTCAAACTTAAGAAAGCACTTTACGGTTTGAGACAAGCTCCTCGAGCTTGGTATGACCGTCTAAAGAATTTTCTTTTGGATTTGGGTTTTAAAATGGGTGAAGTTGATTCTACATTATTTTTAAGTATTCGAATAATGATATTATTTTAGTTCAAATTTATGTTGATGACATCATTTCCGGTGCTACTAACTTCACTCTTTGCGAAGAGTTTTCTAATGTCATGAAGGACCAATTTGAGATGAGCAACATGGGTGAGCTCAAATATTTCTTAGGTCTCCAAATTCGTCAAATGAACGATGCAATCTTCATCCACCAAACCAAGTACACGGTGGAGTTTCTAAAGCGATTTGGAATGGAGAATGCCTCGGGAAAGAAGACTCCAATGAGCACTACTACACATCTTGATAAAGATACGGGCGGCAAAGATGTAGACATTCGTCTATATCGAGGTATGATAGGTAGTTTATTATATCTTACTGCTAGTATGACCGATATTATATTTGTCGTATGTGTATGTGCTCGTTATCAGTCTTAACCTAAGGAATCTCACTTAGTAGTGGTAAAACGTATTTTCTGTTATTTAAGTTATACACTTGACTTCGGATTACTTTATCCAAAGTCTAGCACATATGAGTTAATCTCATATAGTGACGCAGATTATGAGGGATGCAAATCCGACAGGAAAAGTACTAGTGGCACTTGCCATTTTATAGGAAATTCTCTTGTCTCTTGGTTTTCCAAGAAGCCGAATTCCGTATCACTTTCAACCACCGAGGCGGAATATATTGCCGCCGGTGCTGCGTGTGCTCAGGTTCTTTGGATGAGACACACTCTTAAAGAATTTGGTATAAATTGTGATACTTGCACTATCATGGTGGACAACCAAAGTGCAATATGTCTCTCTAAGAATCCGGTACACCATTCCCGTTCTAAACACATAGATGTCCGTCACCATTTCCTAGATGATCATGTTGCTAAAAAGGACATCATTTTAGTGTACGTTGAAACCCAGAAGCAAATCGCCGATATTTTCACGAAACCACTCAAGGAAGACTCCTTTGTGCGGTTACGTCGAGAATTGGTGATTATGGATGAATCCGAGATTTAGGATTCATTTTGTTCAATAATCTTGCATGATAATAATTTTCTTTACATATGATCATGCTAGAATAAGCTTGTTGAGATTTTTCTGGATGTTTGGTTGAATTTTCGGAATTTATGCTCGAAATATTCATGAACGTCGTATTTATATCTTTCGATGTTTTATGGGGTAGATTAATGATGTATGAGAGTATTTCGATGTTTCGTCCAAGTGCGATTAGGAGAGAACTCAAAATTTCTAAATTTCAAATTTTTTGACTCTCTTAGTCGGTCCAAGTTCATTGGCCAACCGACTAGATTGTGTTCTATTCTGTCAGTGAATGAACTCAAACCGACTAACTCATGCCCTAATTTTGGCTTCAGTTACTGTTTGCACTTAGTCGGTTCAAGCTCATTGGCCGACCGACTAGATCTCAATCTAGTCAGTCAGCACTTGAACTGTGACCGACTAAATGTGTCAGGGGCTGTTGCGTCTTTTGGTCTCCTAGTCGATTTAATCTCTTCCGCACCGATTAGATTCATTTCTAATCGGTGCGAAAAACTCTCTTAACCCAAAACCCTTCGTCTCCCTCACTCTCCTCCGCCGTTTGCCGCCGTTTTCTAGCCATCTCCGACTGTCGATCTCCCTCTCTTCTCCACCTAGGGTAAAGTTCTCACTCTCCTCTCTGTTTTTAGGGTTTGTTTTCCTCTACTTTTCAGCTTGCCTTAGGGTTTGAACTAGGGTTTCGATTTCTAGGTTTAATTTCTTTCGATTTTGTGTCGATCTCGTGCGTTGGTTGAGTTGTCTCGTCTCGATTATGGCGAAGACACATATCCCCATCCGTCCATCTAGTCCATCCCATATGACTGTCGAGTCTCCTCCTACGGACCCCCCCCCCCCCCCCTCAAACCAAACATCATGCCAAATCGACCCGTCCATCCTCCTCTTCGATTCCTCTTAAGAAGAAGAGGACGGCGACTGCTAAGCCTAGAGCCTGATCTTCTCAACCCAAGCCTAGTTCATTTCGTGCTCCCACTCCTCCCGATGACTCTGACACAGAGTATATTCCGGAGACCGAGCCTATCGATAGGGCTCATACTCCTCCTCCTCGATCTAGCACTCGTCCATCTAAGGGGAAGGATCTCATGCCTTTGGGCGGTGTCGATATATCGTTGTGTCGCGATGACCCGTTGTGTCTCGCGGCTTATAACCGTATTGAGCACTGTCCATTGATATTGGAGCACTTCGTTCAGTTCTCCGATTTTCCACATCTCGCCGATCTTCTTTCCTACAGCGGCCTGCTTGACTATCTTCGCCATGACCCCAAGGCAAACCCTCACCCGTACCCCCGTCTCGTCAAACTATTCTATGCGAATCGTGTCCGGGGTCAGTATGACGACACTCACTCCATTGAGACGACTGTCTTGGGGAAACCTATTGTCCTCACGGCAGAAATCTTAGGGGAGTTGATAAGTGTGTCATCCTCTGGCCTTCTTCCAGCTGATATCTCCGTGGATAATATCCACGATCTGGACTAGACCATGCTTGCCGAGATTTCACGTCATCTCTCCCGCCATGATTGGCGTCTTTTAAGCCGAACGCTTGGGTTCTCAACCTTATCTTGAAGTCGTGCCTCCTTCCGAAGTACGGCTCCTCTAGCTTGCCATCCCAGCCGTTCCTCAAGCTGATCTACGCTCTTTTCATGGGGAGCAAGATCAATTAGGCTCGTATCATCCTTGATAAGATGGATTCTTTCGAATGCATCCGAAATTCCACCAAATCAGCTCACATCCCTTATCCGTGCCTTTTGACCCTCGTTTTTTGTCACTTCGGGGTCCCTCTCCCTCCCGATGACCAGCGTCCTCTTGGTCCTCCCCTGAATGCGACGGCTGTCAAGAAGTCTCTTGCGACGCTTCGTCACGTTCAGAGGACGACCCCTTCTGCTTCAGCTTCTGCTTCAGCTTCTGCTTCTGCTCCTCCTCCTGCTCCTACACTCGCTGAGTTTGCAGTTTCTCTGAGACGTGTTGAGTCTCGTGTTTCTCGCTCTGAGGAGATGCTCGCTCGCATCTGCTCCCACTTGGGCATTGAGATTCCTCCGTCAGTTTCTGACGATGAGGAAATGGATGAGGCTGAGCTCCAGGAGCTTGTTGGATCTCCTCCTCGTGCCCCAGAGGGTACGTCTGCTGCTGCTGCTTCTGCTGGTGCTCCCGAGAGCACACCTGCTGCCACCATTCCTTCAGTGGATGTTTCTGCTGGTGCTCCCGAGTCCACTCCTGTTGCGACTCTTCCTTCTGTGGACACTCCAGTCGACCCAGTGACCACCACCCCTTCTGCAGAGCCTGCTGCTGCTGCTGAACCTGCCTCCACCTCCTGAGCTTGCGTTGGAGGACTCCCCCTTGTGCACTTTGGATGATATATTTAGTAGTGAGAGTGTGGGGTAGGATAGTTGGTGGTTATGGATTTTTGATATTTTTGGATGTTTTTATGATGTATTTTGATGTATACATGTTTTGTGATACTTCGATGTATGCTGTGAGATATGTTGTATGATGTGCCCCGATCTGAGGATCGTTTATGTTATTGTTGGAAGATGTATACTTTTGATGTATCCATGTTCTTATATATATATATATATATATATATATATATATATATATATATATATATATACATCGTTTGGCCATTTACTTCTTTTGTGCACATTATATTATCGTCGCTAATGTTGATTTCGTCGTTCGACGATTATAATTGATTAAATAGAATTTATTCTATGAAAACATAGAATTATTTTTCATGCACTAAATTCATTAAGAATGTTGATATTGGAGAGTATGTTCCATAACTCAATACGTGAAATTGATTTGAGTTTTGATGATTTTATTTTTCGCTTTTCGACTATGGTCTCGTCGGCACGCTTTGATTTACTTCGTATTTTCCTTTGGTGTCATTTGGACCGTGGTCGTATTCTTTGACTCCCATGCTTTTATTTGTAGCCATTGTTGTTGTCGTTGATCTCCTCCCACTCTTTTTGCTAATGCCAAGGGGGAGAGAATTAATAATGACGATGTGCTAAATGATAATTTAAAGCAATTTACTGTGAATCTAATTTGATATGTTAGATTCAGAGGGAGTTAAGATATAAAAATGGATTTAAATCCGATATTTCAACAATTGAATTCTCATTTTATACTTTCCTCATCTGCTTGATGCGTATGATTATTATTTAATTTGGAATTAACGTGTCATCAATGCAGGTGGAGTAAGTAAATTTCTTTCGACTCATTATTATTGATTATTATTTATGTTGGTTTGTCATCACCAAAAAGGGGGAGAATGTTGAGTATTGATTCCCCGGATCTGGTTTTGATGATGAACAAACATAAATATCATGAACTAACTCTTTGTGAGCGCAGTTATGGAGATCGTCGCCAAAATTCCACGTATATTAAAAGCGACGTCTCAAGACTTCTCAAAGCACGTGATCGTGTGCTTGAAGCTTCGTTGAAGCTCAAGGACTTTTATTGAAGTCAAGAGATTCGAAATGAAGCCTTTGAAGACGATTCGTCAAGTTTTATTTATAGTCTTCTAGCTTCTTTTCGTTGAATATTAAGCCTTGAGTAGGTCTTACGTTTTAATCTTCATAACACTCTTATCTTAGAGCTAGGATTATCTTAGAAGCCCATACAAACTTTCCCGAAGCTTCACGCTTCATTTCGCGGCTTCTGGTGCATCTTAGTTGGTTCAAGAAGAAGAACCAACCGACTATATGGTAATCTAGTCGGTCAGCAATCCTTCTTGAACCAACTAGATCTCCTAACTCAATTTAGCCTAGACACTGTTTATCAATTAGTCGGTCCAAGAAGGTTCACCGACCGACTAGTTGTCAAACTAGTCCGTTAGGAATCCTTCTTAGACCGACTAGTTGAGCTTTCATTTTCCAGCCTAACTTACTGTTTACAGTTAGTCGGTCAAAGAACAACGACCGACCGACTAGTTGAGAAACTAGTCGGTTGGAATTTGTTTTTAAACCGACTAGCTGTCTTTGAATTCAGCCTATTCTATTTCATCTGTTAGTCGGTCAAAGAACACTCACCGACCAACTAGTTGTGAAACTAGTCGGTTGGCAAGTCTTCTTAGATCGACTAGTTCTATATTCCCTGAACTTTCTATATTGGCTGTGAAGCTGTTAGTCGGTCCATGTTGAATCACCGACCGACTAGATGTGAATCTAGTCGGTCAGTGATCCTTCTTTGACCGATTAGACTGCTTTAGAAATAGATCCGTTGGAGCATTAAATGCACGAATTTTCTCTCTCTCTCTTCTCTATCCTATATAATCTTGAGATGCTTCTTCATAGCATTCAAGGCTGATATTAATTGCATTTTAGAGAATCAAAGAGAAGCATTTATTTCTCATTTCCAAGCTTTCAATTCTCACAAGAATCTCTCCTCACTCTTATTCCTAAAGAGAGATTCTCATTGATTGTGAGCCATTCAAGCCAAGAGCTTGATCCAAGGTCACCAACAACTCCCTAGGCTTCTATTGTTGATCAACTCCTTGGAGCTAGGGTTTGGTGACTTCTTCTCCTCCAAAATCCTCCTTGCCCTAAAATCGTAAGTTTACTCAAGGCATAGGATTTTGTTGGTAAGCATTTCATATTTAATTTTAATTTGATATTACTAGTTTTACTCTCGGTTGTGAGAGTTGTGTGTGATCCCGGTTTGTGGGAGTCACATTTTCATTTGTGTATGATTTGATCTTGTAGAGGTTTTCTATAAGAATTTCATAGTGCAAATTTGAGTTAGAGGTTTCTAACTCAAGTGGCCGGAGGGGATCCGGGAGTTTGGGACGTAGGATCACCGGGAACAAGTCGGGGAGACTTGGGTGGATCCGAACACGTTAATTCGTTTGTTTGTGATTGTCTTTTATTGTTGTCTATTTTCATTTCCGCATTGTTGGTTGAGTTTGCAAGATAATTAGGAATTATCTTCTTAATTATTTTAAATTACTATTCACCCCCCCCCCCCTCTAGTACTTGTGCAGTAGCTATCAGGGCATTACAAATCATTATTGAATACTCCATCAGTAACTCTTGCCAGACGATTTACCCTTGTGTCTACACCACGGAAATAACGAGATATGAACATCAAGGCCTCGTTTGACATATAATTCTTGGATATTGACCCTTCTGGCCGTGTACGATTGTGCACAAGTTGCTTCATGAACCCTAGATACCTGCGGTTCAAAAATCATAAAAAGATTCAAATTCTCGTTTAATTTTGTTCCTAGCAAAATAGAATAATATATGGCACGGCGTTCTCCTTTCAATAGGGTACATCCACCGATATTGTACCAGCCCTGCAATGCGAGCCTCCTATGTTAGATGCACAGTAAGATGAACCATGTCTCTAAAGAATGAAAGGGGGAATTTTTTTCCATATTACACAATGCAAGGATAACCCATGCCTCTAAGTCTTCAAACTCACCAACGTCTATCACATTCGAGCACACCTGCCTGAAGAACCCATAGAACTGTATCAGGACTTTTGCAAGCTTCTTATCGACATGACATGAAGCAACCGGAAGCAACTGATGTAGCAAGATAAGATAATCATGTGTCTTCAATACATATAGCTTCATCTGGTCTATGTGCACACATCTTGATATATTCGAAGCATATCCATCTAGTGTCTTCAATGACTTGAGAAATACACACAGATTATGAATTTCATCTCTTGACAGGGTGACCCAAGAAGCTGGCATGTCGTACTTGTAATTTTCCTTTTGTACAGCATGTAATTCAGGACGTATATTCAATTCTTTTAAGTCAAGCCGAGCCTTTACTCCGTCTTTTTACTTGTTGGTGTCTTGCATCAAGGTATACAACAAATTTTCACATATGTTCTTTTCGATGTGCATAACGTCCAGGTTGTGACATATTTTCAAATTCCTCCAATATGGCAATCGGAAGAAAATACTAAATTTTGACCAACCACTTGGTAGTATTCGAACATTTGCTGTGTTAGAATATGTGCTCGACACTCGAGGCGTTCTTCTTTTAGTTTTGCACTTGCCCTTGCTCTTTCCTTTTCCCTTTGCAATCTGCCTTCTAACGCCAAGAGGGTGCTCTTTGCTATCTGTTCTTTCCAAACTTCACTCTCCGTAGATGGTGAAGTGCTTCAAATATGTCCTCTCCGGTTAGTTGCTCTTGGATTTCTCGGCATTCGGTTTTGCCGTCGAACAACTGCCCATGTCTCCTATAACTATGACCCGCATGCAACCATCTTCTATTTTGCCAAAAGCAAAAACTTACGCATATATTTTAGGAATGTGCCCTCATAACCTGTCATGAAACCAGACAAGCCTTCCTACCTTTCGTCGACCAACCAGATAGATTAGCATACACCGGGAAGTCGTTTATCGTCCATAAAACAATAGCACGCATGCAGAAACTTTGCTTTGTCATGGTGTCGAAAGTGCCCACACCTTGTTCCCATAAAAGCTTCAAATCATCAATTACGGGCTGCATGAAAACATCGATATCATTTCCAGACAAGTATTTTCAAGGAATCAATAGTGACAGTAACAAGTATGGTTGCTTCATGCACATATGAGGCGGGAGGTTATACGGGGTCAGCAACACAGGTCAAGTGGACCAACCAGAGCTCATCACTCCAAATGGATTAAACCCATCGCTTGCAAGACCAAGCCCAAGATTCCTCGTCTCCTTTGCAAAGTCGGGATAAATACGGTCGATATGCTTCCATGCTTCCACATCGGCAGGATGCCTAAATTTTCCGTCGTCTATGCGGTCGGTGGCGTGCCATCGCATTTTTCCTGCCAATTCAGCAGACATGAAAAACCTCTGCAGCCTTGGTATAATTGGGAAATATCGGAGAATCTTCGCCAGAGTCTGCTTCTTCTTTTGGATTGTAGGACCGCCCCTTGTCACACATGTTCTTTGTTCAACTGCCACCAGGGAACATGACACGTTGGACATTCGTGTACGTCCTTGTTGTCTTTGTAGTATAGAATGCAATCGTTAGGGCACGCGTCAATTTTTTTGTAATCGAGCCCTAACGTATTAACGATTTTGCTCGCTTCATAATGAGTAGCTGGAATGCTGTCCTTCCCACCGGGAACTACCCTTTTCAACAAATCCAATATCTCAAAATGTGTAATTGCCATTCCGCTTAGTGTTTGGATATGCAGCAGTCTAATCATGAATGTTAGCCCCGTGAATACCGTGCATCCTTCGTATAAATCAGCCTCATTATCCTCCACTAATTTCATCAATCAATCATAGTCAACGGTGTGAAGATCATCATCTGCCATGTTTCCGCTAGGAGCACCAATATCTTCCAGCATTGTATCTATGTCATCTGCCCTTTGATCTCCATGCACAATACGCTCTTCTGCCCAAAGTATCTCCTCGATTACGACACCTTCTCCGTGGTAACTCCAAAATTTATAATTGGGGTCGAACCCTTGAGATACCAAATGGACACGTACAATGTACTTCTGAAGGATCTCATTGTTCTGGCACCTCTTGTAAGGGCAACGAATTTTTCCACTGGACATGCTTAGAGGGTTGGCATCAGCGTACTTTAAGAACACATATATCCCCTCTAAGTATCTTCAGTTTCCATTCATGTTTAGATCCGATATTTCCATAAACGACTTGTCAGGAACCTCTGACATCTGTAATTGACGATGAAATTTACATGTAATTGAGTATCAACCATTTATATATTTCTAAATTAACTATTTTGAGAACCTTTAAATAATAGTCGACTCTTTCATAAAAGTATGTGGTTATCATTGTGATACCAATAATGTATGTTTTAACATGGCTAGGTTATTATTAATCTAAAATTAAAATAAATTCTATTTTTCCTTGATATCGACAATATAACTAAAATAAATTTTATACCAAGAGTGTATGTTTTAACATGGTTAGGTTCTCATTAATCTAAAATTAATATACATTCTATTTTTTTCCTTGATATCAACAATATAACTAAAATAGAGTTTATACCAAGACTGTATGTTTTAACATGGCTGGGTTCTCATTAATCTAAAATTAAAATAAATTCTATTTTTCCTTGATATCGACAATATAACTAAAATAAATTTTATGACACAGTCGTCTAACGAGTATACCAAGAGTGTAGTGTCGGAGTTGATTTGACTAAGTCCAAGCCACTGTCCTCTTGCGAGTATTCTCCTTTTGCAATTCAAATTTTACCAAATTAATTCTATATAGTGATGGATATTAAAATTACATCGTGATGCAAGTCCCATGGTACACCCTCACCCTCACCCTGACCATCACCCCTACCCCTCCCTCAACCCTTACACCAACCCATACCCTAGACCCAACCCGAACAAACCCTAACCCACCCTAACCATTCCCTAACCATAACCATAACTCTAACCCTAACCACAACCCGAAACCTTCCCCCAACCCCAATCCGACAACTAACCATTTACCCTAACCTCAACCCTACCCTCAACCCTAATCCTAGCCATGACTCCAACCCTAACACTAACCGAACCCTAACCCAAAACCATATTTTTAAACCCTACCCTACCCCAACACCTAAACCGAACCCCTACCTTAAACCCTCACCCTAAACCGAACCCCTTCATATACCCTAACCCTAGCCCCAACCCCTTCCCTAGACTCAACCCCTTGCAACGCAAACCCAAACCCGAACCCCAACCCCAACCCTAAAACGAACCCCATCCCCAACCCTAAACCGAACCCCATCCCAAACCCAAACCCAACCCCAAACCCTACCCCTACCCCTAACCCTAACCCTAACACAAACCCTAACCCTAACCCTAACCTAACCCTAACACTAACCCTAACCCTAACAATTAACACGTTTCTCGAGGGGGTGTCGTCGGTGAGAGATGGGTCGGTGCAGGGTCGAGGTCTGGGATTGGGGGAGTAGGAGAGAGGGGTCGGAGGGGGCATCGGCAACCACCGTCGCCCAGCTCATGCTGTCATTCTTCAGTTCAGAAGGAGGCGAGGGGAGTTAGGGCAATGGCGGGGGCCGACGCCGCCTCCGAACGCCCCTGCCGCCCATTCTAGCGAATAATAGAAAAATTAGGGTGAAATTTAGCATACCTTGCATGACGGCTGTCTTCGTCGGCATCGGCTGTCTCCTTCGTCATCGTTGTCCTCCCTCTCTCTCTCGCGGATTAAAAGTGAAATCTTACCCAAATTGGGGGGCGCGGGCGCCCCCCAATTTGGGTAAAAAAATTTTACTGGCAACATACCTTTAGCCACGGACATATCCGTGACCATTACAATTATTGGCCACGTAAATATCCCTGGCTAAAACGTAACAGCCACAGAAAATTTCTTCACCACTTTTCTATGGCTGATAGTTATCGGCCACAGACAATTCCGTGGCTGAAGTTCCACAAACGCCCACGGAAAAGTCCGTGGGCCAATATTTTATTCAGCCACGGATATTTGGCCACGGAAAAATCCGTGGCTGATATCCTACTATCAGCCACGGAATTGTCTGTGGCCAAATATACGTGGTTGTATACCCTTTTTCCTCCCGAGTCAACTGCCAAATACCGGCAAGTGTAAAACCAATACAAACTTTATTACCACTTCCCAGGAATGGTCCACTCTCACAAACCAAGAGTAATCTCAATAAATAAAGAGAAGAAAATTGAAACACCTCAATATGAAATAGATTACACAACATATGCCTTAAATAATGACTTAGTAGTACAAGGCAAAGAGGTGTGCGTGATGTGCTCTAAATGATGAGAGTATGAGTACTTACTACTTGTCTCAAAATGAAGAACAAATCTAGGGTGAGATCAGTTTTGAATGCATTGAATGCTTTTGGGAGACAAGTGTAGAGGATGTGAGCTTAAAGGCTCGTTGAAGTTTTGAATGCTATTCAATGTAAGAAATTTATTCTATAAATGTTCCAAGAGTTTTGAAGTAAATGTTAACAAACCTTATTTATAAAGTTAAAAGATCGCACCAAAATCCAGCAAATATCTCCTGCATTTAATGCTGTGAACGGCAATTAACAAGCATAAATCCTCGTCATCAGTCGACTGGAGTAGACTAACCAGTCGACTGGAGCATTGATTAACATGGTAATTAATGCAGTCAAATGGCTAGTTTCAGACAACTGAAGAAGGATTCACATACGTCTGGTGTACTAAGCAGACGTCTGGGTCCATAGCTTCAGACGCCCGAACAGACTGTGTTCAGAATCTAAGTTACTGGAAATTCCAGTCGATAGTGGACAAACGTCCGGAACTTAACATCCAGACGAAAAAGGGCTGTGTCGCTGCCAATGGCGGTAGGGGAAGGGGGAGGAGGGTCGTCAACCTGGAGGCCGACGCCCCCAGGGGGGTCTGGTAATATTTTTCTTTTTTCGACGTCTATGTGGGGCTGGCGACTGATTGGTTGCCGCCCCAAGGTCGACGGCCATCCCCAAAAGAGTTTTGTGTGTGTGATCTAGGGTATCTACGTGCAAGAATATCTGATCATGATCAAATTAACGGGGGTTTTAGAGTACCTCTAGATCTATTTGAGAGAAAGATGGTTGAGTTGGGTGAGCGTTCGCGTGTGAAACAGATCTAATTCTTTAGCGCCCAAACGGTAACAATCTCTCGATACTCCGTTCTCTGCCAAAGCTTTCGCAACGTCTAGTCTCTCTCTTTCTTTCTCAGGGAAAAGCATGCTGATAACGTGTTGTGTGTTGGAATTAATGGCTCTTTTGGCCATTTGTTCACTCCCACTCTCTCTTTTTTTAGTCCCACATTGGATAGGTAATCACCCTTGTGTGGGTATATATAGGATTCTCTCTTATGGGCTATTGGACTTGTTAATGGGCTAGGACTTGGGGGTAGCTCGTGTGCGCATGATCCCAAGTGAGGGGTCGAGCCCAAACCGGGTTGAGCCGAATGGAAAATCTGGGCGACGGATTCGGAAACCCTTAGCGTGTGCGCGCTGGCGTCGTGCCTGCGCAGGGGGGGTTCACGGGTGCGCGCGCGGAGTGCCCGAGTTTTGACTCGTGTTTTTAGCCCATTTTATTTTTTCAGAATTCAAAAGGCCCAGTACGTTTTAATTTTCCCAACAGCCATTTTTCATTTAATTGCAACAGCTATTTTTCTTTTAATGGCTGTTTATGGCTGTGTTGTTAATGGCATTCATGGCCGAATTCCAACATCCATATTTTTTCCTCTTTATAAACTCTTGTCTAGAGTTTTTCTCATACATTGCGAAAAATCATCTCCAGAAAAATCCTCTTCTCCTCCATTCCTCATCCTGGGTATCGATCTCTGTGCAAGCTTCACGCTTCTGGCCGCGAGTGGACGCGTTCAGACGCGACTGCGTTAACCTTGGGGAGCAACCGACATCATCCGATTACCACCACGTCATAGATCTTATCTTTCATGTCTAACAGTTTGAAAACAACTATGGCCCGACCGTGGTGGTAAAGGTACTATCATGCTGAAACTAACATCAGGAAAGACTCTCTCCCTCAGCAACG
This sequence comes from Scilla litardierei, assembly GCA_030789695.1. Taxonomy (NCBI): domain Eukaryota; kingdom Viridiplantae; phylum Streptophyta; class Magnoliopsida; order Asparagales; family Asparagaceae; genus Scilla; species Scilla litardierei. The sequence goes on along the minus strand of CM061133.1, from coordinate 290,318,297 downwards.
TCCTTTATGTCCCATCTCTGCGTCGCAACCTCGTGTCTGGTGCCTTACTAAACAAAGCAGGTCTAAAACTTGTCTTTGAGGCTGACAAGGTTGTTATTTCTCGCAGTGGAGACTTTGTTGGGAAGGGCTATCTGAGTGATGGACTCTTCATTCTGAATGTAGTTTCTGATTCAATGAATAAATCTGATGTTGCTTATATTGCTGAATCTTTAGACTTATGGCATTGCCGACTAGGGCATGTCAATTTTGCTTCTATTAAATGATTAAATAACTTAGATCTAATATCTACTAAAAGTTCTTCTGAATTCTCTAAATGTCAAATCTGTGTAGAAGCCAAATACACTAAAAACTGTGTAAACATGTTGCTGTTAGGCAGTCAGAACTTCTTGGTTTAATTCATTCAGACCTAGCAGACTTTAAATATACTAGAAGCAAAGGAGGAAAACATTACTACATCACTTTTGTAGATGATTACTCTAGATTCACTGGGGTATATCTTCTAAAAACTAAGGATGAGGCTGGAGAAATGTTCATTAAATATAAGTCAGAAGTAGAAAACCAACTTGATAGAAAAATCAAAAGGTTTAGGTCTGACAGAGGTGGAGAATATAGCTCCCATACCTTAAAAGACTTCTGTGAGAAGAATGGAATCATACATGAGTTCAGTGCTCCTTATGTTCCTCAACAAAATGGTATAGCTGAACGAAAGACCAGGACTCTGAAAGAAATGATGAATGCCATGCTATTAAGTTCAGGATTATCTGATGACATGTGGGGGGGAAGCCATTCTCTCTGCTTGCCATATCCTTAATAGAGTACCCCATAAGAAACTAGACAAAACACCTTAATTGTGGAAAGGTTATCCCCCTAACCTTAAATTTCTTAGAGTATGGGGGTGTCTGGCAAAGGTAGGACTACCTGACTTTAAGAAATCAAACACTGGGTCTAAAACTTATGATACTGTTTTTATAAGGTATGCTCATAATAGTGCTGCATATAGATTCATGTCCTTAACAAATAACATTATTTCTGAGTCTAGAGATGCAGAGTTTTTTGAGCATGTTTTTCCTTTGAAAAAAGAATTAACAGAATCTTTGTCCCTTGTACCTCCTATTGAATCTCTTCCTTGTTCTTCACCTATATCTTCTGATATGCATACATGTAGTTCTACTTTTAGTGAAGAACCTAGAAGGAGTAAGAGGCGAAGGACTGAAACCAATTTTGGACCTGACTTTATAACTGCCTTTCTGTCAGAAAATGGTTGCATAGATATGCTTAGTGATGAGATAGTGTCTACCTTTTTAATAGAAGAAGACCCAAAAACCTATGATGAGGCAATGAGATCCATTGATGCTAGTTTTTGGAAAGAAGCTATTAAAAGCGAACTTGATTCTATTGTATCCAATTAAACTTGGGAATTAGCCGAGTTACCTAAAGGTAATAAGCACATTAGTAATAAATGGATTTTCAAGAAAAAGATGAGACCTGACGGATCGATAGAAAAATTCAAAGCTAGACTTGTGATCAGGGGTTTTACTCAAAAGAAAGGATTAGACTACTTTGACACATATTCTCATGTGACCAAGATTGCAACCATTAGGACTCTAATTGCCTTAGCTGCAATTCATGAGTTAGTCATACATCAAATGGATGTTAAGACAGCCTTCCTAAATGGCGATCTAGAAGAAGAAATCTACATGTCCCAACCCGAGGGTTTTGTAGTTGTTGGTGAAGAGAATAAGGTTTGCAGGCTTAGAAAGTCTTTATACGGCTTAAAAGCAAGCTCCTAAGCAATGGTATGAGAAATTCAACAGCACCTTAATAAGGAATGGATTTGTTGTAAACACATCTGATTCTTGTGTTTATTCTAAACTTATAGGATCAGATTATGTAATTATTTGTCTCTATGTCGATGACATGTTACTTTTTGGGAATAATCTAGATATTGTAAATGAAACCAAAAATTTCTTGTCATCTCAATTTGAGATGAAAGACCTAGGAGAAGCTGATGTCATTTTAGGAGTTAAAATTGTTAGAAACTCTTATGGCATCTCCTTGAGTCAATCTCATTACGTAGAGAATGTGCTGAAGAAATTCAACTGCTTTGACGTTGTTCCTGTTAGAACTCCCTATGACCCTAGCATACATTTGAAAAAGAATTTAGGAGAGAGTATTTCTCAATCTGAATATGCTAAGATCATAGGAAGTGTGATGTTCCTTATGACATGTACTCGACCCGATATAGCCTATGCTGTTAGCAGGCTAAGTCGGTACACTCATAACCCTAGTAATGGACATTGGACTGCTCTTCATCGTTTATTAAAGTACATGAAAGGGACTGTTGATTGGTGTTTGCATTTCAGCAAATTTCCTGCTGTGTTAGAAGGATTTTGTGATGCAAACTGGGTTTCAGATAACGATGAAGTTAGTTCAAGTAGTGGTTTTTTATTCTCCTTGGGTGGAGGTGCTATATATTGGAAGTCTTCCAAACAGACATGTATAGCACGCTCCACCATGGAATCTGAATTTGTTTCTCTTGAGTTGGCAGGGCAAGAGGCTGAATGGCTGAGGAACCTGTTAGCATACGTGCCTTTGTGGGGAGGAAAAACTGCTCCAGTTTCCCTTCATTGTGATTCTCAAGCAGCCATTGGTGTTGCTAAAAATAGTGTCTACAACGGGAAGAAGAGACACATTCGGATCAGGCACGGTGTGGTTAAATAACTCCTGAAAAATGGAGTAATTTCTTTGGAATATGTAAGGTCTGAAAGAAATCTTGCAGATCCACTAACCAAAGGATTGCCAAGGAAAGTGGTTCTTGATTCGTCAAGGGGGATGGGGCTAAAGCCCATGAGTTAAGGTTATATGGTTGATACCCAGTGTGGTCTAACGAAGCCATATGATCCTTAACAAACACTACATTCCCATCCCTATGGCATGTGGTAGTGTTCTTTGAATCCATAGCCAAGTTTGGTGGTGCTAGTGAGAAGCACTTGATGGATTCACTTTGAGACAAGTCCATAACCAGTTTTGGTGGTGCTATTAAGAAGCACTTAATGGACTTAAGCAGAGGTTGAGCTGTATGCTCTTAATGGTTTCACAACCAGTTTTGGTGGTGCTATGGAGAAGCACTTGATAAACCACCTATGTGGGTGTGAGGGTTTGGCCGCCCTCTATGAAAGACAAGGGCAGTCTTTCTAGAGCACTCACGAGACCCAATGTATGCGCATGGCCTATAGCGCTTGTTATGTATCGCAGAGTTTGCACAAACTCAAGGGAACAATATTTGTTGTGGGGGTTCTCAATCGAACTCTAATGAGTTCAAGAGAAATTCACTCATTAGAAAGTAAGTTGTTACCTCACTTCACTACGTATCAATTCAATCGAAAGACATTGATACTTAAGTATTCATCCCTCTGTACCCAGGATCTTTCTCTTCTCTTTCTTGAGCCATCAAGTGGGGGATTGTTGGAATTAATGGCTCTTTTGGCCATTTGTTCACTCCCACTCTCTCTTTTTTCAGTCCCACATTGGATAGGTAATCACCCTTGTGTGGGTATATAATAGGATTCTCTCTTATGGGCTATTGGACTTGTTAATGGGCTAGGACTTGGGGGTAGCTCGCGTGCGCATGAGCCCAAGTGAGGGGTCGAGCCCAAACCGGGTTGAGCCGAATGGAAAATCTGGGCGACGGATCCGGAAACCCTTAGCGTGTGTACGCTGGCGTCGTGCCTGCACAGGGGGGTTCACGGGTGCGCACGCGGAGTGCCCGAGTTTTGACTCGTGTTTTTAGCCCATTTTATTTTTTCAGAATTCAAAAGGCCCAGTACGTTTTAATTTTCCCAACAGCCATTTTTCATTTAATTGCAACAGCTATTTTTCTTTTAATGGCTGTTTATGGCTGCGTTGTTAATGGCATTCATGGCCGAATTCCAACAGCCATATTTTTTCCTCTTTATAAACTCTTGTCTAGAGTTTTTCTCATACATTGCGAAAAATCATCTCCACAAAAATCCTCTTCTCCTCCATTCCTCATCCTGGGTATCGATCTGTGTGCAAGCTCCACGCTTCTGGCCGCGAGTGGACGCGTTCAGACGCGACTACGTTAACCTTAGGGAGCAGCCGGCATCATCCGATTACCACCACGTCATAGATCTTATCTTTCAGGTCCAACATTGTGAAGTACTTTCTGCGGGAGACCGCAGACCTTTAATTTATAAGGAAGAGTTCATACAATGGTGGGATACATAGTTTATGTATGATACAAATACTCATCTGATACATGGTAAGATACGACATACATGGGCCTATAATGGGTCTACATAATACCATTCATAACAAAGCCGAGTTTCTTGATATTCTATTGAAAAAATAATCAATTATTTTAACAAAAATGAGATGATCTAGTAAAGAAATGGAAATATGATTTAATAAATTGGATTTGAAATCAGTTTGGACATTTGACATATTAAAAATCAATTATACTAATCATCATGCTAGTGTGAAAATAAGAATAAGATCTAACACAAATGTGGTAGTTAATAGTACCCTAATTTGTAACATTTTAATGGGCTATTTTAAGGCAAGTGATTGAGATTTAACAAGTTTACGTCCTAAATTTTAGGAGGGAAACAAGTTAAATAATTTTTTTTATCCACATTAATTAACATGGAAAGCATTAAATTTCCGTAAAGAATATTCAATATTTTATTTTATGTTTTTTCTCTCTCTCGAGAAGATTCAGGTTACAATAATCTTTCAGTTGAAGTGGCATGATCGTTGACTTGATGGCAAAATGATTGCTATAGTCGACTAAATTATGATTCGATCTAGTGATTCAATCTCTCCCTTTAGCGTGCAGCTTCATTGCTGTTACGTAATCTAACAAGAACAAGTAACAAAACTATATATAAATACATATAATTTATGCTCTCACGCTAATGACGGGGCTAATGACAATTAAAAAGCCTGCATTAGAATTCTGTGCTTCGCAAAAAAAAAAACGGCCCAGCTTGCAGGGCTCCAGTACAGTCTCGATCCCAAGGCACTAAAAGAAGCTAGCAGTGAGTTGTTAACATTAATGACGCAATTATTTTACAGTTCATTGAAAACAACCTTGCATGTTCACAGGAGCCCATCTTTGTTCTCTTGGGGCAGCTAAAAAAAGGGCCAAACTTTCTCGTGTTCTTACTTGGCTTATTGGGGAAATAAAAAGCACAGAGTAAGGTATAGAAGAAGCTTTATCTTCCGTAATCACCTCAAAAAGGGTAAGGCAAGGGGGGAAAAGCTGATGCTTTGCTTCATTTTAGTAGCCTTCTTGTTTTTGGTTGCTATTTCGTTGCCATGTTTTTTTTAAAAATGGGAATCGCTATGCGAACATACCTTTTGTTTAGTTCACACATCTCTTAATTTTTTTTATAAAAATACCAATAATATTCTTTTTAAGAAACCCGAAATCTAATATACATTTAAGGGAGGCTTTTGCTGACTGGTAGGGTTTGTCCCATGTGGCGGGTGGAGATGCATGTCCCCACATGGGGATGAGGCGGTGAGTGCAATTTGGGGTGTGGGAGCGGATAACCCAAATAAAGGCTCCCTCTTTCCCATTGATTGCAAGCTTGCCATTGCTTTATCGTAAATGAGCAATTAATCGAACCAAAATGAGCAATTAACCAAACTAACCTGTTAACTAATCTACTTTGCACACATACCCCAATCTCTCTACCTCCCCTAGTCCGCCACCCCCATCCCCTACCGCCTCACCTGCCCCACTCCTCGCCGCAGCCCCCTCCTCCCTCCCCAGGCCCAGCCCCTCCCTCCCCCCCCCCCCCCTCCCCAGCCCCTCCCCCATCCACTCTGTCCCCTCCCCCAGACCATCCCCCTCCTCCCTAGTCCAAATTAGGTCTGTGTAATGAGCAATTAGTTCTAGGTTTTAAAATATATTTAGTTAACATGCAACATTAAGGACGTGTGTGCACTCAGCAAAAATTAAGTGGTATGTGAACTTATGGATGTGAATTGAGGGATGTTTTGGTTAAAAAATTATTTAAAGAAGTTTTGAGAAGTCCGATATGTGAACGGAGCAAAATCTGGGTTTTTCAAAAAGGTAAGATATGTATATGGACTAAAAAGTTAAGTGTTATGTGAAAAAGGTATGTTCACATAGCAATTCCCTTTTAAATAACATGGGCATTTTCGATTAACTATAAATTTGACTTGCTATAGTTTTAGAACATGAAGGTCTTCCAAGGGCATGTAAAAGAATTTCTACGTTTAGATAGGTGACACTTTGGATATCTCTATCTACATGTTTTTTTTAGCGAAGTAAAAATAAAAAACACATTCTGATCTTTGGTAGTAATAAATTATTATTATTTTGTCCAGACTTGGTGGAATTAATTTTTAAGGGAATTGATTTGCACACCCATCTTGAACTCTGCTCACGTACCACTTATTTATAAGTTGCCACACGCATATACCTAAATATTTTCCTCTTTTATCCCGCGCACATACCTACCTTTTTACTCTGTTGCCGATCCCCGTTGACCCTACTGACGGCGATGATCAGGAAGCATTGGCAGTCATCCACCCACCACCCCCCCCCCCCCCAAACCCAGCCGCATCCGCCCCTCATCCCTAGCCCATCCTCTAACCTCCTCAGCCCCGCACTCTCCTCCAACCTCCTCAGACCCCTTCTTCGCATGCGCCCTCCCCATCCACCGCACCCTCCACCCTCCCCATCCACCGCACCCTCCTCCGCCCTCCCCATCCCTCCTTTTCATCTTCGCCCGCCCCCTCCTCCGCCCCACATCCCCATCCACCCCCCCACCCCCCCCCCCCCCCCACGTCCGCCCTCCACATCCTCACCGCCCCTCCTCCAACCTCCCCAGCATCCCATCCCCCCGTCCTCCGACCTCCCCTGCCCCTTCCCCACCCTCTCAATCGTCGTCCCCCTTTGCCACTCCAATTGTTCGAGGTTGGGATATGGGGGCTGTGGAGGTCATAGGAGGGGGTTGGTAGGAATGGCAATATTGCGGGGCGGTGCGGATATTTAACTACCCAAGCTTGCCCCGACCCATCTACAGGCCGGGGCGGGTCGGGTCTCGGGCCGGGGTGAGGCAGGTACTTTCTTACCAAAACCGGGTCGGGCCGGATCGAGCCGTTCGGGTCAGGTCATTACTGCCATCCATATGAATCCCAAATAAAAAATTTATTTGGGAATTGGGAGAATTTTGATTTATTTGGTAATTTGGAATTAGGAATTGGCCCAATTGGGAGAACAGTGGAATAACGTATAAGTTATGGGTTATTCACTGACTGCATGGTCCGCATCAAAATAATAAGGTTTTTAGAACCTCTATAGTTTACCGAGGCGCGGCGCGGCACGGCGCATACAAAGCCCAAGCTTGCCCCGATCCAGATCGGGCCGCGTCAAAACCGGGTCGGGCCGGGCGGGTCCGGCCATTACTGCCATCCCTAGGGGTTGGGGAGACCCCTGCAAGATCAAACGGGAGCGAATGTAATTGGACGGTGCAGTTTTTCTTTGGCGAAACCACGACTGAGCCCTAGGGACGTTTTCGAAAATATGGTAATTGGTCTATGCGTCAAAATAATTTCAGTGACAAACTTGTAAATAAGTGGAATATGTGCAAGAATAATGGCAAACTTGTGAATAAGTGGCATGTGCGCACAGTAAAACCGTCGGTGCGCAAACCAATTCCCTTTTTTTCATCTTATGCTCTATATATAGGGAAGCAGCTGGAAGACGGGAACAGTAGGGTGTCGCCTGCTATTTTTGGACTTGGATCCGGGGGCTCAAAAATCTCAGCTTGGAATCTACATTTCTGTCTGTAAAGTTCTCTTCTACCCATCGCCAAGCTACCTTTTTTCCCCAATTCTTTTGTTATTTGTTCATTCTGTTAGTTACTATTTCAGCGGCTGTCTTTAGCTGATTTTGTTCATGCTGAATTAAGAAACCCTTGGATTGGATTAAGTTCTTGAGGCTTCTGGATTTGTTTCATTCACTTCCATTTTTAGTTTAGTGTTGTCATGGAACTTTGAGAAGTTCAAAGTCACGGTAACAGACATTTAGTAGAGTCTAAAAGAGAAGGGAATTTGATAATGCCCACTTGGGTTTGTATCTTTACAGCTTCAGATACCTTTCCTTGCATTGCTATCTTGTGAAAGTGAGGAGAGCAGAGGTGGACCAAAACCCTAACCCCACTCCAACTTTTTTTTGGCCACTCTTGTCGTTGCCTCCCTCAGTTGGTACATTGAAGTATAGGGGAGCTAATTTTGGTTCACTGGATTCCCACAAAAAAAAAAATCCAATTTTGATATTGGAGCTGTAGTAAAGATTTGATTTTTGAGATCTAGGGTCTTGAAGCTTTCATCTCAAGAAACGATGCCGCCAAGCTTGAACTTTTCGGAGTTGTGGACGAATGATGCTCGAAAGGGCACTCCAGTTGTGGTGACTATGGAGAATCCAAACTACTCGCTGGTCGAGATTAATGGCCATGAGGATGATGCCATGGGGTTCCAGTCCATGGAGAAGGGCCGCGGCAAGAATGCCAAGCAGTTCACTTGGGTCTTGCTCCTCAAGGCTCATCGTGCTGCCGGTTGCGTAGCTTGGCTCGCTGCCGGCCTCTGGGCATTTCTCGGTGCTATCAAGAAGCGTGTCGCCCTCCATCCGGGGGCTGCCTCCTTAGACGTTGACAGGCCGGGCAAGGGGAAGCTTCTGTTTAAGTTCCTTAGGGGGTTTCTGCTGCTCTCGCTGGCTGCTCTTGCCTTTGAGATAGTTGCATACTGGAATGCTTGGCATTTTCAGACGCCGAATCTGCCCGGTTTACACATACCGGCGGCTACCGAGATCCAAGGATGGGTGCACGCGGCGTACCTATCATGGCTTGCATTCCGTGCCGACTACATTGCTTACCCGATCAAGGCCTTGTCGAATTTCTGTGTGATTCTGTTTGTCATACAGTCGATCGATAGGATGGTATTGTGCATCGGGTGCTTTTGGATCAAGTGGAAGAAGATCAAGCCAAGAATAGAAGAAGACCCCTACAAGGCTGATGTTGAGAATGGGCACCCCATGGTACTAATCCAGATTCCAATGTGCAACGAGAGGGAGGTAATGGAGCTCGCCTCACCTTTGCTTGGCATTTGCTCTCCTTCTTCTTGCATGCTTTTGTATTAGACTCAAATTGGACTGATGCATGATAGGTATACGAGCAATCCATATCTGCAGTGTGCCAAATCGATTGGCCAAAGGACCGATTGCTGATCCAGGTGCTCGATGACTCCGACGATGAGACCATCCAGCTCATGATAAGAGCAGAGGTTGCTAAGTGGAGCCAAACGGGCATCAACATCATATACCGCCATAGACTGTTGCGAACAGGATACAAAGCTGGGAATCTCAAGTCTGCCATGAGCTGCGAGTATGTTAAGGACTGTGAGTTTGTTGCCATATTTGATGCCGACTTCCAACCAAACCCTGATTTCCTTAAGCAGACAGTTCCACATTTTGAGGTAAAAGCAGTTCAGTGTCATGGATGTTTTGTCCGAGGAGCATGCTAGTAACACACGACGAATTGTAATGCAGGGAAACCCTGAGCTCGGGTTAGTGCAAGCACGGTGGAGTTTTGTGAACAAGGACGAGAACCTCTTGACTCGTCTCCAAAACATCAACCTCTGCTTCCATTTTGAGGTGGAGCAGCAGGTAAATGGAGTTTTCCTCAACTTCTTCGGATTCAATGGGACTGCAGGTGTCTGGAGAATCAAAGCATTGGAGGACTCTGGAGGCTGGCTCGAGAGGACAACCGTGGAAGACATGGACATAGCAGTTCGCGCCCACCTGAATGGTTGGAAGTTTATCTACCTTAATGATGTCAAGGTACCTAAGACATCAAGCCTCATGTGTTTCGTTGGTTTTCCTCGTTCAATTTTGGAACCCGTTCTAATGTGGTAAATGTTGCCAGGTCCTTTGTGAAGTTCCCGAGTCCTATGAGGCTTATCGGAAGCAGCAGCACCGATGGCACTCTGGCCCTATGCAGCTATTCCGTTTGTGTCTTCCGGCTATCATTACCTCCAAGGTGTGTATTCTCCTCAGCGATGCACACAATCTCAGGAGAAATTGAAATGCATATTTAGTTACAAACTCCAATATAAAATGCCGATACACCCCATATCAAGTGCTGCTGAGTTTCCATGCCTATATGAACCAAATCAGTGAAAGGGGTGCAACTTGTAATTTAAGATTTAAATTATGATCTACTATTCGAAGAGTTTGAGTGTCAATTTGACTTGTTAGGCTATGCATGTTAACCATAGAGGTGGTTGACAAAAATCTAGTTTTTGAGCTGGACACTTGGAATGCTATTCATCACTCATCAGCTTTGGCACAGATATTCAGTTTTGACTTCTAATCTTGTAGATTGACCAATCAGTTCTAAGCTTACATATCATCATTTTTCATTTCTGAAGCAACATTTGCTGTTTCATTGCAGATATCTGCATGGAAGAAGGCAAACTTGATCCTTCTGTTTTTCCTATTGAGGAAGCTAATTCTTCCATTCTATTCGTTCACATTGTTTTGCGTTATTCTTCCCCTGACCATGTTTGTTCCGGAAGCCGAGCTGCCTGTTTGGGTCATCTGCTACGTCCCCGTCTGCATGTCCATTCTCAACATCCTCCCTTCCCCTCGGTCTTTTCCTTTCGTTGTCCCTTACCTCCTCTTTGAAAATACAATGTCGGTGACCAAATTTAACGCCATGGTCTCCGGGCTATTCAAGCTGGGTGGCTCCTACGAGTGGGTGGTTACCAAAAAGGCCGGTCGTGCGTCGGAAGCAGACCTGCTGGCGGCAGCCGAGAGAGAGTCGAAGGAGTTGGCCTACCCCCCGCTCAACAGAAGAGCGTCGGACAGTGAGCTCTTAGAGTTGAACAGACTGAAGGAGCAAGCGGAATCAGCAGCTCCTCCGGTTAAAAAGGTTAATAAGATCTACAAGAAGGAGTTGGCCCTCGCTCTCCTCCTCCTAACTGCGGCAGCCCGGAGTCTGTTGTCGGCGCAGGGGATTCACTTCTACTTCTTGCTCTTCCAAGGGGTGTCATTCCTCCTTGTGGGTCTTGATCTGATCGGGGAGCAGATGAGCTGATATGAGCATGAAGATGAAAAGGTGGTAATTAAAAAAAAGAATCATTTATCCCGTTTGTTTATGAATCGCGTTAAATTTGTTTGATTGAGAACTCCATATTCGATTGGATTCTTTACACTTGAAGGAAGATAACAGCTCCAATTTCTACAATAAGGGCTTCACCTCAAAGTCCTGGAAGTAGGACTTTGCTTCTCTTATTCTTGCTTTGGTTGTGGCTTTGTAAACCTGAAGGGTAGGGAGATCTAGCTACATGTAGGCGGTTCAAATGTGGGTGAAGCTTGTTTACAGTTATTTTGTATACTTTGTATCGGTACGGTTCACTCTAAAGTTGAAAGGGAGATTTAATGCTCCAATATGTTCACATGTGTTGTGTCTGCATCTTTTTTGTTGCTTTTTGGATGATGCTCATGAACTGTCTCTAGACACTGTCGACAGGGAGCATCGAGATTACAAGGGTTAATTGGTTAAACCGAGGATCTTGGTAAAAAAACTTCCATCATGCAAGCATGTGATATGCTTCTGAGCATTTCTTTGGCCTTGGCATATCATAAGCATGACACTGCCAATTTGTTGTCTTAATTTACAGTTTACGTATTACCCACTTGATGGTGTTCAACTCTATGGCCCATCACCCCTGCCGACAGTTTATTTACATTGCGCAGCGAACAGACCAGAAATAGACTGGTGACCTAACTCAACTCTTCTCTCGCTAACGGCTCAAGATTGACCCCATGGGATCTGCGTTCACTGTACAACAAGCAGAGCGTTGTGTTTACGATGATAACATGCGGTCAGATTACAGGGCCACAAACACAATCCATCTGAGAAAGCTACCCTACTAGTCACCATACAGTTGCAGAAACATGTGAGCTTGGTCAGCTGATCTCGTTATGGTTGGGTGAAGCTCTGGTTAAATTGATAGTTACTAGAGTAGACTTCACAGGAATACGAAAATGCGATCCTGGCAACCAAACCCAAACCGGCACATCCTTTCTTGATGGCGACCAACCAATGAAACGACAATAACATGCACGAGAATCTAGTGAACTTGTTTCAACATGGGGCAAATCAAAGGAGAGATCGCGTATGGACGATAAGAACATGACAGCTGCATATGAATGAGTGCAGCTTGGGGATGAATGCATCTTTTGGTTCATGATCGGACGATGAAATCGCCTCCATTCATATGCACGCCAGGCATGTGATTCCTGTCCCCTTCGGTTCACACATCCCATATGTGGATATGGGCAGCACACTGGCTCTTTCACAGGTGATTGTTGATACATACAGCTGAGCTGGCTTATGTTTGATCGATACGTATGCATGTACACATCTTTAGCCAGCCATGCATTCAAGCACGCACCACAGGCTACACGTGATGAGTGATGACGGTGTTTATGTTGGATTGTTCTTGCAACTGATCCTCGTTTGAAAGGACGCAGCCCATGTGCTTGCAGGATGTCGACTGGCTAACTCCTGAAGACAGTCCATAATGTCATCGTTGATGAGGACATTCTCATTCACAGGGTCGCTGAGCTCTTTGCAATGGCAGAGGTCCACGAGACGAGCTTGGCTGAATTTATTGCAGCATGTAACAACCGATTGCAGCTGAATCGAGCCATTTCCCTTTGTGAGAGTTACCAGTAATGGTACCTCTCGAGGGGAGAAGCCATTACTAGCCGAAACTTCCATCATGCAATGATGCATGCTTGGACTATGTGCCGGGGTGGGGGGGGGGGGGGGGGGGGGGGGGTGGGGGTGGGGTGGGTGTGGGGTGGCAGAGGTCCACGAGACGAGCTTTGCTGAATTTATTGGAGCATGTAACAACCGATTGCAACTGAACCGAGCAATTTCCTTTTGTGAGAGTTACCAGTAATGATACCTCTTGGTGATGGGAGAAGCCATTACTAGCCGAAACTTCCATCATGCAATGATGCATGCTTGGAATGAAGGGGGGGTCCTTTGTGTCCATGTGCCTGTCTATTACCTTGGTGTCGGCTTGCAGACAGCTAATATACAAATTTAATGAACATGGTTGGTTTCATCTCCTAAACATGTGATTCTGCTGTCTTAAAATGCAAAGTGAATTTAATAAATTCTTTGATGAAGACAGAAGATCCACTAATGTTGAGGGTTTGCCTTTAGGCAAACACTGCTGCCATCCGTAGAATAATTACTCTAAAACTGTTTCATGAACCATGGAAACAAATTTTGTCTTTCTGGCCCTCTTTAATTGTTGATGAAGTTCTCTAAAAGTTTCCAGGATTGACTCTAGATTTTGGCTCTCTTCTCAATATAATCAGCTTGAGAATGACCTAAATTTCTCTCTTATGGACAATCTTTCGATTTAGGCTATGTTTGGTTGCAAGGAAAAGAAAAGAAAAGGAAAGAAAAGTGATGGGAAAGTTAATTTCCATTGTTTGGTTGTATAGAAAAGTAAAAGGAAAGAAAATGAGAGGGAAAATGAAAGAAAAAAACATATACAATTTTTCTCTCTACTTTTCTCTTCCAAATCGGAAGGAAACCGTTTTCTTTTCCAAAAAATTTCTTCCCTTTTCTGAGCCAAAAATTTTATCGAGAACAAAAATTATCTTTTTGTTATTGCTCATTTTTTATTTCAGAGTTTTTGGATTGAGTTTAATAGAAAAATGAGACCATTTAAAATATTAATTATAAATAAAATCATATTTTCTTTCTAGTTTTCCTTTTCATTTTCATAAGCAACCAAACATGAGAAATCATTTTCCTTACCATTTTCCTTTTAATTTTCTTTACAATTTTCCTCACTAACTAAACATAAAAAAGAAATCGGTTTCCTTTTCCTTTTCTTTTCCTTTCTATTTCCTTTTCATTTCACTTTTCTTTCTTTTCTTTTCCATGCAACCAAACACAGCCTTAGGAAATTTTCCGACCAATTTCAAAAATAGATGCGGGAACCTATCAAGTTTGTGCCAACCCTGGTATCTTTCCGTCTGCGTGCAAGATCCTCTGTGGTTAGGTTCGGTCGATTTCTGGAATTATTTTCAAATTCGGTTGTATTTTAAAAGCATTTTGAAAATTTAACCTAAATTGAAAGGTTGTCCTTCTCTTATATGTTACACATTTTGGTAGCAATACAAGGAAAATGATCCAATGAATATTCGTCTATCCATAAGAATCATGCTCCAGTTAGGTGTGGATTCTTATGGCCTCCACCCATTTGGACAAATAACAAACCAAAGCCAGTTAGGTGTTACAATAATGACAGATGACATACCAACATGCTGCAAAAAGTTAAGGCAATGCCACCACATCCCCCACCAGATGCAACATTCTAAGCTGGGAATATCATCTCTTAACAAGACTGGGGTTGCATTTATTGTTACCCCTCTTAGATGAAATCCTCAAACTGATCAAAAGAGATATACCCAGCAAGGAATTTATCAAAGATTGTGCAATTAAGGGTAAAATGTGATTCAAGTGTTTTCATGGGGGGGATGAAGTAATCATTGACAACACAACAAGAAGAATCAAGATGCCATCTTGTTTCCTCCACAGATATTACCACTGAATAATAAGGTTGAAGCTAAGCACATGCGCATAGGACCATCTCCCACATCTTGCTACAAAATATGGAACCCACAGCCCACCTCCTTTTGTCTCAACTTCATTTCACCCTAGCCACTGACAAAGGTGAACCCAATGATTTTTCACACTAACAGTTTTCATTTGCCTTGTTGCTGCATGGAACCAAAGACCTAATATGAAGTTTTCTTTTCACTCTCCCAAAAAAGATTACGGATACAGTGCATAAAACATCGTTGGACCAACGACATCTTCAATCACAAGTTATCACTCAAACCGCACCTCGAAGTTCATGGTTCATTAACTGATGGTTAAAATTAATGGGCAAAGATATTCAAGGTGTGTGCTATATACTTCGTTTGAAATGCAGCGTATCCACTGTTCATTCCCAAAAATCACCAAAAATAGAACAGAGTTGGAGTGATGAGACAACTGATGTAACAAGTATGATTATTCTTTTTTATAGTCATTCTTTTCGAATTAAAATGGCAAATCTTAAGTAGGATCATTTCATCCCATCTACAGACCTCCCTAATGACGGTGGAGGGAGCTATGATATCACCAAAAATGAATTAGACCGGAGGCTCCTCCTCCTCTCTGTTTCTTCTCTTTATTTTTCTTCTCTACCTTTTTTCTAAAGACATAGATGCACTTTTGTGCCAATTTTAGCCCCTTGGTAGACTGAAAGATACTACTTGCAGAACCCCTCAAAACTTGAAAAAACACAAGGTTTTCTTGATTTCATAGTTAACTATGACTCTCGGGTGAAGTGGCTTTTCATGGGGAAACTCAATATCACAGACCTAATTGATTTACATTATAAGCCTTGGGTGATTAAATTTTCTAACAACTCCAAACGCAGGGTAGTTTGACCTAACTAAAGGTCATGACCCGACGACAACATTGTCAATTTGCATGGAGTCATGGACAGTGTATCCTACAATATGATTTTGATTGCAACCAGTCAGGCCTGCTGGACAAAAACAAACTTAATCTCCCACGATGATGGGTGTATCTATGTTCACAGGAAGAGGCAGGTAGGCAGCCCATCTATTTCCCACAATCATGGCTTCGTCTTGCCCAACTCAATTCACTTTGCTATGAAAGAGATCGTGGATAGCCGGTGAGATTTGTGGATCAAAGGCATAGCATCACCATCGCAAGCCCACGCATATTGGGACCTTAAATCGAATAGAGGAACTCACAACATCTAAAATCCAAATGGTACCGAGGTCTCGCACTACATAAAATGAAGAATCTTGAAAAAGCAAGAAGTTAAGTCCCACTTTTTATCCTGGACTCAACTGAAATTGACTTCAAGCATACTTGTGCAAGTCGCGAATTTTGGTATAATTGCACTGGAGAACCACCAATGCAGGCTTCTCTCACAGTCGACTAATTTTACCTAGCCCAGAACTCATCTCAACACGTACATAGTAGTCGACGAGTTCAATTGCAAGCAAAAGCCAAATGAAAAAAAAAACAGAATTCACTCAATTTTATGTATGGTAATGCATTAGCAATGCTGATATTTTTGGAAGAAGAAACTAATCCAGGACTTCTGAGCTGGTGAACTTACTGGTGGCGTAGTAGCTCTGATCATCCTTTAGTAGAATATGAATCAAACATGGAGTCTCAATAGTGCAACTTAGCCCTCTCTTATTCGCCAATTAGGCCAAGACCAGCAACAAGAAACGAAATACCTTGGAAGAGAAGAACATAGAAGTGGATCCCCTTGCCTGACAAAAGACCCCGTCCTGCTGCAGTGAGGAACAGTATAGCAAAAGCCAACTCTTTCTTATATGTTTTCTTGGACTTTTTAGCAGCTTGAGTGGGGGTTTTCTGTTCTAATGACATGCTCCCCGAAGATCTTCTCTGGAGATTTGCTGTTTCTGCAAGTAAATCTTCTCCTGATGACTGACCGGATTTCTTGGTTACCACCCATTCATAGGAACGGCCCATTTGAAGTAAACCAGTAAGCATGGCATTGAACTTGGTCACTGACATGGTGTTCTCAAAAAGGATGTAAGGAACGATGTACGGAAAGGATCTTGGGGAATGGAGAGCATTGAGGAAGGCCATGCATATGGGCACATAGAAGATAAGCCAAGCGGGAAGTTGGGCCTCTGGAACGAACATTGTCAGCGGTAGAATAAAACAAAGCAATGTGAAGGAATAGAATGGAAGAATCAGTTTCCTCAGAAGAAAGAATAGCATGAGCAAGTTTGCCTTCTTCCATATTGATATCTGCAATGAACCACCAATTGTTATTTAACAATAAAAAATAGAATGATAGTTAAAGGATTACTGTTTGTGCACACAACATAAATTTTCCTCCTATGATGATCAAAGAGTTTGCTCTTGACGTCGTGCATGTATGATCAGCACCTTTCATGTTGATCTCATGTCCTACAACATAGATACCTACATAAATCTTTTGATTTTTATGCAAAATATGATCTATGAATTTTCTTTTTTTTTTTAATTTTATTTTTTGACAGCCTCATATGGCAGTTGATACCCATCTTTCTCATTTGCAAATGACTGAATGAGAGAAAAATGCACAATATGTTAAATGTATGTAAACTTTCTAAATATCAAAATCAAATATTTTGCAGGTTTCTTACCTACGTAGTAGATTGTCAAAAAATGTATTGTGTTTAACAATAATTTAATTTTTGGGTCATATAAGCATAGCAGCTATATGGTTGATATGATATATACACATCATCACATATATTGGTGGAAACAATGGATTTATGCAAGATGAAATTTTGACCATATAACTTATATGCACTTTATTCATACACAAGAAACATCATTCCTTTTGCTTATTAGCTTTTGAATTCATAGGTCTAAATAGAAAAGCAAAGTTTGGGATACATGATCTTACATATATATCTGCAGTAGGATCTAAGTTCACTTTATTTGCACCGCAGGCGGCAGGTCTATCCAAAACTAGAACTTACGCACCTTTGAAGTTATGACATCTGGAAGGCACAAGCGGAATAGGTTCATTGGGCCAGAGTGCCAGCGGTGTTGCTGCTTGCGATACGACTCGTAAGACTCTGGAACTTCACATAAGACCTTGTGCAACAGTCCAACATAAGGAATGGTAAATATCATGATGCCCAAAACGAAGAATAAGACACATAGTTCGATGTATCAGGTACCTCGACATCATTCAGGAAGATGAATTTCCAACCATTAAGATGGGCACGGACCGCAATGTCCATATCCTCCACAGTTGTTCGATCGAGCCAACCTCCAGAATCCTCTAACGCTTTGATTCTCCAAACACCTGCAGTCCCATTGAAACCAAAGAAGTTGAGGAAAACTCCATTCACCTGCTGCTCAACTTCAAAGTGATGGCACATGTTGATATTTTGAAGGCGTGTGATGAGGTTTGCATTCTTGTTCACAAACTTCCACCGTGCCTGAACCAATCCGAGCTCTGGGTTTTCCTGCATCACATTTCAAATTAGCCAAGTAAATTACACATAAGAGGAATTATAGAGTTCAACCCGAGTCTGATTACCTTAAAATGTGGAACTGTTTGCTTAAGGAAATCAGGGCTTGGTTGGAAGTCAGCATCAAAAATGGCAACAAATTCGTAGTTCTTAACGTAGGCACAGCTCATCGCAGATTTAAGATTTCCAGCTTTATAGCCTTTTCTGTCTACGCGGTGACGGTATATAATTTGGACACACCTTCTGCTCCACTTGGAAACCTCCTCTTTGATCAACAGAATTAATGTCTCGTCATCAGAGTCATCAAGCACTTGGATTAACAAACGATCTTTGGGCCAATCAATTTGGCATACAGAAGAAATTGATTGTTTATATACCTATAATCAAAAAAATTCCAAATACACCACTGCATTTCAGATGGTAGAAAAAAAAATTTACAAGTAGGTTGAGTACCTTACCTCTCTCTCATTACACATCGGAATCTGAACTAGGACCATGGGGTGCTCACACCCTGGACCTGCATCGTCTTTGAATGAGTAACCTTCTATTCTTGGTTTGGTATCTCTGAACTTGATCCAAACCCATCCAAGGCACAACAATATCCTGTCGACAGACTGTATTACGAATAGGATGGTACATAACTTCGAGATTGCCTGAACAGGGTAGGCTATGTAGTTGCCTCGGAGAAAAACCCAAGAGAGATAAGCCGAGTGTGCCCATCCTCGAGTCTCAGCAGTCTTTATCAAGTGCCAGCCGTTCCAACAGGCAACTATTTCAACAGCTAAAAGGATGACACAGAGTACTACATATCCACGGACGAATCTGAACAGAAACTTCTCCTTGCAAGGCTTATCACCATGTGAAGATGACTGAAAGAACAATTGGTTCATGATGGCACTTGGCATTGTCCAAAGAAAAGCTGCAAGAGAGGTGACAGACCTGGCTGCAAACTGAGCCTTAAGAAGCAAAACCAATGAGAACCTCTTGGAATTCTTGCAATGGCACTTGTCCCCGAATCGGAAGGTCATGGTGGTATTACTATAACTGTCAAACTTGTTGGATGAGTAATCGGGCGTATCCGTCGACACGATCACTGGTGATCCACTCCGTGTCTCTTTAGACTACCACTCAGAGACATGCGATCTCAGATCCGTTGGCCTTCAGCTGCAGCAATTCTTAAGCCAATGCAGCTGAGTGAAGCAGTGGAGGAAGAGAAGCAGGGCTTAGGGTTTTAGCCTTTCTCCGCTTTCAATGCTTTTATAGACTAACAAAAAGAGAGAAGGCATCTGAAGTCGTAATAAATGAGCATATTCCATTCACCTTATAATATTGTAGACGTTGCTGTTTTGGTTGGATGCCATTCATAATTTTAATCAGAAAAAGACATCTATCATCAGATTTCCTTAGACTAAGAATAAAAGAATAAGAATAAGAAAATAGAGAGGACTCAACTAACAGAAATATGGCTCACTCCCATTAAAATGCTGTCATGCAACATGAACCTATGCAAGCTAAGCCGCAAGTGTAAATATGAAACTAGATATCCACAGAATTTTGCAGATATGCACCTACATACATAAGAGGAGGAAATGTACATGTCTTCGTACATTCAAAAATGATTTCTTTGATGTTGCAGATACAAGAACAAAATAGTTAAGAAGAGGATCTGTCAGAACAAGCACCGACTTCGGTGAAGAGCCTATCCACTTGCCTTTTTTATATTATGACCCATTTTTGTTTTCCTTTTGAGCTTATATTAAAAGAAGCAATATGCCATTTTTACTGTCACAAACAAAGGAACCACACGACAGGTATGAATTCTTGGCACTTAGGCATGAAATGGAGCTAGGAAATGAATTCATGGACTGCTAAGCAATCATTTTTGTCAACAACCGACCATGTGATCGAGCCTTTAAACTAATTTCATCTTAGGTGCATCATGCAAGCCTAGGAAATAAAGAATCATACTCTATATGTTTAACGTGGGATCCCAATTACTAATCTATGTTTTATATACCAATGGCAGAAAATATGAAGCACCCGATGGCATCTTAATCACTAGATCAGATCAATAAATTAAGTCAAAAGAGTTCAAGTGGCCACATACCATCAATCATCGTAGGGCCTGGAAACCTCTCTCAGTGTGATACAGTCTCTGTCCCCTGGACCGCTGCATCAGAACAAAAGGCTAAAGTCAATTAGTCACATGCAATAATCAATATTTTCCAGAAAAGAACTGCTACCTAGTTGGCAGACGAATCAAAAGTGGATCACAATCCAACAGGAAATTTGAAAATGATATATGTCACAATAATCCAATGCTAGTTTCCAGCAGCCATTGGTGCAATTAGCAGTCAGATGTATCGAAGTTTGAAACTGATCCAGCTTAGATGATCTCCGGGCTCTGTTTCATTGCAAGACCAAATGAAATATCGTAGCGGCTCATATCACAGCAAAGCACACAGAAGAAACTGCATTATTTATACCAAAGGCAGCACTATATTTATACAATTCACATTCTAAACATCCCATTGTATACTAACATATAAAAAAGCCGTCTGCTCAAATCCTTTGCTGCAGCTGAAATTACTATGTTCACGGCCTTGAGTATAAAGCTGATACAATCTGAAAAAGCAAACAATACAACAGATGAAATTTGCTTAAATCCTCAATAAAATACACATATAAATACATATATAAATGAGATACTCCTGTGATCTTTTAGATTTTTAGTACCTTTTAATTTCATACAAATTAATCAAACAAACATCTTATCCATTCTATCTGTCCATCCAAAAGATCTAGTCTTCTACTCTGCTGCTACTTGGCCAGAGCAAATCATCTTGTTAGAAAAAATCCGTACCAGTCAACATGGACTCTTTCTGCCACTAGTCGTAAGAATCGGCAGAGAAGTCAGGCTCGTCTGGCTACTGCAACTTGGGCATGTCAATTCCCTTTAACTTCTGAGCTCCCATTCTTGCGCTTGCAGCAAACTTTGATGCCAACATCATGGCACCAAGATGCTTTGTTTGTTGAGATGTATTTGCTGCTGAGCTTGACTTATGACCATTTTCCTGCCCGGGCTCATCAGGAGCCTGCCCATCAGACATGGAGGAGGCAAAGGGTGCTGATTCTGATAATTGTCTCATGCTCAGATCCTCTGCCATTTTCCTTCTTTTGAAGCGCCTCAAGGCTGCCTGGATGAAGCAGGCAGCCCATGTCTGCCGATGGTGGGAATAAAAGCGAAACGTGTGCTGCAGCTTCTTGCTGTGGAGCCAACGGAACTGGTTGGCAACAAACTTGAGGTCTTCAGCACCCCACAAAAGTCACGAGGCCGAAGGGTGATAGAATTGAAGAATCCAGTCCGGCCACCATTCATTGTGGAGCTCTCAAGCCTGCCACGGATAACGAAGAGCATCCAAGTCACCCGATCACCCTCACGGATGATATAAGTGCCCTCAGTGCTCAGAGAGGATACCAGGCACTCGCAGATGGCATCCAGGAGCTGGTCATCCAGCGGGGAATAGAATGGGACCTGCAGTGCAGAAATGAATTGATCGGCACATCAACGAAACTGATAAATGTCTTTAACTGAATTGGTTGGTGCATAGAACAAAATTATTTGCATAGAATGTTCCGTCATGGCTTGAAGTCCCTATTTGGGCAAATGCATATTTGGAGAAATGTGAAGATATTCGAGCATTTTTCCTACCAAACATCTTATTTTGAGCATGAACAAGCTTTTCCAGAATTTATTCACGTTGTTAACGTTTTTCAATCTCTATTTTGTTTTGTCCACTTTATGCCTGTAGTATTTTACTTTGCCCACTTGTTATATCCTCGTCTTTGGAGAGCACTAACAAATATGTATCTCCTTTGCTTGTTTTTGCTCATTGCAGGCCCAAAACCAGAATAAAAATGCATATTCTGCAGAAAACCTACAGAATGTAACATAGATTGCACGATTGAAATTTTGGGTGGAGATATGTAAGACCGAAGAACCTAAAATAGACTTGCGGTCCCCAGGTTGATCATCTCAGCTCATACATTATATCTTAAACTACAGAACCTGACACATTATTGGCGTTCTTTAAGACAACCGTGCAACCAATAATTATTTTTTCAATTTTCAACATTAAGAGAAATAACCACAATATATAAATGAAAATCAGTGAATCCCCAGGTATGACACCTAGTAGAACACCAAGGAGTTTTAGTTCTATGTTCTGTTGAAATATGTGCATAGTTCTGTTTGACTACTTTAAAACCCCCAAGGCATGAAGTGTTATAATCAAGTCTACCATGGACTGAAGTATTAATCAAGGCAAACTCTATGAAACGACATACACTTTATTCTTTTCAAATATGGGTGTCAAGTCTCTTGAGCAAATGAAACAAAAGAAACATAAAAATGGTTTGTTTTGGTGCTTACTAATATGTGATTGTTTTCGAGTTCAGCCACATGTATCAGCTATGTAGCACAGACTTCAACAGTGGACATGGACACAACACAATATAGAGATAGTTTCAAGTCAAATTCTTGAAAGGAGGATACATGAACATTGGTGCAACTGTTTATGTGGTTGAATGAGTATTTACATATAGTACACCGGGATTGTTATTTTCCTTTTTGGAAGAAAGGCTTGTAGACTCACGCATCTGGATTGATATTGATTATGATGTGTTCCATTGACAATAAATAAAAAAAATACTAGATTTAAATGATATAAATCCATATCTTGAAATCAAGTATCCAAAATCAAACAAAAAATGTCTATTGGATACCCACCCTAGTTCAGGTAATGTTTAGATTTTGTTGACGTAACATGTGCTTAGATAAGGATGTGTTTTTTACATTTGATTAAAATTATATGGCTCCAAGGTGTCAATCACGTGACTTTTTGAGTTTTTAAAATTCAAGATAATTTGGAGTGTCCAATACGTGATGTGCAAGGGTTGTCCGATACAGATACAACACTCATTTTGAAATGTTTGTGCTGCATAGCATATCAAAAATGGGTAACTAACACAATCAAGAAAAAAATAATGAATATAATTTCCTCCTAAAGGTTTCCTAACTTTCTGATACAAGTATCTTTGTATCTAATCCCAGGCAATAAAATCACTTTTTATTTCTTCAGAACGATTGCTCATGCTTAATTTTAAAATCATGATGACATACAATTGACTGTTCAGTTTGATGTTGGCAGTCTTAAAGTCACAGCCAATGAACCAAGACTCCAAAGTTGCTATGAGTGATGAGAATATACTATTGTATTTTGAGAAATTGATGCCGATGGATGCCACACCATGATTACTTATGTTGGGAACAAAATAGATATGTGCCAGAACTAAACCACAAGAAATGTAACCATCAAACAAACAAAAAATTAAGTCCATATGTACATATAGTTAGATGTCATTACGAAGAACTATTTCAAGTTTTCAACTTATCAAGAAATGGAGAGTCAGCTTGTAATGTGGAAAGAGGATTGTTTTTCAAGTTATATGATGCGGACGCATCGCCGACGCCACCGGCCATTGGGGATGCGGGTCCACCCATCGTGACATACGTGAGGCGTAAGAAGCGCGGGATCGTCACGTAGTGGGTTTAGTGGGTCGAGTGGTATTTTAGTCTCTTCAGGCTAAATTAGTAAATCCCCGGTTTCTATTTAATTAGGGCTAGCCGCCATTATTAGGGCTATGCTTATTTTGTTGAAGAACATCCTTAGGCATCTTGCGAAGGATCTTTAGGCTTTTAATCCGTTCAAGTAAAAGCTATGAGATCGAGTTCGTCTCGAAGGAACTCAATTATCTTTGTTCTTCAAATTCTCCAATAAAAATTCCTCTTTTTAATTTTTCCTCCTTTAAAATCTGATTTCTATTGATTCGATCCATCGGATCGTATCAAGTTGGTATCAGAGCACTAGATCCAAATGGCGGCAAGCACTCGCTCGAAGGCGGATTTGATCGAGGAGAAGATTCAAGGGCTACGTAAGGATCTCAATCGGGAGATCGAAGAACGGTTCGAGGGATTGAAGAAAACGGTGAGGAATTCACTCAAAGATCACGCCCATTCGTACGAAGACATCCAGATCGAACTTCGGGGATGAGGACGGACGCCGTGCAACAAGGCCGAGATCTCCGAGAATTGAAGGCGATGATACAAGCCCTCACGGTGGCGAAAGAAGGAGATCGAGGCAAGGGGATCCAAGATGGGGGAGATTCTACCCTAGAATCGGCCTCCCTAGAGCAAGCGCGGACGACGGCGGAGTTTCCACATCACGGCGACGTCACAGAAGAGGCATGGACGACGGCGCGGCCAACCCTAGACCCGCGCGGGCCTGTTTCACAAAAAACAGACCCTCGCGGGTCTGTTCAGGCCACGGCAGGCCCTATCGGGCCTGCCCAGGGGCCGACGGCCCAACCCAGGCCTGGGCGAGGCCGCCCGACCAACCGGGGGCTTCGGCGCCCCCTGCGAACTCTCCCAGGCCTCCCCCGGCCTGGGCGAGCCCGCGGGGGCCACCGGAGGCCTCGGCCGACCCTGGCGGGGGCTGGGTGCAGGCGGCACCCCCGCCAGGGGCACTGGAGGTGCGGCACCCCCATCCGGGGGTGCGGGAGGGCCGACTTGCCATTTTGGGGGCCCGACGAGCTGGAACGGGCCTTCCGAGGGTTTGGCAGGCTGGGCTGCCCCTCCTGGGGGCCCGACGAATTCGTCTCGACCCTTTAGGGGTGTGGCGGGGTTCGTACCCCACTCTGGGGGACCTTCGGGGACAGTAGGAGGCGGATGGGCCTCGGGGGCGGCTATTGGGACCCCGGCGGGCCAATTTTGGATAGCAGAGACCATCCCACCTGGGCTGAGGCCCGTTTTCGCACGACCACCAGAGTTTCCAGGGCACCACTATCAGCCCGAGGCATGGGAGAGGCACGCATGGCCGGAGGAGTTGTACGGGGTTGACGGGGGAGGCCCGATGGAGGTTAGGGGTGACGGTTTGGTTCGGGGAGGTGACCGTGGAGAGGATAAAGGGCAGCAGGGAGACATCAATGCGGACCGGCGGTTGATGAAGCTGAAGATGCCGACCTTCGATGACACCGATCCCGACGGGTGGATATATCGAGCGGAGAGATATTTTCGGGTGATGGGGCTGACGGAGCAGGAGGTCCTGAAGGCCATCGGGATCTATTTTAAGGGGGAAGGCTCTAGCATGGTACCGGTGGAAGATAGCACGGTCCCCTTTCCGCACCTGGGAGGAGCTGTCAGCTCTGATCGTGGATTGATTCCAGGAGACAGCAGGGGGGATTTCTACGAGCAGCTGTCGGCCCTGAGGCAGGAGGGGACAGTGAGGGACTACGTAGAGAGATTTGAGATGCTGAATAGCCGGGTGAAGGGGGTGACCGACGAGGTGATGATCGGGAACTTTATGAGGGGGCTGAAGCCCTCGATACGAGCTGAGTTGCGGATGAAGAGCCCAGCGTCCTTGGATGATGTCCTCCGGTTAGCCCATAAAGCGGAGGAGAAGCATACGGAGGATATGAGGATACGTGGAGCCTGGGGGGCCAGAGTTCCCGCCCTATCCCACCAGCAGCGGCACAGAGGGCACCTGCAGCTGCTCCTGAGACTCGAGGGGAGGGCCGTCCAGCTACCCTGGGGTGGCGGATGACTGAGGCTGAGGTGAGGTAGAAGAAGGCCAAGGTTTTGTGCTTCCGTTGCGACGAGAAGTTCACCCCTGGGCACAGATGTGCGAGCCGCCTACTGCAGATCACCATGGTACCCGACGAGGAGGGGTACGTATGTGAGGAGGAGCCTGAGGAGGAGCCACTGGTAGAGGAGGAGAAGTCTCACCTAGACTTCGCGGAGGTTTCCCTGAACTCTGTGGTAGGGTTCACACCGAACCACACCATGAAGTTATCAGGACAGCTGGGAGACAGCGGTGACGGTACTGATAGACAGTGGGGCCACCCACAATTTCATCTCCAGCAGTGTGGTGGAGCGGCATGGGCTGCAGCTGAGCACCCTGGAGAAGTTTACCGTATTGTTGGGGACCGGGAAGATGGAGGAGAGCAAGGGGCTCTGCAAGGGTCTGTGCCTGACCTTGCAGGGAGTGCAGATCATGGAGGACTTCTTACCATTGGAGCTAGGCAACGTGGATATCATATTAGGGGTGCAGTGGCTGAAGAAGATAGGGGAGATGAAGGTGAACTGGAAGCTCCTGAGGATGGAGTTCCAAGATGGAGATCGGACCGTCGTGCTGACAGGGGACCCGACCCTTTGTTTTTCCTTAGTGGCCTTCAAGGCCATCACTCGGGCGCTGCGGGACGAGGGAGAGGGGTTCCTGGTGGAGTATCAGGGGCTGACAGCTGAGGGTGAGTAGCAGCAGGAGGAGACTGCAGCGGAGGTTGAGCAGGTACTAGAGCAGTACCAGGAGGTCTTTCAGGACCCGCAGGGGCTACCACCGTCCAGGGGGCACGAGCACGCGATTGTATTGCGTGATGGAGCCGCACCGGTGAGTGTGCGACCGTACCGGTACCCGTATGTGCAGAAGGACGAGATTGAGACGATGGTGCGGGAGATGCTGCAGGCTGGGATCATCCAGCCAAGTGTGAGTCCTTTTTCGAGCCCAGTTTTGCTGGTCAAGAATAAGGACGGGAGTTGGAGATTCTGCGTCGATTACGGGGCGCTGAATAAGGAAACTGTCGCTAACAAGTTTCCTATTCCGGTGATCGACGAGCTGCTGGACGAGCTTCATGGAGCGGCGATCTTTTCGAAGATCGACTTGAGGGCAGGGTACCACCAGATCTTGATGCGGCCAGAGGATGTGTCGAAGACTGCCTTCCGCACCCACGAGGGGCATTACGAGTTCAGAGTCATGCCATTCGGCTTGACGAATGCCCACTTTACTTTCCAGGCCTTGATGAACAAGGTCTTCCAGCCCTTCCTGCGGAGGTTCATTCTCGTATTCTTTGACGATATTCTCGTCTACAGCAGGAGCTTGAGGGAGCATTTGGACCACTTGGAGGTGGTCTTCCGGGAGTTGTTGGCACAGCAGTTGTTCGTCAACCGAAAGAAGTGCAGTTTCGACCAGGAGAGGATCGAGTACTTAGGGCATGTGGTGTCGGCAGAGGGGGTAGCGGCCGAAAGGGCGAAGATAGCGGCTATGCTGGATTGGCCGGTCTCTATGACACTGCGAGCTCTTCGGGGATTTTTGGGTCTGAATGGCTATTAACGGAAGTTTGTGAAGGGGTACAGCACCATAGCCTGGCCCCTCACCGAGCAGCTCAAGAAGGATGGGTTCCATTGGGGGAGGAGGCCACCAAGGCTTTTCAGGCCTTGAAGGTGGCGATGACAACGACACCAGTTCTTGCCTTGCCAGATTTCAGCTTATCTTTCGTGGTGGAGACTGATGCTTCGGGATATGGATTGGGGGCGGTGCTTATGCAGGAGGGACGGCCCATAGCCTATTTCAGTCAGGTGTTGTTTGCTAGAGCACGGCTGAAATCGGTGTATGAGCGGGAATTGATGGCCATTGTCTTCGCGGTGACGAAGTGGCGGCCCTATCTGTTGGGTCGGAAGTTCGTGGTCAGGATGGACCAAAGGAGCCTCAAGTACCTTTTGGAGCATCGATTGGTTACTGAGGAGCACCAGCGTTGGTTGTCCAAGCTGGTGGTGTACCGATTCGACAGCGAGTACATGTCGGGGTTGGAGAACAAGGCAGCTGATGCCTTGTCTCGCCGGGAGGAGAGCGTGGACTTGAGGGCTCTGTCGCGACCGATATGGTTGGACTGGGAGCCTATTTTTCAGGAGGCGGAGAGTGATGAAGAGCTGAGACGGATCCTAGAGTTGCTGCAGCAGGG
The DNA here is from genome assembly GCA_030789695.1 of Scilla litardierei. Lineage (NCBI taxonomy): Eukaryota > Viridiplantae > Streptophyta > Magnoliopsida > Asparagales > Asparagaceae > Scilla > Scilla litardierei. The sequence continues at coordinate 290,290,258 of CM061133.1, read as the reverse complement.
AAGGTGTAATGCCCTGATAGCTACTGCACAAGTACTAGAGGGTGGTGAATAGTACTTTAAAATAATCAAGATAATTATTCCTAATTATTGTGCAAACTCAACCAACAATGCGGAATGAAAGATTGACAACAATAAAAGACAATGCAAACAAGCGATGTAACGGGTTCGGATCCACACAAGTCTCACCGACTTGTTCTCGGTGATCCTACGTCCCAAACACCCAGATCCCCTCCGGCTACTTGAGTTAGAATCCTCTAACCCAAGTTTTGCACTATGAAATTCTTGTAGAAACTACTACAAGATCAAATCATAAACAAAACTAAATGTGACTCCCACAAACCGGGATCACAAACTTCTCTCACAAACCGAGAGATAAACTTGAAATATCAAAGTAAATGAAACAATAAATACTTACCAACAAAATCATATGCCTTGAGTAAACTTACTGATTTTAGGGCAAGGAAGATTTTGAAGGAGAGAATGTCACCAAACCCTAGCTCCACCAAGATGAACAGCGATCGAAGGCTAGGATGGAGTTGGTGACTTTGAATCAAGCTCTTGGCTTGAGTGGCACACAATGAAGAGAATCTCTCTTGAGGAAATAAGTGCTCAAGAAGTTGGGGAGAGATTCTTTGTGAGAAGAGAGAGCTTGGAAATGAGAGTTGAATGCTTCTCTTTGATTTCTCTAAGTCTCAATAATGGCAGCCTTGAATGCTAGGTTAGAAGCACTTCAAGTATATATAGGATAGAGAGAAGAGAGAAGCAAAATCGTGGCATTAAATGCCCCAACGGATCTATTTCTGAAGCAGTCTAATCGGTCTAAGAAAGATCACTGACCGATTAGTTTTGCAACTAGTCGGTCGGTGATTCTTCTTAGACCGACTAGAAGGTTGACAGCCAAGAAGGAGAATTCAGTAGATAGAACTAGTCGGTCTAAGAAGACTTGCCAACCGACTAGTTTGACAATTAATCGGTCGGTGAGTGTTTTTTGACCGACTAAGTAGTTGAAATTCAATAGGCTGAACACAAGGAGAACTAGTAGGTCTAAGAACAAATTCCAACCGACTAGTTTCACAACTTGTCGGTCGATGGATGTTCTTGGACCGACTAACTAGTCAACAGTAGCTAGGCTGAGAAAATGAAAGTATAACTAGTCGGTCTAAGAAGGATTCCCAACCGACTAGTTTGACAACTAGTCGGTCGGTGAACCTTCTTGGACCGACTAATTGGTCAACAGTGCCTAGGCTGAATTGAGCAAGAAAATCTAGTCGGTTCAAGAAGGATTCTTAACCGACTAGAAGAAAATCTAGTCGGAAGCCGCGAAATGAAGCGTAAAGCTTCGGGAAAGTTTCTATATGCTTCTACGATAATCCTAGCTCTAAGATATGAACGTTATGAAGATTATAATGTAAGTCCTACTCAAGGCTTAACATTCTACGAAAAGAAGCTAGAAGACTATAAAATAAATTAGACGAACCATCTTCAAAGCTTCAATCCGAATCTCTTGACTTCAATAATGCTCCTTGAGCTTCAACGAAGCTTCAGGCACACGATCACGCGCTTTGAGAAGTCTTGAGGCGTCGCTTTTGATGTACGTAGAATTTTGGCGCCGATCTCCATAACTGCGCTCACAAAGAGTTAGTTCACGATATTTATGTTTGTTCATCATCAAAACCAAATCCGGGGAATCAATACTCAACATTCTCCCCCTTTTTGGTGATGACAACCCAACATAAATAATAATCAATAATAATGAGTCAAATGAAATTTACTTACACCCCATGCATTGATGACACGTTAATTCCGTATTAAATAATAAGCATACGCATCAAGCAGACGAGGAAAGTATAAAATATGAACACAATTATTGAAATTTAGGATCTACATCCATTTTTATATCTTAACTCCCCCTGAATCTAACATATCAAATTAGATTCACGGTAAATTACTTTAAATTATCATTTAGCACATCGTCATTATTAATTCTCTCCCCCTTTGGCATTAGCAAAAAGAGCGGGAGGAGATCAACGACAACAACAATGGCTAAAATAAAAGCACGAGAGTCGAAGAATACGACCACAGTCCAAATGACACCAATGTAAAATAACGAAAAAAATCAAAGCGTACCAAAGAGACCATAGTCGAAAATCGAAAAATGAAATCATCAAAACTCAAATCAATTTCACGTATTGAGTTATGGAACATACTCTCCAATATCAACATTCTTAGTGAATTTAGTGCATGGAAAACAATTCTATATTTTCATAGAAACAATTCTATTTAATCAATATAATCGTCGAGCGACGAAATCATCAGAGACAAAAAGAAATATAATGTGCACACTGAAGTAAATGGCAACACGATGTATATATATATATAACAGGATACATCAAAAGGTATACATCCGCCAACACAAATATAAACGATCATCAGATCGGTGCACAACATACAACACATGTCTCAACAGACATCAAAACGAACATACAACAAAATGTATCACCAGAACATCCAAAAATACATCAAAAATACATAACCACCCAACTATCCTACCCCACTCTCTCACCACAAAATAGATCATCCAAGTGCACATGGGAGAGTCCTCCAACGCAAGCTCAGGAGGCGGAAGCAGGATCAGCAGCAACAACAGGCTGTGCAGAAGAGGTGGTGGTCTCTGGAACGACTGGAGTGTCCACCGAAGGGAGGGTGGCAGTAGGAGTGCTCTCGAGAGCACGAGCAGAAGCATCCACCGAAGGAATGGTGGCCGCAGGAGTGCTCTCAGTAGCACGAGCAGAAGAAAAAGCAGCAGACGTACCCTCAGGGGCACTAACAGGAGAAGCAACAAGCTCCTCAAGATCAGCATCATCCATGGCCTCCTCATCAGAAACTGTAGGAGGAACCTCAATGCCCAAGTGATAACAGATGCGCGCAAGCATCTCCTCACATCGAGCAATACAAGCCTCCTGACGGCTCTGAGAAGCTGAAGAGTCAGGGTGTGAAGGCGGAGGAGAAGCAGAAGGGATAGTCCTCTGAACGTAACGCAAGGCCGCAAGAGACTTCTTGACGGTAGTCGCGTTTGATCACTCCTTATTTTACACTTTTTTCCCGCATGTTTGCATGCCATTTAGATCGCCCAAATCATGTTTTTCACGATATATCGACGATATTGCGATGCTTTTCACGATTTCTTGTTTTTGTCGAATTTCAGGTGATTTGGAGCGATTTGGAGTGATCTCGAGATACGCCTACTCCAGAGTGTCGCCGATGACCTCCCCGAGGGGTATTTTGCTGTTGGAGAGGAGCAGAAGAAGAAAGGACGTCGCAGGAGCGACGAGGAGGCCAAAACAAGCTGATTGGGCATTTTTGGTGTCCCACTCGGCCGAGTGAAGGAGTCACTCGGCTGACCAGCGAGACACTGATCGGCCGACCAGATCGGATACGTTTCATACGTGCACTCGGCCGAGCATCGGAAGCCACCTCGGCCGAGTGACGAGATCCCGTCCGCCCGAGTGGCACCCAGACGACGCATGTCAAAAATCGCCAACTTACTGTTTTTCGTCTGCCTGAGCTTCAGAAGACCCACTCGGCCGAGTGGCAATTGCCGACCGCCCGAGTACCAAGAAGCCATCGGCCGAGTGACGACAACTCACTTGGCCGAGCGACTCCCGAAGTGAAGACCCCCGAAGACTCAGACTTACTGGAAATTTACAGGGTTTCTCACTCGGCCGAGCGACTTCTGTCACTCGGCCGAGTGCGACGCGCTGCATGTAGCGAAAATTGCGGATTTCAGGCTGCGCAGGTGCATTTTAGTCACAGTTTTTTGGACGATTTTGAGGGGTATTTAACCCCTGTTTTTACCCTAGTTTAGAGAGCTTTTTCTCTTAGATTTTTGCAGCTTTTTAGATTAACTTTTAGCTTTATTCTTGTGATTGGAGAAGAGACAAAAGTTGGTTTTTGTTGAATTATTTGAAGAACTTCATTGGTTTGTGTCTCTCTTCTCTAAAAATTCTATTTTAATTGCATATCTCAATATTGTGATGAACTCTCTTGTTAATTTCATTGATTATTTTTGTGTTTGTGCTATGAATTGTGAGTAGTCTCCACGTCTTGGGGCGTGGGGATGAACCCTACGAGCCCAATTTCAGATTTGTGATGAATTGGTAGAAATTTTGCTAGAATTGCTATTAGAGATTAGATTGGGATCAATTTACTACGGATGGCTAGGTATTCATATCGATTGGGATTTGCAAGAGATTGGATCCCAATTCGATAGGAAACCATAGAAATCCGAATTGGGTTGGAGTCGAATTTCCGTAGTATCGGTTTGCAAGAGATTGGACCGACACTAGGGTTTCCGGTTGCAATTCCATGCCGATACCCGTTTGCAAGAGATTGGACGGGTAGGAACTATCCCAACCTAGGTCGTGGCTCGAGTTTGCACGAGAGTGGGCTCGGGGCGCGATTGAACGATGATGTTGATCCTAATGCTAGCTTCCCTAGGCTAGGGGTTGCAAGAGATTGGACCCGAACCTAGGATAGTTATAGACCGGCAACAGCGCGAGAGCATGAGCTAGTATTACATTCAGTTGCAACTAGTTCATCCAAAATTTTATTCTAGCAATTTTAATACCAATGAACCACATTGACGAAATACGGTGGGTAGCGGGGATTCCCCATTCCCTAGGCGTCTTTTATTTGATTTGATACTTCCGTACTTTGTCTGACGATTGTGACAGGATCGCCAAAGGCAAATTTTTCTCTTCTAAATAGCCGGGTTGATTGGAACAAGCACGGTCATTCGTCCTCCCTGTGTTCGATAACCCGCTCGCCGCTATACCGTGCGCTTGCGGTAAAACTACAACCGTTCTTTGGGTTACATTCCGGAGCGATCAAGTTTTTGGCGCCGTTGCCGGGGAGGCGATTGCGTTTGATCTTACCACCCTAGCTATTTCTTTCTTTTTATTTTATTTCCTTTTTTTACCTGACCCTTCCGTTGTACTAATCATTTCTTTGAAACTCTGTTTTCTCATTGCATGTACACGAGATCTACGGCGGACCCTGAAGCTATATTATTTGATCCCGAGATTGAACGTACCGCGTGGAGAATTAGAGCGGAGAGGAGACAAGATCAGGAAGGGAGGTTTATGACCAACCCGAAAACTGCGGACCAATTAGCGGCAAGAATGGCGAGGATAATTTCTATTCGTGATAGGCTCCGGCCTAAGACCTCTTCTACGACCTCATCCATTGCCATGCCGGAGTTGGCGGCCGACAAGAACTTTGAGCTGAAAACTGGATTAGTGGTTCTGATGCAGCAGGATCCGTTTCATGGGAATGCCCATGAAAATCCCCACTACCACATCCAGTTATTCTTGTCGAAGTGCGCCACATTTCAGATGCCGGGGGTCTCCATCGATGCTATCAGACTGCGCCTCTTCCCCTTCACACTAAAGGACAAGGCACTTTATTGGTTGAGGACGCAAGCTGAGGGAGTTTTTACCACTTGGGACGAGTTGGCGAGTGCATTCATTGACAAGTTATATCCGCCCTCCAAGACGGTGAAGATTCGGAGCGCTCTTATGTCCTTCAAGCAAGGACCCCAAGAGATGCTCTATGAGGCTTGGGAGTGTTTTAAAGATCTGCAGCATCAATGCCCGCACCATAGCATTGAAGATTGGGAGCTAGTTCATAGCTTCTACAATGGTCTCCAACCGGGGACCAAACAAATTATTGATGCCGCGGCAAATGGTGCTATCTTATCAAAGACTCCCGAAGAAGCTACGGCCCTAATTGAGGAGATGACCTCAAACAATCAACAATGGGGCGATGAGCGAGGACACTCTACGTCCTCCTTGAAGCCAACTAGCATCTACGAGGCGAAGGCCGTAGCGGAGCTTACAAGCAAGTTTGATTCTCTCCAAAAGGTAGTGGAGAGACTGGAGAAGTTTATCACGGAGCCCAAAGGAACCCCTTCCACCTCCGCACCAACGAACCAAATGTGTGATTGGCAAGACCAATCTCAAGCCATGTATTTGGGAGGAGAGCAAGGAGAAGGATCCTTGGAGCAAGTACAATATGTCGCGGGGAACCAAGGATATTGGGCCAACCCGGCCACAAGAAATCATCCTGGTTTCTCTTACGCCAACAATGAAGGAGCTTTGAACCCGCCACAACAACCACCTCAACAAGCTCGACCACCACCACAAGCCCAACAACACTATCCGCCAAGGGGGCCTCCACAACAAAATTTCCAACCGAAGCAACAAGTTCCACCTTATCGGCCGCCCGGATACAACCAAGGGTGGAGAAATCAAAATCAAAACCCTCCACAAGCTCAACAACAATCCGACTTCGAAGCTAGAGTGGAGGCGTTTATGGTCGAGCAAAAGAAGGTCAATGTGAAGGCGGGCCAAGACTCCCTTACAACCGTTGTAGCTCAAATCTCGGAGCAATTGACGTTGCTCAATTGGAATACTCAACAATTGCCGGCGCAACCCGAGCAAAACCCACGGGACAACACCGGCCACATCAATGCCGTGGTTGCCGTTACTACTAGAGGCGGGAAGGATACCACCCCCGCCATGATTCCTACCGAGGAGCCCGTGGAGGAAAGTTTAGAGCCAATTGAGCCGGTAGTTGAAGTTGAGAAGGAGAAAGAGCCGCAAGAAAAGGAGAAATCTAGAGCGGAGCAATTGATTGAGGAGAGGCGCTTCATGCCACCGGTCCCATTCCCCCAAAGGCTTGCTAGAGCGAAAATGGAGAAAAGGCTAGCAAAGTTTCTCGAGTATCTGAGAGGAGTTAGCCTCAACATTCCCTTCCTCGACGCCATCGTGGAAATCCCCACATATGCTAAATTTCTAAAGGATTTGATTTCGGGGGGAAGAGGAAGGAAAAGATCATGCTAGCCGAGGAGGGCTCTTGGTTCACCAAGAGAGAGGAGCCGGCCAAATTCAAAGATCCGGGGAGTTTTCGAATTCCTTGCACCTTGGGCGGTGTCCCTCTACAAAAGGCGTTGGTAGATTTAGGGGCTAGTGTGAGCCTAATGCCTCTCTCCATGTTCTTAAGGATAAACACCGGGACGAAGTTGAAACCTACCGACATGCGGATACAATTAGCCGATGGACGGATAACAAGGCCAGTAAGGATCGCCGAAGACATCCCGCTACAAGTCCCGGGGGGCATATGCTTACCATGTGACTTCGTGATCATGGACGTTAAGGAGGAGGGAGTTACGTCATTGATACTTGGACGCCCGTTCCTCGCCACCGCCGGGTCATTGTCGACGTGCGAGAAGGTACCTTAACTTTAAACGTCGGCAACATCGAGGTGGAGCTTCACATTCCTAAGGCTATGAAACACATGCCTTACCACGAGGAGCTTGACTACATGGACCTCCTTGATGAGGTAATTGAGGAGGCGATCCCTCACTCCATTGGCGCTCTATTCGATGAGGATTTCGAGGAAGGCCCGGATTTAGGCCAAGAAGAGAAGATAGATGATCCCCCCGACCTCTCCGCTGAAAATGATGAAGGCGACGCTGATGTCGCAAGGATTCGAGAGCTCTGCAAGCTCTCGAAATTAAAGTCTCCGAAGAAAGCTCCGTCGACACGGAAATCGGCGTCACCTGTGAAGCCGTTGACCGGAGCAAATGCTAGCTTGGGGGAGCCTCCACTCAACACTATTCGAGACGGAAGACCACCGAGGGAGAACACGCCGCCGCAACTTCCGAATCCAAGCGTTCTCCCCGGAAAGTTTGATGGGTGCATCTCATATGCACCAAACATCCCGCATTAATTGAAAATCATAGGTGGTCGAGCTCACGACCTTAAACGAGCGCTTGTCGGGAGGCAACCCGACGGTTATTGCTTTATTTTCACTTTTCTTTTATTTTTGTTTTAGAAATTTTTAGTGTTTTGAGTCGTTCGCCCAAAAATCTTGTGATAACGGGTCCTATTTTTCCTGACAAGAGAGGAGAACGAGGTACCCATCATTAGGAGGATGAACGAGGCGTCGAGGAGCGCCCCATGAAGGAGCTCGATGCTTAGGAGGAAGATGAAATCGACTGGAGGAAGAAAGACGGAGTTTAGAGCCCAAACGAAGACAAACAGCAGAAAACAAGGCTCACTCGGCCGAGCATACTAGTCACTCGGCCGAGTACACAAGTTCGTCCGGCCGAGCCGCTCACGAACGAGGGAAGTCTGCTGTACCCAACTCTCTGTTTATTTTCCTGATTTCAGTATAACTGCTACTCGGCCGAGTTTATAATTTCACTCGGCCGAGTAAAACGGATACGCTCCTAAGGCGAGTCTTGCCGAGTAGCTTGAGCCACTCGGCCGAATGGACTTACTCCACTCGGCCGAGGCTGGCAAGGCCACTCGGCCGAAGCGTAAGCGGGTAGGGATTTTCCATTGATCTCGCTCGGCCGAGTGACCCAGTCACTCAGGCGAGTCGTAACTTTTCCTATAAAAGGGGGCGGGGTCGGGCTCGTTTTTCGAAACGAAACAAATCCCAAATCGCCCGACCCCTCAGCTCCCTCGCCCGAACCCCTCGCTCACTTGCCAAACCGTCGACCCCGCGCCGCCGCTCGGCCACCCACCGCCGGCCGAGTCGCCGCCGCTCCTCGCCCGAGTCGCCGCCGGCGGCCACGTCTCCGACCACCTCCGGTATCGCCTATTTAGCCTATTTCTCCTCCTTTTGTGTATTTTTTGAGGATCCATGTGCTTAACAAACCCCAAACCCAAATTAATTTCTATTTCTATCTATTATACCCCTAATGCTCCATACGTTTTGAATATTACCCGCTGATATCTCCATTTCATGCGCAGGTCATTTTTGGGAGCTTAGGGGAGCCCAGGGGAGCTTCCAGGGACTGATTTGGGCTTCGTGGAGGCGTAGTCTTCGCACGCTTCCATTGCTTTGCACTCGCGGCGTGTCGTGGTATATTCTTTCCTTTTTTTACACACGCCGCATTTTTTTTGTTGGTTTTGGTGAGCGCTCGGGGCCCATATGCCGCCCCGGACACGGCCGAGGTCGAGGAGAGCTTCCGCCAAGCGGAAGCGGTCGGATGACGCTGGCCCCTCCCACGAGTTGGAGGACTCTCCTCCGCCTTCTCCCACACACCCCGTCCACCCCGCACAGCCTGCAGGCCCCACACACCTCGCACAGCCTGCAGAGCCCGCACAGCCCATACACCCCGCACAGCCACCCCCTGCCGCTCCACAGCCACCACCTCCGGCTCCACTTATCGGGCCGCTGGGGATCACGTTCCGGAACGACGCACACCGCGTCGCTTTCGAGCGTATCTCCCAGCGCTCGATCGTACCCTCCAGGTTTGCACACCTTACCGACCTAGGACGCCTGGGGGTACTAGAGGGGATGCTCACGTTGTACGACAACGTGGGCTGGCGAGATTTCTTTCAGGTGTCGGCGGACACGTTTATCCGCCCGACACTTGAGGTAATTAGTTCGATCGCCCGGACCGACGAGGGATGCTCGTTTCGGTTCATGGACCGGGAGTGCCAGGTCACTCTCGGTATGATGAGAGCCTTCTTCTCGTGGCCCGATGTCCCCGGGGCCGATCAAGGTTACGCCCCCACCCATATCCCCCCACCTTCCTTCGACGCCGGCGCCGGCGCCTTCTGGGCCTGGATTACGGGTCTTCACGCTGCCTTTGACCCTAGTAGGGCTAAGGCCTCGGCCATTGTCCATCCCTGCCTCCGTATAGCTCCGCGCCTTATGGCGACGACCTTTTTGGCCAGATATGAGCCGGGTACGATGTCCACGCCAGAGCTCTATATGCTCTACGCGATGACACGGCCCAGAGCTCTATCTAGGGAGGGCGATGAGTTGGTCCCCGCCGTCGTGATTGATGTCGCGGCTTGGTTTTTGGACCGCATCATCGTATCGGTGGGCGCTCGCTCACCGATATGCTGCGGCGGCCTGATCACCTTGCTCGCTCTTATGACCGGCGAGGACTTCCCTAACGACCTGCGACGCGCACCGGGCCCCACTTCTCTGTCGATTGATGTTATGGCCCGGATGAAGATGCTGCGTCCGCACGGTGAGCGACACTGGGTCTGGCTGCACGGCCCTTACGGTGCCGATTACATGATTCTTCCGAACCCAGCTCGGACTCAGATTGCACCGGCCCATGTGGACTGGCTCCCTGCGATGGATGTTCTGATCCCAGCCGCTTACGTGCTCGAGGCCGAGGAGGCCGAGCAGGCTCACGCTGCCCACGCTGCCCCCGCAGACCCTGTTGCACCTGCCGAGCCCGTTGCCCCTGTTGACCCTGTGGCCCCTCAGCCTATCCCTGATATTCCTGCTGCCCCCGACACCTCTGTCCACACTGCTGTCGGTGTCGGTAGTACCTTAGCTGAGCCCACTTCCACTGCTTCCACGCCTGTCACCACCCTCACTGGCCCTCTGTCTGCCGAGCCCGTTTCCTCTGCCCCACCCGAGCGCCCGCCGACCATAGTTGAGTGCGGAGAGCCCTCTGTCTCCATCGCTGCTGTATTTTCCGAGAGTGTCGTGGCGTCTGTCCACACTTCTGTGCCACCGACCTCTCTGGCCGCCTCGCCTCCACTTTTGTATTCTTCTTTCGTTGCTGCTGCCTCCACTTCTCACCGTCCTGCCCAGCCTCGCACTGAGGCCAGGCCCCCACTTGCGAGTGCGGCTCCTTTTGTTCCCTTGCCTGCTGAGCCTGTCACCTACGCCACCAGGGTACGCCAGCCCCGACCTGCACAGCCCCAACCGGTGCGTCCCTCTGCGCCACCTCCCCCTGACACTGTACTTCAGAGCATTCGTGCTCTCGAGGGGGCGGTGAGTGGCCTCAGAGGCGACCTTCGGACCCTGTCCGCCACTGTCACTGCGATGGCTGGCCGCTTTGACCTGCTCCCGCACATTCACTACTGTCTTACCCAGGTCCTGGAGCGTCTCCCACGCGTACCCCCGCCCACCCAGCAGGTTCCCACCCCAACTTCCACACACACTCAGCCTGCTACCACTTCCACACCCACACCCGCTCAGCAGCCTGCACCACCACCTCCTCCTCCTCCGCCTCAGGACGGAGACGGCGCAGCACCACCTTCTTAGGCACCCTTGCTGCCATCGATTATTTTTGCCGTTGTGCTGCCCGTTTCTGCTGGGTCCTGATGTTTTTTGACCACCCCCCTCCCCTCACTTATTTTGGGATTCTCATTCTGATCGTATCTTTATATATCTTTTTTGGGAGAGAGGGAGAGTTTTTGGTGCCACACATATATATCTGTATCACTCCTATATCTGCATGCATCATGTCCGCATCATATTTTTCGTTTCATTATTTTTCCTTTTTTCCCTTCCATCATGCATGCATCCTCACTTACCCCTCACATTACTTGTCTCTCGGTGTGCCACACTTTGCACATTGAGGACACTGTGCCATTTAGTTTGGGGGAGTGAGTTCTCACGTTCTTTTTGATTTACCACCTTTATTTTTAGTTTTTCACGCCATTTTCCGCTTTTGCACTTATTTTCATCACTTTTCTTTTATTTTACCATGCATCACGTTTTTCTTATTTTTCTGTGTGCCGCATTGTAAATAGTTTTGTTTTCCCCTTTATCTTTATTTTCTTTTTTCATCTCATGCTAGAGATGACTTTTCTGTGATGATGATAACGTGGAGTTAGCTTCCTTTATATGCATGCTATATTTGTCATGTCTTATACTTTATTTCTGATATCATATGCTATGACTTGCCTTGCATCTAGAGATAGTAACCCACACTTTTTCCACATGAAAATGGATGAAATTTCATTATTAGCCTAGTCTGAATATTCATATGTATGCTATCGCAGAAAACACACCAAGATTCACGCATTGAATGCCTATATCTGGAGTACCGATTTCTTTTACTATATCACTTCTATATGCATGAACTGTACATTTCACTTCAGGACGATTGAATGATGTTAGCTATGATAAATCTGGATTAGTTAGCTTTTTTGTGATCGAAACTGAGTAGATTAGATTACCCTGCTGAAGTTGTCGTGCATGTCTTATAGAGTGAACCGAGAGATATATTTATTTCTTTCTCCACAAATCTTGAACATCATTTCTCTACTTTTAAAATCATTGGTGAATCTCCCCTTAGCGATTCTATTATATGGCATTTCCCCCGCTATTAATTCCTAGCTCCAAATTTCCCGAATTCAAAAAAAAAGAGAAAATATTCTTGTATATCATTATCTCTCTTTGAGTTGGGATCATTGTGTATATATGCTATTATATCGAAAAAAAAGAAACAAAAGAAAAAGAAAAAGAAAAAGAAAAGAGGAAAAATCCTCAATAAGAGATCTCATCTCACTTTCTTTCTTTCTTCTCTCTTTTCGTGTTCATTTTCATTACTTTTGGAGCTTTATAAAAATGGGGATGTAAATATTTTTATGCCACCATGCTTATAGACAAGCTTGGGGGAGGGAATCCAATGATGTGTGAGAGAGTGACTACTTGACGTTGCACGACAACCTAGGCTAAGTAATATTCTATACTCGGTGAGATTATTTTTAGCTTTACGAAGTCCAGAAATCTAAGCCTAGCACTCATTTCATGAAATCCATACTTTTCTATTCTCTCTATTCTATTGTGTGATACTCTTATACTCCTCATAGAAAGCATTCAATTGAAAAGTGTGTGATTTGCGATTTGTATACCGCTTTAGATGATTCAGACGACGTTAATTCTAAGATTATTCCGTTTTTCATGATTATATCGTTGTTCGTGGGTTTTCTATTTCTATTTGCACCATTATACAATGATATCGAAATAAAATTCTTTGACATGTGTTTTTCATTCGGTGCATGCTATATGAGTAAGTGAAACCCACGTCCTGAGAAAAAGATCTAGCAGCTTCCCTCTTCGCTTCTTTCTTTCTTCTTTGTTTTTATTTCGTTTTTTTCGTTCTTCTTCGTTTTTCGTTTTTCGCCGTTTTCGTTTTCCGAATCCACCGGTTTCGCCTTTTACTTATCTTCCTCGAGGACGAGTAAGAGGTAAGCTTGGGGGATTTTGATCACTCCTTATTTTACACTTTTTTCCCGCATGTTTGCATGCCATTTAGATCGCCCAAATCATGTTTTTCACTATATATCGACGATATTGCGATGCTTTTCACGATTTCTTGTTTTTGTCGAATTTCAGGTGATTTGGAGCGATTTGGAGTGATCTCGAGATACGCCTACTCCAGAGTGTCGCCGATACCTCCACGAGGGGTATTTTGCTGTTGGAGAGGAGCGGAAGAAGAAAGGACGTCGCAGGAGCGACGAGGAGGCCAAAACAAGCTGATTGGGCATTTTTGGTGTCCCACTCGGCCGAGTGAAGGAGTCACTCGGCCGACCAGCGAGACACTGCTCGGCCGACCAGATCGGATACGTTTCATACGTGCACTCGGCCGAGCATCGGAAGCCACCTCGGCCGAGTGACGAGATCCCGTCCGCCCGAGTGGCACCCAGACGACGCATGTCAAAAATCGCCAACTTACTGTTTTTCGTCTGCCTGAGCTTCAGAAGACCCACTCGGCCGAGTGGCAATTGCCGACCGCCCGAGTACCAAGAAGCCATCGGCCGAGTGACGACAACTCACTCGGCCGAGCGACTCCCGAAGTGAAGACCCCCGAAGACTCAGACTTACTGGAAATTTACAGGGTTTCTCACTCGGCCGAGCGACTTCTGTCACTCGGCCGAGTGCGACGCGCTGCCTGTAGCGAAAATTGCGGATTTCAGGCTGCGCATGGGCATTTTAGTCACAGTTTTTTGGACGATTTTGAGGGGTATTTAACCCCTGTTTTTACCCTAGTTTAGAGAGCTTTTTCTCTTAGATTTTTGCAGCTTTTTAGATTAACTTTTAGCTTTATTCTTGTGATTGGAGAAGAGACAAAAGTTGGTTTTTGTTGAATTATTTGAAGAACTTCATTGGTTTGTGTCTCTCTTCTCTAAAAATTCTATTTTTATTGCATATCTCAATATTGTGATGAACTCTCTTGTTAATTTCATTGATTATTTTTGTGTTTGTGCTATGAATTATGAGTAGTCTCCACGTCTTGGGGCGTGGGGATGAACCCTACGAGCCCAATTTCAAATTTGTGATGAATTGGTAGAAATTTTGCTAGAATTGCTATTAGAGATTAGATTGGGATCAATTTACTACGGATGGCTAGGTATTCATATCGATTGGGATTTGCAAGAGATTGGATCCCAATTCGATAGGAAACCCTAGAAATCCGAATTGGGTTGGAGTCGAATTTCCGTAGTATCGGTTTGCAAGAGATTGGACTGATACTAGGGTTTCCGGTTGCAATTCCATGCCGATACCCGTTTGCAAGAGATTGGACGGGTAGGAACTATCCCAACCTAGGTCGTGGCTCGAGTTTGCACGAGAGTGGGCTCGGGGCGCGATTGAACGATGATGTTGATCCTAATGCTAGCTTCCCTAGGCTAGGGTTTGCAAGAGATTGGACCCGAACCTAGGATAGTTATAGACCGGCAACATCGCGAGAGCGTAAGCTAAGTATTACATTCAGTTGCAATTAGTTCATCCAAAATTTTATTCTAGCAATTTTAATACCAATGAACCACATTGACGAAATACGGTGGGTAGCGGGGATTCCCCATTCCCTATGCGTCTTTTATTTGATTTGATACTTCCGTACTTTGTCTGACGATTGTGACAGGATCGCCAAAGGCAAATTTTTCTCTTCTAAATAGCCAGGTTGATTGGAACAAGCACGGTCATTCGTCCTCCCTGTGTTCGATAACCCGCTCGCCGCTATACCGTGCGCTTGCGGTAAAACTACAACCGTTCTTTGGGTTACATTCCGGAGCGATCAGCGTTCAGGGGAGGACCCCAACGGACGCTGATCATCGGGAGGGAGAGGAACGCCAAAGTGACGAAATACTAGTTAACAGGCAAGAATATGGAATATGAGCTGACTTGGTGGACTTCCTTATGCACTCAAAGGAATCCATCTTGTCAAGGATGATCCGGGCCCAATTTATCTCGATCCCCATAAAAAGAGCGTAGATAAGCATGAGGACAGGCTGAGAGGGCAAGCCGGAGGAGCCGTACTTCGGTAGAAGACACGACTTCAGAATGAGATTAATGACTCACGCATTCGGCTTGAAAGATTTCGATGGAACGCCAATCATGGCGGGAGGAATGACGTGGAACATCTCAGCAAGCATGGACTGGTCAAGATCGTGGATATTATCCACGGAGATATCAGAAGGGAGCAGGCCAGAGGAGGAGACACCAAGCAACTGCCCTAAGATCTCTGCCGTGAGGACAATAGGTGTCCCCAAGACAGTGGTCTCAATGCAGTGGGTGTCATCATACTCACCCCGTACTCGATTGGCATAGAACAATGTGATGAGTCTGGGATAGGGATGAGGATTCGCCTTGGGATCATGGCGAAGATAATCTAGAAGGCCGCTATAGGAGACGAGATCTACGAGATGAGGAAAGTCAGAAAACTGAACGAAATGCTCCAGAATCAACGGACAGTGCTCAATACGGTTGTATGCCGCAAGACACATCGGGTCATCACGACACAACGAGATATCAACCCCACCCAAAGGCATGGGAGCCTTCCCCTTAGATGGACGAGAGGAAGATCGAGGAGGAGGAGTAGGAGCCTTCTCGGTAGGCTCAGTCTCCGGGATATACTCATCGTCAGAGTCAGAGGGAGGAGTGGGAGCACGGAAGGGTCCAGGAGTCACAGTCTTCTTGGGTTTAGATGAGGGTTTGGGCTTGGAAACGGCAGTCCTCTTCTTCTTGAGGGGAGGCGAGGAAGAGGAAGGACGAGTGGTTTTGGCGCGGCGTTTGGGTTGAGGAGGGTCGGTTAGAGGCTCGACGGTCATGAGAGACGGAGTGGTAGGACGGGCAGGGATGCGTGTTCTCGCCATACTCGAGACGAGACAACACAAAACAACGCACGAGATCGAACGAAATTGAACGAAAAAGAACTAGAATGAAACCCTAATACGAACGAGATTAAACGAAATGGAGCTGAAATTGAACCCTAAAAGCTGAGAGGGAGAGAGAGCTGATACCCTAGGACGGAGAGAGATGATCGGCGACGGCGGATGGCGGCCGGAGACGGCGGCGCACGGCGGAGGGAGGCGAAGGGGTCGAGGGTTTGAGGGTTTAGGAAAGTTACGCACCGATTAGAATGAGATCTAATCGGTGCAGAGGAGATATAAATCGATTCAGCGAGTCAAAGACGCAAATGCCCCTGCATAATTAGTCGGTCTGAGTTCAAGTGCTGACCGACTAGAATGCAATCTAGTCGGTCGACCGATGAGCTTGGACCGACTAAGTGCAAACATCAACAAAAGTCAAAAATATGGCATGAATTAGTCGGTCTGAGTTCAATCACTGACCGATTAGAACTGAAACTAGTCGGTCGGCAAATGTACTGGGACCGACTAAGAGAGTCCAAAAATTTGAAAATACGAAATTTTGAGTTCTCTCCTAAGAACACTTGGATGAAACATCTAAATATTCTCATACACTCTTATTCTATCCCATAAATACCAGAAAATCTTAAATCCGACGCGCAAATCAAAAATCCAATCACAAATCCAGAATATCACAACAAATCTAGCATGAGCATATAAAAAATTATTATCATGCAGGATTATTGAAAATATGAATCCTAAATCTCGGATTCACCCATAATCCCCAATTCTCGACGTAACCGCACAAAGGAGTCTTCCTTGAGTGGTTTCGTGAAAATATCGGCGATTTGCTTCTGGGTTTCAACGTACACTAAAATGATGTCCTTTTAGCAACATGATCATCTAGGAAATGGTGACGGACATCTATGTGTTTGGAACGGGAATGGTGTACCGGATTCCTAGAGAGACATATGGCACTTTGGTTGTCCACCATGATAGGGCAAGTATCACAGTTTATACCGAAGTCTTTAAGAGTGTGTCTCATCCAAAGAACCTGAACACACGCAGCACCAGCGGCAATATATTCCGCCTCAGTGGTTGAAAGTGATACGGAATTCTGCTTCTTGGAAAACCAAGAGACAAGAGAATTTCCTATAAAATGGCAAGTGCCACTAGTACTTTTCCTGTCGGATTTGCATCCAGCATAATCTGCGTCACTATATGAGATTAACTCATATGTGCTAGACTTTGGATAAAGTAATCCGTAGTCGAGTGTGTAACATAAATAACGGAAAATACGTTTAACCGCTACTAAGTGTGATTTCTTAGGTTGTGACTGATACCGAGCACAAACACATACGGCGAACATTATATCAGGCCTACTAGCAGTAAGATATAATAAACTACCTATCATACCTCGATATAGACGAATGTCTACATCTTTGCCGCCCGAATCTTTATCAAGATGTGTAGTAGTGCTCATTGGAGTCTTCTTGCCAGAAGCATTCTCCATTCCAAATCGCTTTAGCAACTCCACCGTGTACTTGTTTTGGTGGATGAAGATTACATCGTTCATTTGGCGAATTTGGAGACCTAAGAAATATTTGAGCTCACCCATGTGGCTCATCTCAAATTGGTCCTTCATGATATTAGAAAACTCTTCACAAAGAGTGAAGTTAGTAGCACCGAAAATGATATCATCAACATAAATTTGAACTAAAATAATATCATGATTTGCATACTTAACAAAAAGTGTAGAATCAACTTCACCCATTTTAAAACCCAAATCCAAAAGAAAGTTCTTTAGTCGGTCATACCAAGCTCTAGGAGTTTGTCTCAAACCATATATTGCTTTCTTAAGTTTGAAAACGTGATTTGGAAATTTTTCATCTATAAAACCCGAAGGTTGAGAAACATAAACTTCCTCAACGACATCTCCGTTTAAAAACGCACTTTTTACATCCATTTGAAAGAGTTTGAAATCTTTATGGCATGCAAAAGATAACAACAACCTAATAGATTCTAATCTAGCTACAGGAGCAAAGGATTCTTCGAAATCTATACCTTCCTCTTGCCTGTAGCCTTGAGCTACTAACCGAGCTTTGTTCCGGACGACGTTTTGGTTCTCGTCGGTCTTATTCTTGAAGATCCACTTCGTTCCTATAACGGTGTGGTTCTTCGAAGGTAATGGAACTAGCTCCCAAACCTCATTCCTCTCAAACTGAATGAGTTCCTCCTCCATGGCTAGGATCCAAGCACTGTCTTCACACGCTTCGTTAATATTCTTTGGCTCTACTGAAGAGGCAAAGGCACAATGAGATAAGTAGTTGACTTGAGATCTCGTCTTGACACTATCAAGTATGTTGCCAATGACTTGCTCATGTGGATGGTCACGAACTGTATGAAGCCGTTTGGGAACTCCCTGATCACTAGGAACATTCTCAAAAGAATCATTAGTAGGGTTAGTATCAATAGAATCAATAGAATTAGAATTACCAATAGAATCATATATAACTTCCATGGAGTCATCATCATTGATAATTCTAGACGGGACAAAATTTTCATTGAATGAAACATGAAGTGATTCCTCTATCGTTGAGTTTCTTTTGTTGTATATCCGGTAGGCTTTGCTACGTGAGGAATATCAAACAAATATCCCCTCATCGGATCTTGGATCAAATTTGTCCAAACTACCATACGTGTTTTTGATAAAACATTTTGCACCAAAAACTCGAAAATGTTTAACTTGAGGCAATCTACCAAACAACAATTCATAACAAGTTTGTTTGGTGCCGGGCCTCAAGAATATTCTATTAAACACATAGCAAGCGGTATGTACCGCTTCTGCCCAAAATTGATGGCCAAGTTGGCTATCATCAAGCATTGTGCGAGCACATTCCACTAGCGTCCTATTCTTTCTCTCAACAACACCATTTTGAGGGGGTGTGCGAGGGAAAGAAAAGGTGTGTGTAATACCAACTTCATCACAAAAATTTGAGAAAGACTCATTCTCAAATTCCCCTCCATGATCACTACGAATAGTGACAATGGTGGTTCCAATGAGATTTTGCACTTTCTTCACAAATATTGTGAAGTTTTCAAAAGCATCATTTTTATTACTTAAAGAAAATACCCAAGTAAATCTAGAAAAGTCATCAACGATAACAAGTCCATATCGAGCATTCCCTAATGAAGCAACTCTAGTTGGCCCAAAAAGATCTAGATGTAAAAGCTCTAGAGGCCGTTTAGAGGAAATGCTTTTCTTAGGTTTGAATGACGATTTTGGAAGTTTGCCTCGTTGACACGAGTCACAAAAGCTTTTCTTTTGAAAAGTAAGCTTAGGAAATCCTTTTATAGAGTTTAACTTGGATAGTTTGAAAAGTGTTCCAAAGTTCACATGACCAAAACGTCGATGCCATAAGTGTTGTTCACTTGTGTTGGCAATGAGACATTGTTCATGTGATTTTGAAAGATCTAGGATATAGATATCCTTATGGCGTGTGCCAGAGAATAACACATTATTATTATCTTTACTCAAAATATGACACATTCCTTTCGCAAAGCTAACTTTGTAACCTTTGTCACAAAGTTGGCTTATTGAAATAAGATTGTGATTTAAGCCTTTAACAAGGTAAACATCACTTATAAGAGGTTTAGAGGGGTTACCAACTTTTCCAACACCAATGATGGCTCCGCTCTCGTTGCCTCCAAAGACTAATCGGTTCCCATTCTCAATGGGCACCACTCCGGAGAGCAATTGAGCTTCACTCGTCATGTGTTTTGAACACCCGCTATCGAGTATCCACCCAACCTTGGAGCTAAATTTGGATTTGTTGCTCCATTTCTTTTTCTTGAGTATCTGACGATAAAACATATCGTATCATGGTACCCAAGGTCATTGGTTCCTAAGAGATTAGACCTTTGGAAGCCAAGTCCAATTGGACTTAGACTTCCCAACATAATCATCATTGTGCACGACATTCATGAAATAAGAATTTATGTAAGCTTGTTTTTCATGCATGCTAGTGTCCTTCGGGCCCCAAATTGTGAATGTCTTGGGAGCCCTATTCCTATTGGGAACATACACATGTGGTTGATTTCTACGTGATGCATGTGGCCTACGAGGAAGTGGCATAGGGAATGCATGACGTGGATAAGCATATGGCACATGATGAAATGGTGGTGGCGACATATGATATGGTGCATGATGGTAATCATTCATATAGTAATGATGTGGTTGAAGATATGCATGTGGAGGAACACGTGCGTGAGTGTGTCTCACTTGGTGTGCACGTGCTCGTGGACGTGGAGCATAAAAATCATCATACATGTGAACATGTGGAGTAGGAGGTGTGTTCCTACGTGGCATGGTATTGGTGTATATAAATACATGACCCTTCTTTAGAGGTCCACCCAAAGTAGGTTTCTTTCCAAACGGATGTGTGTACCTAGTGGAAGCACCATTGGTAGATGAACTACCCATGGGGTGTTTACTCCCACTAGTTGAGGCATTGGAAGTTGGCCTTACAAAGGTGGTGGAAGATTTGGATGAATTTCCTATTTTATACCCCAAGCCAATACGATGATTGGCCGGAAGTAAGTCATTTAGGATATTATCCAAATGGTCCTTACCTTTATTGAATTTATTAATTCGGCCTAATATGGACTCATACTTCTCGGTGAAAAAAAGTATTGAAGTATCCAAAGTTGACACTTGAGTTGTGAGTACACAAACACGACTTGAGATTCTCATTCTCAATACTCAAAGTTGAGTTACGAGAAATCAAATCCGCTATCTCGCGTTCATCCGAATCCTCAATATGAACATGCTCAAGTTGAGATTTGAGATTTACAATCTCATTTCTCAAGCCTTCAACAACGGTGTCGTTGATGATGATAGGCTTAGGTGAGGTTTGGAGACTAGTTAGCTCATCTTTAATCTTAGTATATCAATTTACTAGTTTAGAATACTTAGACCAAATTTGCTCGTTAGCTAATCTAAGGTCATCCATCGTTACCTCATCGCCTTCATCCTCGCTTTCATCGGAGGAGGTCTCTTGATCATGTTCCTCTCTTGCCATGAAGCACATGTGTGCTTGCTCCACTTGTTCATCATCCGACTCTCCACTTGAGGAGTCATCGTCGGAGTCGGTGAATGTGCCGACAAGTCCTTTCTTGTACCCTTTCTTGTAATTTCAAGACTTGTCGAACTTTGGCGCCTTCCATTTCTCCTTTTGTTTGTTTTGAGGACAATCCGTTATGATGTGTCCTGCCTTGTTGCATTTAAAACACAAAGGAGCGGAGGCGTTAGTAGAACTAAATTTAGATTTGCTCTTGAAGTTACCTTTCCGGAAGAATCGGTTGAACTTCTTTTCCATAAGGGCAATGGATTCTAAGTCCAACTCGTCTTCCGATTCTTCATCATCGGTAGATGTAGATGGAGCGGCCTTGAACGCAATCGCCTTTTTCTTCGGCTCGTCTTGCTTCAAGTACGACTTCATCTTGTCTTGCATCTTTATTTTACTGTCCTTGCGTACCTCATAGGGCATCAAGGTACCCATTAGTTGTACGACAGTATACTTATTCATATCGTTATCTTCCTCGATGACGAAGGTACGCTTTTCCCAACAAGAAGGAAGACCGTCAATAATCTTTGAGACTTTCTCTTTTTGGGTGTGAGTCTTTCCAACAGCCTCCAACTCATTGGTAATGTCAACGAAGCGAGCATGGTACTCCTTCATCTTCTCACCCTGTTGCATGTGAAATAATTCGAATTTTTTATTTACAACAGTGAGTTTGGAGTCTCTTACCCTACTCGTTCCTTCATGCAAGATGAGGAGTGAGTTCCAGATTTGATATGCACTCTTACATGTGCATATCTTGTTGAAGTCTTCGGGCTCCAACGCACATTGCAAGGCGTTCATTGCCTTGACATTGTTTACCTCCGCGGTAGTCCACTTAGCGAAGTCTTGTTCGGCGGGCTCGACATACTCCGTCAACGTAGCTCTCCATAGTAAAGTGCTCCGGAGGAACGTTTTCATCCGGCATTTCCAGTACCCATAATTGGCACCGTTGAAGTAAGGAGGCCTAGTTGAGGAGTGTCCTTCCATCACCGAAGAAGCTCCTTCACGGTTCTTGAAGGTGCTATAGTCTGAAGGTGGACGAACGGTCTTGTTGTCGTTGGTAGACATAGCTATTAACTTGGCTCTGATACCAAATGTAATGCCCTGATAGCTACTGCACAAGTACTAGAGGGGGGTGAATAGTACTTTAAAATAATCAAGATAATTATTCCTAATTATTGTGCAAACTCAACCAACAATACGGAATGAAAGATTGACAACAATAAAAGACAAGCAAACAAGAGATGTAATGGGTTCGGATCCACCCAAGTCTCCCCGACTTGTTCCCGGTGATCCTACGTCCCAAACACCCGGATCCCCTCCGGCTACTTGAGTTGAAATCCTCTAACCCAAGTTTTGCACTATGAAATTCTTGTAGAAACTACTACAAGATCAAATCATACACAAAACTAAATGTGACTCCCACAAACCGGGATCACAAACTTCTCTCACAAACCGAGAGATAAACGTGAAATATCAAAGTAAATGAAACAATAAATACTTACCAACAAAATCATATGCCTTGAGTAAACTTACTGATTTTAGGGCAAGGAAGATTTTGAAGGAGAGAATGTCACCAAACCCTAGCTCCACCAAGATGAACAGCGATCGAAGGCTAGGATGGAGTTGGTGACTTTGAATCAAGCTCTTGGCTTGAGTGGCTCACAATGAAGAGAATCTCTCTTGAGGAAATAAATGCTCAAGGAGTTGGGGAGAGATTCTTTGTGAGAAGAGAGAGCTTGGAAATGAGAGTTGAATGCTTCTCTTTGATTTCTCTAAGTCCCAATAATGGCAGCCTTGAATGTTAGGTTAGAAGCACTTCAAGTATATATAGGATAGAGAGAAGAGAGAAGCAAAATCGTGGCATTAAATGCCCCAACGGATCTATTTCTGAAGCAGTCTAATCGGTCTAAGAAGGATGACCGATTAGTTTTGCAACTAGTCGGTCGGTGATTCTTCTTAGACCGACTAGAAGGTTGACAGCTAAGAAGGAGAATTCAGTAGATAGAACTAGTCGGTCTAAAAAGACTTGCCAACCGACTAGTTTGACAACTAGTCGGTCGGTGAGTGCTCTTTAACCGACTAAGTAGTTGAAATTCAATAGGCTGAACACAAGGAGAACTAGTCAGTCTAAGAACAAATTCCAACCGACTAGTTTCACAACTTGTCGGTCGATGGATGTTCTTGGACCGACTAACTAGTCAACAGTAGCTAGGCTGAGAAAATGAAAGTATAACTAGTCGGTCTAAGAAGGATTCCCAACCGACTAGTTTGACAACTAGTCGGTCGGTGAACCTTCTTGGACCGACTAATTGGTCAATAGTACCTAGGCTGAATTGAGCAAGGAAATCTAGTCGGTTCAAGAAGAATTCTTAACCGACTAGATGAAAATCTAGTCGGTTGGTTCTTCTTCTTGAACCAACTAAGATGCACTAGAAGCCGCGAAATGAAGCGTAAAGCTTCGGGAAAGTTTCTATGGGCTTCTACGATAATCCTAGCTCTAAGATATGAGCGTTATGAAGATTATAATGTAAGTCCTACTCAAGGCTTAACATTCTACGAAAAGAAGCTAGAAAACTATAAAATAAACTAGACGAACCGTCTTCAAAGCTTCAATCCGAATCTCTTGACTTCAATAATGCTCCTTGAGCTTCAACGAAGCTTCAGGCACACGATCACGCGCTTTGAGAAGTCTTGAGACGTCGCTTTTGATGTACGTAGAATTTTGGCGACGATCTCCATAACTGCGCTTACAAAGAGTTAGTTCACAATATTTATGTTTGTTCATCATCAAAACCAAATCCGGGGAATCAATACTCAACAGAAAGGAGGGGCTGACCGGGTATTCCCTACAGGGGCGCAGACTGCTTTACCAGGGGAGGTTGGTGCTACCGCGGGCCTCAGGATTTATACCGGTCTTATTTCAGGAGTTCCACGGGTCAGCGACTGGAGGCCATTCGGGGGTACAATAGACGTACCGGATGATGGCTAGGGAGGTGTACTGGCCCGGGATGCGGAGGAGGGTTGCCCAGTTAGTAGCTGCTTGTGACGTCTGCCAGCGTCACAAGTATATGGCCATGGCCCCAGCCGGACTCCTACAGCCATTGGAGTTGCCAGAGAGGGTATGGGAGGTCTCGATGGATTTCATTGATGGGCTGCTCCGTTTCGAGGGATATACGGTGATCCTCGTCGTAGTAGACCGCCTGAGTAAGTATGCACATTTCATACCTTTGAGGCATACTTACACAGCGGTCTCGGTGGCCACAGCATTCATACGGGAGGTATACGCTTACATGGGATACCGGGATCCATAGTGTCCGACAGGGACAAGGTCTTCTTGAGCGGGTTTTGGCGGGAGCTCTTCAGGGTACAGGGTACGGTCCTTAAGAGGAGTACGGCGTACCACCCGCATACGGACGGGCAGACCGAGGTGGTGAACCGCTCTATAGAGACTTATCTACGGTGCTTCGCGTCGGAGACACCTCGACAGTGGCACAGGTGGTTGGCGTGGGCGGAGTACTGGTACAACACATCGTACCACTCAGCGGCAGGGATGACCCCCTTCAGGATCCTCTATGGGCGAGACCCGCCATCCTTGCTGCGCTTCGGTGACAGGCAGACACCTGTGTCACAGGTGGAAGCTTACATGGGAGACAGAGATGCTATGTTGGAGGAGCTACGGTGACATCTTATGAGGGTTCAGCAGGTGATGAAGACCCGGGCAGACGGCCACCGGAGGGACGTCCACTTTCAGGAGGGTGATATGGTGAATCTTAAGCTGCGACCCTATAGGCAGAAGACATTAGCTCGGAGGCAGAATGAGAAGCTAGCAGCTCGCTACTACGGTCCTTACCAGATTGCGGCCAAGATTGGAAAGGTGGCTTATCGGCTACACCTGTCACCTTCCTCGACGATACATCCGGTGTTTCATGTGTCGCAGCTACGGAGGGCGATTGAAGACCAGTCAGCCACGTCGACTCTGCCACCTACACTGACGGAGGGCATGGAGGTATTGCTCGAGCCCTTGGATGTGCGGGCAGTTCGTCAGGGACCGGGACAACGAAAAGAGGTGCTGATCTACTGGGTGGGCATGCCTGATTGTGACGCCACATGGGAGGCATATGACGTGGTCCGGGAGCGGTTTCCAGATTTCCACCTTGCGGACAAGGTGGCTCTTTTAGTGGGGGTATTGATGCGGACGCATCGCCGACGCCACCGGCCATTGGGGATGCGGGTCCACCCATCGTGACATACGTGAGGCGTAGGAAGCGCGGGATCGTCACGTAGTGGGTTTAGTGGGTTGAGTGTTATTTTAGTCTCTTCATGCTAAATTAGTAAATCCCCGTTTTCTATTTAATTAGGGCTAGCCACCATTGTTAGGGCTATGTTTGTTTTGTTGAAGAACATCCTTAGGCATCTTGCGAAGGATCTTTAGGCTTTTAATCCGTTCAAGTAAAAGCTAGGAGATCGAGTTCGTCTCGAAGGAACTCAATTATCTTTGTTCTTCTTCAAATTCTCCAATAAAAATTCTTCTTTTTAATTTTTCCTCCTTTAAAATCTGATTTCTATTGATTCGATCCATCGGATCGTATCATTATAGGATCGAAATGAATCAAACACAAGATTTGTCAGTATTCACAATGAAAAGAATACCATAGATGGACAAATAATATATATCACATCATATGATTATGTGAGGCGGCTGACCGTCAAAGGTATCAAAAGGATATCTTTAGCTTGGCGGTCATTGTCAAACACTTGTTAGTTTCAGGCAAAGTTATCAGTTAGTTATCAGTTAGTCTTTCTCTCTTTCATTCCCACTATTTTGGACTGAAGCACCAGCAAGGTTATCCCATACAATCTAAGGGGCGGAACTACATTCACATTGCCCTGGGCAGCTGCCCTGGGCAAGAAAATAAACTATTTGTTAGTATACAATTTATAGTTACTGAAGTTGGTGCAGTGGATAAGCTGTAGTCTTTCCAAACCTAAGGTTCCGTGCTCGATGCCCAGTGGAATCAATTTTAAATATTGTACTTCTAAATTTTTTGAATCTAAATTCTTTTTTATAGAAAACCCAATCATATTTCTGTAAGTGCACACTTTATGATCCAATAGATAATGCATTGTTTCATCATTTGTTACTTATTATTATGTTTTACGTGTTGTGTATTATTCTGTGCTGCTCCTGGGGCCGATCCCAGTGAAGTCCTTAATTATTTCTTACTTTTATTATTTTTACATGTGTATTATTTTGTGCATTTTTTATTTGTTATTTATTATAATTAGTATTTTAAAATGCGATTTGTATGTCATCCCTTAATGGTGTTACTTTTTCCCTTTACTTTTATTTTGATTTTAATTCATATGATATTAGAACACGCAACGGCGAAACTTTGTACAACTTGCCTTGGGTAACTCATGACAAGAAATCAATAAATTTTTTATTATGTATGATCAGCATCTCTTTGACCCTCTCCTCCCTCATCTCTCTATTACAGTACATCTCAATTCTCTATATCTTTTCTCTATCTAAGTCTCACTCTCATCTATCTCTAAATTAATGTAAAAAATTCATATCAATTATTATTTTCCATATGTTGTGTGTGTATATGTATTAATGTAAAAAATTAATCTTTAATTATTACTTTGTTATCAAATATTATTTTCATAGACATGCATGTCTATATGTATGATACTATTTTTTTCAACTTAAATAAATATTTTATATGTTATATATCATATTTTGAATATATGTACAATATTATTTTGTTGCTACTTTCCGCCCATGACAAAAAAATTCCTAGTTACGCCCCTGCATACAGATCAACGGTCGCCTTTAAGAAATCCACTTCAGTTATTCCAAGAATTAAAAAGAAAAAAAAAGAAAATTCAACCGTTTTAATTACTTCAAAACAAAATTAACATCCTTACTTTTCAGACAACAATAAAAGAACCATGTCCCTACAAGAAACGGTCACGGCAAAGTTTGAATTAATATCATTGGACAGTTATGCATTAACTGGAAAATTTGCTTACCCGTCGAACAAGGTCCAAGCATAGATGACGTGGATATCTCGAGGAAGGTCTGCATGTGAAGCCTGCTGTATAGCTTCTTCATCCACCCCTCGTGTTGCAAGCCACTTGTAATGAACGAAACGCTTGACTTGGCCCTCAAGTCATGAGGAACTTGTCGATGTCTCATCCATTCCTCAGTTTCCCAATGCTTCAGTCTCCACTCTTCAAGCCTTACAGACTTACATTTATATATCACTATAGATTGCAAGTAAGTGATAGGATCCGCTAGGGTTTTGATGTAGAAAATTGGGGTTCTATGAGGAATGTGTGATTTTTAATGGAAAGATGGGATTTTGGGGTTTTATAAAAGAGATATGATGGAAAGGGAGGATTTTTATTAATAATAGGCTGAAAATAAAAGTGAATACAAAATATAGTAGAGTTCTTTCAAGAGGAACTCTCATAAGTCGCCAATTCTAGAGGATGGCCGCTCTCCAGAAAAGAGGGAATTCTAAACCTCTATGAGGTCTCACAATAATCCAACACGAGAATCCCTAGCCCCCTACCTGCATATAAATATTAATTTAGAAATAATAGAAATTGCAAAAAAACCACTTAAACTAAAAATTACAAAAGGACCCCCGTAAAACTGAAAATTATGAAAACACCCCGGAAATTCACAAATTCCAGATCTACTCTTTTTGATAGAATACATGCTCATCATATTACTCTGCCCCCAAAAAATCGCATTGTCCAAAAGGTGGTACATGAAAACCATGGACATGTTACTACAAGTGAAGATGCTCATCTTTCCATCCACCACATCGTCTTCCTCATCCTCGTCCACTATCATAAGCTGGAGCTTGCAAACTCCACAATGATGCCCGATGATAAACTTCTAATCGCACTTGAAACACAACCCAGTCAGCCTCTTCTCCTTCATCTCAGCCACATTCTTCTTCTTGAACTGCCAATCTGACTGTGACTCATCTTGTTTCTCTCTACTGGCTTGCGCTACCCCTTGCTGATGTGTAATGGTCCGCATTTTCTTCTTTATAAAATTTTTATGGGATTATCCTGGTATGTTTTTCTGAATTTATTCTTCCCTCTTCATTCTCTTTTATTTACTGTTTTCTTTATTTCTTTTGGCCCAAAATCGAGGAAGCCCAAGGCCTCCCTTCTTCATTTTCTTCTCATTTCTTTAATTCTTCCCTTTATTTAATTCTTCCTTTTCTTCACTTATGAGTCTGTTTTGGGCTGCTGGTTGCCGTTCATTCCTTTTGGGGCCATGTTGGCCTTGGGCATGACTGCATGTTTACGATTTAATTATTTTTCATAGAAATTAAGGCTAAAGCAACCCCTATCTAGGCTGGTAGACTCTGTTGTGGTGCCAAATATGAATCTAATCCTAACTTGTCGCATTTTTCTTTCCTTTTAAAACCTTGATTCAAAAATTGTTTTTAAATCACTCTCTTTTAGATAAAAATTTCAGCTTTCATGTAGAATGCTATTTATGTAGAAATTAGAAAGTGCCTCAGTTGGATTTATTTGCTAGGAAACTTTAGAAATGTAACATGTACAAATTATATGCAATGTTACCATTCATCATGAAATCTTGAAGTGCTTATCATGCCTGCAAAAATATAGATTGTGATCAGTGTTCTAAATATCGGATATCGGTCGCGTATCGGCCTAGTAAATTTGATATCGGATTGCGGATATCGGGGATATTGACTAAATATCGGAGTGTCATATTATAGGCTTAAAAATTAGATGTATCTAAGAAAATATAAATTATACTAACTCAAATAAAAGTATGTTTTGGTTATACTTATCTTGTTAAACATGAATATCGGGGATATTGACTTAATATCGGAGTGTCATATCAGCGGCTAAAAATGATGTCAAATAAAAGCATAGGAGTCTAAGAAAATATAAACGATAGAAACTCAAATAAAAGTATGGTTTGTGTATACTTATCTCATTAAACGTGAATACCGACCATCCAATTGTTGGAATATTTCTTTAAGTGGTCACAAACCAAACGAGTTAAACACCTACAATATATGATTCATGTGGATCAATATTACCAGTGTGAAGATGAAAATTGATGAAAATAAAAAAATTGAAAAAAATGTATAAATGTAAAAAAGGAAAAGAATACTCATCTTGATCGAAAAACCCTCTTAAGAAGAGCAAACGCTAGACAGAAAAAAACCTGAAAAAATTCAGAAAAATAAAAAATAAAAAAATAAAAAAATAAAAAAGGTAAAGAATACTACGTAGTAAGTACTAATCTTGATCGGAAAATCACTTGCGAAGATCGAACGTCGGATGTCAAAAGCTTGATCGACGGAAAAAAACCCAATACTTGAAGAGAAAATTAAATACTGAAAAAGGGCTCGGCTACTCACCTTGATCAGAAAACACTTCCTTGCAAAGATTGAATGCCGGACGTCGAAGCTCAATCAATTGTCGTCGGAAATTTTCACTGGACGGAGCTGAGCTGAGCGGTGTAAGCAGCAGAGCATCGAGAGGAGCTGAGCGGTGTGATTAGAATTAGTGCAAAGTAGCAATTATCTCTCAAAAATCCTGATGCCTCTCGTCGTTTTAAGTAAATGATTGGGTCGGGTGCCTCCGGTCGGATCCACTTTTAAGTGGACGGACCCGCTAATTTTGTTTTTAAAAAACTATGAATTGCGGCCGATATTTCAAAGGGATATATCGGCCGCAATATCGGCTGCAGCTCGATATTGCGGCGATATTTCCCCAAATATCGGAAACCGCAATATATAAGCTCATATCGTATCGGCCTAGTGATAAAACCGATATTGCGGCCGATATATCGGATATCGGACCGATATTTAGAACACTGATTGTGATTTGTATCTTTAAATTGGATGGTTTAGGGGTTATTCATGAAAATAAAGTGACTTTTGTATTGATACTAGAGTTGGCACATGAGATAAGTATTCTTGTTAAAGCATGAACTAGAAATTTGAAGTGCTATTAGAAACTCCTAAACTGTGTAATTTAAGATATCATGTAACTTAGATACTTCTGGAAATTATAATGTTTTCTGACATGAACACCGTTGACATGCAACCCTAGACAATGACTTAACAACTATAAACAATCACAGAATCATGACATAACAGTGATAACTTAAACAACACTACATGTGACTCGTGGGGGTTGGAAACTTATAATTAAGAGAGTGCGGGAGCGATTGGAGCTATGCTTTCGACCCACATCTAAAAGGATTTTCGTTTATGGATCCTAAGCCCCTGCCATAGTTGACTTTTAGACTCAGCCCGTGACAACTCCTTATAGTTCAAGATGATGTTCGTGTTACATATTGTGCTCTCCATTATAAGTCACGACTTAGAATTGGTTAACATTAACATTATAACCTTCTAATAATTTGGTAGCATTGTGACATTCATAACGTGATACATTACAACATTATTACTACTTATATATGTTCGTCATTATACCTCTTTGTTTGCACAGTTACTATTGCTTGGTTTAAATATAATCTACTCTGAGTAGTGGTACAACTCCCGATGTCTCTACTAGGTGACAAACAAAAATACACCGAGGCACCTATACGTGGAGTCATAGTTTCTTGTCCAGGTCGCAGAGTTTTGAGCTCAGGTCGAGCGTAGAGTGCTATTGTAGTTTTTCCTTTTTATGTATTCCATTTCAATGGTGTTAGAGAAATATTTTACTTTCATTTCCATGTATTAGACTTTGTAATCCTCCTTATGAAGAATGTGGAATAAAATTGGTATCTTTATTTTCATGCATATATTTATATAACATTACATTTATAATAAAAAATTTCAGATTTTAATATATTTATAAAATTTCTATAATATAATTTTTAGAATTTTTAGAATTTTAATAAATATTTTTCATGTAAATGATTTAAATAGGTTTGTGTATTTAAACTCAACACCATATTTTATTATAAAGAGTGATGTTTCGGCCGAAACTAGTCAAAACCAGACGAAACTGAGCTTCGGCAACAGTCATCCCTATTCGAAACCGAAATGAAATGATCAAAACAAGTGGGATCAACCAAAACCTTATTTCTTGCATATTCCTTTAACATTAGCTGAATAATAATTGTTTGGTTCTAATAGATGGTACCCATCCTCGGAATATTAAAATATGGATTTAAGAACGAATTAGACCATTCAATTAGATAGGATATAGGCCCCTCAACCCAAAAAAATGAAGAATCATAAATTATTGCCTTGGACAATAATTAAAAAAACTTAAAAGATTACATGTGGAAGTGGCAATGCAGCTGCCAGATCTGCAAAGAGATCAATTTTCAAAAATTTCCATGCAATTTTTAGGATCCATGACAAGCTATCTCATCCCAAACACCCTTGAGCTTGGGGCAACATATGCAATTCAAAACTTTATAACCATGTGAAGTATATAGAATAAGTCCGCAAGTGTCCGGAAAAGGTGCAACAATGCTCAAACTTTGATCCAGCTTTAATACATAATGTTTATTACCACTTTCAACTGAAGGCAAATAGAAGTACAGAAGATCTATAAATAGCGATGCCAAACACAAGATGAGGAATACATGGTTCCATTTCAACACAATCTTGCTATCTGGATCCAATAGTCTCTTCCACCATGGCTCATGATCCTCAGGAAACACCTTGAACCTAATTGGAGTTTGAACAAATTGGAGATTGAATTGAAGATGAAGTTTGAGTCCTAGGAGGATTCTAATTAATTGAGACTTTTTGTTATTTTAAGAAATTTAGTTATTTGAGTCTTTTTTGTAATTTGAGCCCTTATTGTTATTTGAGTTTGAGTTGATTTAGAATTTCTATTCCTAATCAGATTCAGAGAGTCAAGTTTCAAGCCTATATAAAGGCCACAAACTTCTTAGTTTTTTCTATGAAGAATTCAATGAAAATTAGTTTCTGATGTTAACTTTTAGTTATTCCATGAATTAAATCTTTTGCATTGGTGTGCGAGAGTAAGCTTGATTGCCTAGGCGAGAAATCTGAAAAATCTCCATGTGCAATGCGTGCGAGTCGGTGATCGAAAGATTTCATGTATGTAAGATCCAAAAATTTATCAAATCCATCATCTACTTATTCCCTAAATCCTCATCACTACCCTTTCTGCTTCTGTTCTGTGTCAAATTGGTATCAAAACTACATCTGGTTAGTCCTTTTCTTATTCATCCATTAAAAAAACTCCATCCATTTAAAATAATCCATTGGTAGGTTTTAGAAACTTCTTTTTAGAGGATTTAAAAAATAAATTTCTAAAAAAAGAGAAAGAAATTTCAGAAAAAAGAACAAAAGAAGACAGAAAAAAGCAAAAGAAAAAAATTGAAAAGAAAAAAGAGACAAAAATTTTCTAAATACAAAAAAGATGAAAAAAAACAAAAAAAAACTTCAAAAAGAACTTCAAAAAGGAAAGAACAAAAGAGAACAAAAAAGAGAAGAGCGAAAAAAAGAAGAGCAGCAAAAAAGAGTGAAGAAAAAGAAAAAGAAAAAATTTTCCAAACCCCTAACCCTAACCTACTTCAGCGTCACCGCTACTGCGAACACCCGCCTCCGACCTCGGCATCCTCCCCGATTCACACCTCCAACAACACAACCTCCACACACCCTCCCCGACTCCATTGGAGCTCGAAGACGCCAACCCCCTCGAGCAAAGCACTGCTTCGTCCAACGCGTTCGTGACTCTCCAGCGAGTCCGCCGATGACTGGGATGGCCGATGATGCGTCTAGGGCTTTTTGTGGGGATAAAGGTTGGATTTTTATGGCTTTGGCCTACTAAATCTAGGGTTTGAATGCGAAGAACTGATCTGAAATTACTAGATAAAGCTAGAATAATCGATCTAAAACAACGAACAATAGAGAATCACAAAAGGAAATTATTCTAGGGTTCTAGGAAAATAGAATACCTTGTCAATTCTTCGATAAAAGCCATGCTAGGGCCGGCCGGCCCTTGATTAGCAGAGGGATTAGTCAAAATGTCGAATTACTAAACGACCCTCCCCTGTGGATTCGAAATTAACAGTTTGGGACCGGGTCCGTGGTGGACCCGAATCGTCTCCTCCTTTGGTATACTCGAACCAGACCCTCCTCGCGAGCCGCCCCCTTTGATACCCGCGTCACATCACTACTCCCCCTCCAAAAGTGCCACCTTGTCCTCAAGGTGGAAGTCTGGAAATTGGTTGAGTATCACTGCGAATGGCTCCCAAGTAGCATCGTAGTCCGGTCGCCCCCTCCATCGAATAAGCACCTCATGTGTCCCGTCTGGGGCCTGTCTAACCCCGCCAGCTCTTGAGGCTCAAGAAGCACCTCCATGTCCTCTGTCAAAGTAGGTAGCAAAGTCGGTGATAGCGTGTGATTCCCAATGGCTCTCCTCAACCGTGAGACGTGAAACACAGGGCGGATGGTGGAGGTAGCAGGTAGCTGCAGACGATACGCCACCTTCCCGACATGAGTTGTCACCTCGAATGGTCCATAGTAGCGGGCTGCTAGCTTCTCATTGCTCTGACGGGCCAAGGTCTTCTGTCTGTAGGGTCGTAGTTTCAGATAAACCAGATCCCCTACAGCAAACTGCACACCCCTCCGGTGCTCATCTGCCTTAGTCTTCATGATCTGCTGGGCTCGCAGCAGATGTTTCTTCAACTCCTCCAAATATATGTCCTGCTCTCCCAGATGCTCCTCTACCTGTGACACGGGGGAGGTCCCTCTGCTATAGTGTATCAATTGGGGCGGGTCTCAACAATACAAAATCCGAAACGGTGTGCTCTGTGCTGCCGAGTGGTACGAAGTGTTGTACCAATATTCCGCCCAAGCTAACCACCTGGCCCACTGTCTCGGTGCATCTGACGCTAAACACCTCAAATAAGTCTCCACACTCCTAGTCACCACCTCCGTCTGACTATCTGTCTGCGAGTAATAGGATGTGCTCCTTCTCAGCTTGGTTCCTTGCACCTTGAAAAGCTCCTGCCAAAAACTGCTCATGAAGACCTTATCGCGATCTGACACTATGGAAGCGGAAAAACCATGCAAGCGCACCACCTTCTGCATGAAAGCTGTAGCCACTGTCACTGCAGTGTAGGGATGTTTGAGTGGTACGAAGTGGGCACTTACTGAGCCGATCTACCACCACCAATATAGAGTTGTAGCCCTCTGACTGTGGAAGTTCCTCAATTAAGTCCATACTGATATCCTCCCAGACTCTCTTCGGTAAAGCCAAAGGCTGTAGAAGTCATGCGGGTGCCATTGCCATATACTTGTGATGCTGGTAAACGTCACACTCCGATAACATCTAGGCAATATCCTTCTTCATTCCTAGCCAGTAAACCTCCCTAGACATCCTCTTGTAGGTCTGCTGTATACCTGAATGTCCTCCGATGGCACTGCCATGGAACTCCTGGAAAATCAACTGAATATGGGTGGAGCCCCTGGGAATCACCAATCTCCCCTGATATAGAAGTCGTTGCCCGCTCATGGTGTATCCCGGAAAGTCTGTTGATCCCTGTCGCAGTGCCTCCCGTATCTGTGCCAAGTCTGTGTCGGCCTCAATCTCTCTGCCCAACGGCTCCCAGTCTAATAGAACCGGAACGGAAATGGCTGCCACCTCTGCGAGCTCCTCTTGACGGGACAAGGCGTCCGCCGCCTTGTTCTCCAAGCCTGGCCGGTGCTGTATCTCAAAGGTGTAGTAGACCAGCTTGGAGAGCCACTTCTGATGCTTTTTTGTTACCAGGCGCTGCTCAAGTAAATATTTCAGGCTCCGCTGGTCGGTTCTTACTATGAATCTCCTTCCCAATAAATAAGGCCGTCATTTCTGTATCGAGAGAACGATCTCCATCAACTCTCGCTTGTATACTGACTTCAGCATCGCTCGTGCTGACAGAGTCTGGCTAAAATATGCAATAGGCCTCTGATCCTGCATTAACACTGTGCCCAACCCTTGTCCAGATGTGTCTGTGTCTATAATAAAATGCTTGCTAAAGTCCGGTAGTGCCAGGACGGGCACTGTAGTCATCGCCTGTTTTAAGGCCTCAAATGCCCTGGTGGCCTCCTCGCCCCGATTGAAACTGTCCTTCTTGAGTTGCTCTGTGAGTGGACATGCAATCGAGCTGTACCCCTGAATAAACTTCTTGTAATACCCTGTCAGGCCTAAGAAGCCCCGCAAACCTCATAGTGTGGTGGGTATCGGCCAATCTAATATCGCTGCGATCTTGGACCGATCTGCAGCCACCCCCTCAACTGACACAATATGTCCCAATACTCCACCTGACGCTGACCAAATAAACACTTCTTCTTATTAGCGCACAGTAGTTGGTCCTGTAGCTCATGCAACACCGCCTGCAAGTGTCCAACATGCTCCTCCACACTGCGACTGTACCCCAGAATGTCATCGAAGGACCAACACAAATCTCCAGAGGTAAGGCCGGAACACCTTGTTCATCAGTGCCTGAAAAGTCGCGGGAGCATTCGTCAAGCCGAAAGGCATGACGAAAAACTCATAGTGCCCTTCATGAGTCCTGCAAGCTGTCTTGGGCACGTCAGCTGCCCTCATCCTTATCTGATGATACACAGACTTAAGATCGATCTTAGAAAAACATGCAGCTCCGTGGAGCTCATCCAGAAGCTCATCGATCACCGGGATAGGAAACTTATCTGCAACTGTTTTCTTATTTAAGACCATGTAGTCCATAGAGAATCTCCCGCTGCCATTCTTCTTTTTCACCAGTAAAACTGGGCTGGAGAACGGGCTAGTACTCGGCTGAATCACCCCTGCCTGCAGCATGTCATCTATTAATCTCTATATCTCGTCCTTCTGCACCTGTGGATATCTGTAGGGGTACACACTAATGGGAGAAACGCCCTCCCGTAAGACGATGGCTTGCTCGTGGTCTATGTACGATGGTGCCCCTGTGGTGTCTGAAACACCTCCTCATACTGAACCAGCAGTTGCTCGATCTCTGGTCCTACCGCATGTGTCTGGTCCTCCCTCTGTTTTGATGTTGCCACTGCCTGAAGTTCGACGAGAAAACCTCCCCCTGCTGTGTGGATCGCTCTAGACATGGCCGTATAGGACACTAAAGAACGACAGAGTCTGGGATCCCCCTGTAATACAACTGTCATCCCCCCATCCTGGTACTCCATCCTCAGCATCTTCCAATTCGTCTTGGTCTCCCCCAGTGTCTACAGCCACTTCATCCCCAGGATGACATCGGTGCTCCCTAACTCCAATGAAAGAAAATCTGTGACAATCTGTACTCCCTGAATCGTCACGATCACTGTACGACAGACACCGGTGTTGTGTGTCAACTGCCCAGTGCACAGCATCACTCCATACCTCCCTGTACTGCTCAGCTGTAGTCCCTGCGCTCCCACCAACCTGCTGGAGATGAAGTTATGGGTGGCCCCACTATTTACTAATACGATCACCTCCTGACCGCCCACCTGCCCACCAATTTCATGGTGTGGTTCGGTGTGAACCCCACCACAGAATTGAGGGATACCTCCGCCAAGTCCAAGTGCTGGTGCTCAATCTCCTCCTTATCCTCTCATGCATCTAATATGACGACATCGTCCTCCTCCTCCTCATCGTTCACTAATAGTATCTGAAGAGTCTGATCCGCACATCGGTGTTCTGGGGTGAATTTCTCATCACACCTGAAGCATAATCCCTTCGCCCGCTTCTCTCTCATCTCTGCATCCGTCATCCTCCGTACCTGCCCTCCTGCCCGGGGCTCCTGTCTCCTGTCCCGGTTGCCCCCGGCA
The DNA here is from genome assembly GCA_030789695.1 of Scilla litardierei. Taxonomy (NCBI): domain Eukaryota; kingdom Viridiplantae; phylum Streptophyta; class Magnoliopsida; order Asparagales; family Asparagaceae; genus Scilla; species Scilla litardierei. Next base: position 290,253,391 of record CM061133.1, on the reverse strand, counting down.
ACGGTTGTAACTCCCTGGGCAGGCGCGGCCCCTGGTGTAGGCGCAGTCCTCTATCTGGTAGCAGATGCCTGTCCACGAAAAGTGGTACCTCTCCACACCTCGCGGGCTCTCCTCTCCGTCTCCTGATGGTCCTCCACCTTCCTCGCCAACGTCATCATCTCGCACAGACCCACTAGCTGTAGCTGTCTCGGTCCAGATCTCACCGTAGGCTTCAGCCCCTTCATAAAGCAGCCCTCAAATGTTTCCTCTAAAACTCCTCGGACTCAGTGGCAGAGCGACTCAAACTTCTTAATATAATCTCCCACGATCCCTTCCTGCTTCAGTGAATAAAACCTCTCGAAAACTCCCCCAAACTGCCCTGCACCAAAGCGCTCCCCTAAGAGTGAAGGAACTCCTCCCACGTCTGACAGGGCTGCTGCTGATCGGTTCACCTGAACCAACCCAAGGCCTCTCCCTCCAAACAGACCCATATCGCTTGAAACCAGTCCTCCCCAGGTACGCCCGACACCTCAAAGTAGCTCTCCACCCGGTACAACCAGTCATCAGGATCTCCCTCCTCAAAAAATAGGCACCTCCAGCATCCTCAACGGTCGCTCCCCGACGACTCCAGGTCGCTCCTGCGGGTGAAATCCTCCCCTCGGTTGTTACACAGGTGGTCTGTCAGGTAAATATGCATCGATATGATCGTGGACACCTCCATCTGCTCCATCCCACTGCCAGTCTCTCCTTGCCTCTCACTGCGAGTGCACATACTCTGCCTGGTGGCCTCTATGGGGCCCTGGTACGCTCTTCAATCTTCCGTCATACCCCCGAAAAGTGGGGGCTGCGTCGAAGGACCTCCCAGAAACTGGTGACGCCCCCCTAGACTGCTGATTTCCTCCGCCAAATTCCATAGATGGCTGAAATCCTGAAAATTGTGCAGACCGGATCCGTGCAGGGCCCACGAGGGCCCCGAAGTACTCGACGGGAGCTGTCGGCATCCGTCCTGCCTCGCCGCCCCCATTGGCGCATCCGCGGGGTCAGAACTCCTCAAATTCCTTGTCGCAGCCCCCAGGGGCTCGGCGGCCCCTGCCGGCCCAAAATCTGGGCCAGCGGGGCAACGCCGAGGCCCCAGGGGCCTGTCGCCTCCCCTGGGGGGTTCGGCAGAGCTCCGCTATGCCCCCAGGGGTAGCGCAGCCCCAGGAGGGGCGGGCAGCCCTTGCTGCCCCTCCTGCGGGTTTGTCGGGCCCCCTTAGGCCTGTCAGAGGGGCTGCCGCCCCCTTCGACGCTCCACGCCCCCTCCGGTGGCGCAAAAATGGCCTGAGATGCCTCCCACCCTTGGTTGTAGTGGTCAAAGACTCAATCTTCTTCAGTTTCCAGCATCTCCTCGTTAAAAATCACATTTTTACCTTTGTCTTTCGCCAAAGGTGGCTCATTTTTGCTTGGATCCACCTTCGGGTTGAGATTTACGGACAACGTCGATATCGCCTCTGCTATCGCCGTCAATTTTGTCTCTGTTTTCTCTTGATTCTCCTTCATTTCCTCTCTGATCTTTGCGGCGATCTCTGCGTCCTCTTTTTGGGCTTCGAAAAATCCTTCACTGACTCGCGTTTCAATTCTCTTCATCCTCTCTTCCAACGACTCGATTCGTTCCATAGATCGAGTATTCTCCATGGATCTGATGCTCTGATACCAATTCGATGCGTCTAGGGATTTTTTTTGTGGGGATAAAGATTGGATTTTTATGGCTTTGGACTACTAAATCTAGAGTTTGAATGCGAAGAACTGATCTGAAATTACTAGATAAAGCTAGAATAATCGATCTAAAACAACGAACAATAGAGAATCACAAAAGGAAATTATTCTAGGGTTCTAAAAAATAGAATACCTTGTCAATTCTTCGATAAAAGCCAAGCTAGGGCCGACCGGCCCTTGATTCGGAGAGTGATTAGTCAAAATGTCGAATTACTAAACGACTCTCCCCTGTGGATGTGAAATTAAAAGTTTGAGACCGGGTCCGTGGTGGACCTGAATCACCTCATCCTTTGGTATACTCGAACTGGACCCACCTCGCGAGCCGCCCCCTTTAATACCCGTGCCGCATCAGCCGACCTCACCACCGGGTGTGCCACCTTCTAACGACGCTTCAACAACCCTCCCACAGTCACAAACGAACTATCGGAGCCATGATCCGCTACCGATTCTGAGACGAGCCAACCGAAGCCACGAGCCGAGCCGAGCCGATCAGCACATTGGTTACTGTTAATTAACTCATCTCGACCAACCCTGAGCCGAGCCGCATACCCAATCCGGCTCAGTCAAGCCGTCAACCCGAGCCGTCTCAACCGAAGCCATTTGACTGGTCATCAGCTGCACAGTGCGGCCTGATATTTTCCAGGGATTTTTTGGACGTATTTCAGTCGTATTTTAGCGTATTTCATCCATATTTTCAACATATTTAGTGATTTCTCAAGCTTTTCGCGCGAAATTTTTGACCATTATCGTCTAGATTAAAGCTCTACAAGTTCTAGAGTACTTGCATGATACACCAAAGTTGATTTGCGCTTCAAATGCCCTCTAATCCGATCAAATCATTAACTGTTTAATTCCAAAAAAAATCTTTTATTTGATTTTATTCAGATTAGTCGATATTATTGGAATTACACATTTTTAGTCTCAATTTGTATGTCGCATTAGCATATTTAGGATTGCATTCTATCATATAGATTTGGACCATAGGATTTTTATTTATTTGCATAATTGGCACACGTATTTAGTCAGAGTTTGTGGTCTTGCATCTGCATCTGTGTGATTGGTTGGCATTGAATGTTATTGTGTAATGGCAAAATCCTAATATCAGACATTGATGATAATGCTACTCAGAGGCTAGGAAATTAGCTCCAAAATATATATCGAGAACTAAAAGCCTACATTCTAGAACTAAAAGCCTACATAAATCGAATATAAGATCGCCTAGAAGCCATAAAAAATAAGCTGAACAAAGAACATAACTTGGAGGATGCCGCCCATAGTACATTTGATGAGGAACCTAGGAGCTCGAAATAATAGGAGACAAGATGAAAATATTAAGGATACTCCTGGACGAGATAATATTACACAATAGATTAAGATATATGCTCCTAGTTTTGATAGAACTTACAATCTTTTTAGATTAATTAGCAGAGAAGTAGCAGTTGTTTGAGTAGTATCAGTTATCAAATGAGCAAAATGTCCAATGAAATGAGCGAAATGTCCAATTTGCTAAAATAAAACCGACAGAGTCTGCTAAAATTTTCTAGGCATCCATAGAGAGAGAACGAAAGAGAGCATCTGAGACTTATACAACATTAGAATGAGATGAAAACCAAACTCAAAGAAAAATATTTACCTCCTACATATAGGAGATCGCTTACTTGAAAAACTGAACAGCATACGTCAAGAAAGCATGACTGTTACCGAATACATGACTAAATTCAATGATTTATTTGTTAGGAGTAAGCTTCAAGAAGACCAACAATATACATTTGTTAGGTTTCGTTCTAGATTGAAAGCAGACATTAGGCATAACATACTTACCCACACCTTAGAAATGTGCAACAAGCATTTAATATAGCCTTAAATTTGGAATCCATGAGAGCCCCCATAAATAAGAAGTCTACTTTTAAAGCCAAGGAGCAATTTAAGAAGCCTAATGACAACATGACTAAATCAGAAACGAATACCGCTAAAGAGATGAATGTTAAGACTAAGCTTGGAGAATCATAACAAAAATCTAATTTTTCAGATGTCACGGCTTTGGTCATTTTACCTGTCAATGCCCTAATAAAAGCTTCCTTATGGGATAATTCAATAATGATAATGAAATTGAAGAAGAATATACTCCCGATGTTACTGATATTACAGATACCAAAGATGATTCTAGTGCACGATTACAAGGCATTAAGTGTTTTGTTACTACACCTAGGAGTGAGGTTGATTTGCAAGGACTAACATTTTATTTACATACATCAAAATTGGAGAGAGATTTTCGAAGGCGACGATTGACGGAGGTAGTTGTACCAATTAAGTTGCTAACTCAGCTATAGAAAAGATGGGAATAAAAGCGAAACTACATCCACATCCTTATAAAATTACACTAGTTGATCATCAATCACATTCTGTTACCTAACATTGTTTAGTGTCTATCTAGTTTTTGAGCTATCACGATGGTATTTGGTGTGATGTTATACATATGGATGTTTCACATATATTGCTAGGTAGGCCTTAGTTGTATGACTTAAATATTACACATTCTGGGAGATCCAACACCCACACATTCATGTTTAAAGGAAAGAAAATTGTTCTAACTCCTTGTAAACACAAGAATATAAGTGAAAATCAAAAGAATGAGATAATCCTTAGAAAGCCACTAATTCAAACATCTCATCATAAGAATCACAATTGCTTAGAGTCTAGATTTAACCATATTCATACTGCATCACATGGACATAGTGCATATGATTTGAATGCATTGCATATCGGGACTTATGAAATTTTTGTAATTAACAATGATACTCACAAGTCTGTTGCAGAATCAAATAGAAATTTACAGAAATTTACTGTTATGGATGACAAGAGGATTGAGTTTGCATAGAGAGGTTCGTATTAGAACCAGTGAAAAGGCTTTGCAGGCTGTTGCTGCCAGTAATTGGGAGCAGGGCAATTGGGTAAAATAACAATTAGGGGTGTTTTTTCTATTTAAAAGGGGTTGAGCCGGCCCTAGAGGGTATGCGAAAATTTGTGAGTTATTTCTTTTATTCCCTTAGATTAATTGTATTCGGTTTTGGCTTTTTCCCCTAGGTTAATAATTGTCTTCTAGTCATTAGTTAGCGAGTAGATGAGTTGTAGTATGATTTCTTTTTAATTTCAGATCTGAGTTCCAATAAAAATCCCTCTTTTATCATCAAACCCTAGCGAACCGTATCAATTGGTATCAGAGCGAGGTTGATCCATGGCGAGCACACGATCGATGAAGCAGATCGACGTGTTGGAGGAGAGGGTTGAACGGATGGAAGCCCAAATCCGCAAAGGGTTCATCGACGTGAGGAGGGAAGACGCCGAGATGGCCGCGGAGATCCGAGGGGAGATGAAGGCGAACCAAGAGAGAACAGAGGCGAAATTGTCAGAACTAACGGAGGCGATAGCGGAGTTGGCCGCGCATCTAGCACCGAAGGTGGATCCAAGTAAAAAGGAGCCACCTTTGGCGAAGGACAAGGGTAAAAAGACGACTTTTTTCGAAGGAGTGCCGGAACGAGGCGAAGATGGAGGCTTCGATCTAGGTGACAAGGAGTGGGGGGCTTATCGTGACCCCACGCTGCCGCACGGAGAAGAAGGATCCACTGGAGGGGGAATCCTGCCCCTCCGGTGGGACGACGGCTGGCCGCCGCACCCCCACAGTTCTCTGGGGGGCGGCGAACCCCCAGAGAACCGTAGGGGGGCCGCCAGGCCCCCAGGAGGTGGCTGCACCCACCGGCCCTCCCAGTGGGTCGGCGAACCCAGGCGGGTCCGCCTGGGGGCCGCGGCCCAAAATCAGGGCCGGCCGCCCCTCGGCGAACCCCTGGGGGGTTTCGGCCGACCCCGGGGGTGGAGTCCGAGCACCGGCGGACCCTCGGGGGGCCCGCCAGCCTTCTAGGATGTCCGACAGACATTTTCGAGCAGATCCGGGCTTCTGGGGGCCCAGGGCGACGTCCGAGGAGCACAATTTCCACAATTTCCATCTTTTCAACCAATTGGGGGACCCAGCAGAGGATTTCAACAGCTTGGAGGACACCACCAGTTCACATGTGGCACGTCGACTCAGCCCCCACCCTTCGGGGGAGTGACGGATGATTGGAGAGCATACCAGGGCGCACCAGGGGCCACCAGATAGAGTATGGACATCCACAGTGTGACTGACAGGGAAATGGAGCAGAGGGAGGAGTCCGAGATCGAGCCGAGGCATATTTTCCAGACGGACGACAGGAGAACCAGCAGAGGAGAAGATTTCATCTGCATGAGAGAGGTGGATTCGCGGGGAGAGACGTCTGAGGAAGCTCGATCTGTCCATTTTGTGGGGTGAGATCCTGATGACTGGCTGTACCGGGTGAAGCGGTACTTTGAGGTGTCTGCAGTCCCAGGTGAGGAGTGGCTTCGGGCGATAGGTGTTTGTTCGGAGGGGGAGGCTTTAGGCTGGTATCGGTGGACTGATCAGCAGCAGCCATTTCGGACTTGGGAGGAGTTTACGTCGCTACTAATGGAGCGATTTGGTGCAGGACAGTCTGGTGGAGTATTTGAGAGACTCTATTCACTGAAGCATGAGGGGGAGCGTAGGGGATTACATCAGGAAGTTTGAGTCACTCTGTCACCGAGTTCGGGGAGTATCTAAGGAATCATTGGAGGGCTGCTTTATGAAGGGGTTGAAGCCTACGGTGAGATCAGGACTGAGGCAGTTCGAGCCAGTAGGTCTGCGCGAGATGATGACATTGGCTAGGAAGGTGGAAGACCATCAGGAGACAGAGAGAAGAGCCCGAGGGACATGGGGAGGCTCCACTTTTCGAGGGCCGGATCCTGGAGGGGGACAAAAGGGGGCCACAGGAGGGGCAACATCCACTGACAGCACAGCGACTACAAATTAGAAGTGGATGGAACCACGACCTGGAGGACATACACGAAGAATGACTGAGGCAGAGATTCGTAACAAGCGGACCAATGGCATGTGTTTCAAATGCGACGAGAAGTTTACTCCTGGGCACCGGTACGGGAATCATACTCTTCAGATCCTGATAGTGAATGACGAAGAAGAATGAGGAGAGAGTGTGGTAATGCTGGAAGTCGGCATGGACGATGATCAGTAGCACCTGCACGTGGAGTAGCTGACCATACACTTCACGCACCACCTTGAGGACAAGGTGGTTTTTCAGGGGCGGAGTAGTGTTGCGGCCAGTAATTGGGAGCAGGGGCAATTGGGTAAAATAACAATAGGGGTGTTTTTTCTATTTAAATGGGGTTGAGCCGGCCCTAGAGGGTATGCGAAAATTTGTGAGAGTTATTTCTTTTATTCCCTTAGATTAATTGTATTAGGTTTTGGCTTTTCCCCTTAGGTTAATAATTGTCTTCTAGTCATTAGTTAGCGAGTAGATGAGTTGTAGTAGGATTTCTTTTTAATTCCATATCTGAGTTCCAATAAAAATCCATCTTTTATCATCAAAACCCTAGCGAAACGTATCACAGGCATCATACATGTTCTCGACGAGTTCTATTAAGTTACAATCTTGATATGACCGAGTCGATTATTTCACAAAAGCTTGAGGAGATTGAGCACATTGACATCGTCATCCCAGATTCTCCACACCCCAAGAAGATTCTATATGCTTTAACCTCTTTTGCTATTTGGGAGAATTTTATAAAAGATGTTCGTCTACAGATCTATACTTCTAAGTTCATGAACACATCTTCTCCAATTATAAGGGACTGTTGATTTCTACCTAGCTATACTATTCCAATCGCCATTCACCAGATGGTGTAGTTCTTAAGCCAAGAAGAATTATAGAGATTGAATTCAAGTTGAAGTTTGAACGAATTGGAGATTGAATTGAAGATGGAGTTTGAGTCCTTGGAGGATTCTACTTAGTTGAGCTCCTTTCGTATCTTAAAAAAAAGTAGGCGAGTGAAGAGCCGTTTTTGTTATTTTGAGAATTTTAGTTATTTGAGTCTTATTTTAATTTTAGTCCTTTTTATTATTTGAGTTTGAGTTGATATAGAATTTCTCGTCTTAATCAGATCCAGAGAGTCAAGTTGTAGGCAAATATAAAGTCCACAAACTTCTTAGTTTTTTGCAATGAAGAATTTAATGAAAATTAATTTCTAGGGTAAACTTTTAGTTTCTCCACGAATTAAATATTTTGCATTGGTGTGCGACAGTGGGCTTGATTGCCTGGGCGATAGATCCAAAGAATCTCCACGTGCAAGGCATGCAAGTCGATGATCGAAAAATTTTCGAGTTGCGAGATCCAAAAATTTATCAAAGTCATAATCTACTTCTTTCCTAAATTCCCACCACACCCCTTCCCGCTTCCGTCATGTGTCACATCTCCCGAGCTTACTCTATTATTTCCATCAAACTTTGACATTTGGTACATGGGTTTAGCGACGTTTTGCCTCTCATCAGGTCAAGACCTAATTATTGCAATTGTACTTTAGTACAACCATAAAATACGCAAGTATAACCAAACTGATAAGTTTTTCAGCATCTAGAATTTAATTCGACATAATCCATGATTCTAGTTACATAAGGATAATTTACGCATGCTAACGGACAAAAACATCCATTTGATGGATCTAATGATATGTCAAATAAGCTTAGCAGATCCAAAAAGTCTCAATCAACAAGAGAAAAAGAATACGTCTAGATTGTAGATCAAATTACCATGATTCCACTTTGAGTGATAGAATCTGTTATTTCCATTATGCAAGTCGCATAAAATGCCGGAAAAGTAATAGCTTTTAGCTAAGCTTTCCAGATGTGCACAGAAAAAGGTTCTAGAGATTGAGCCATAAACATTTGAAAGAAACCACATCAGACTTCCAACAACACCACCATTGCTTTATTAAAAAGTGGATCGGATCGGAAGCGCTTCTATCTTTTCGGTTGCTAAACTTAAGAGGTGGAATTGTTTTAACAGAATGGGAAAAGGTTGCAGGTGTAAGGAGCAAGGTCAACCATGCATTACAAATATTTGGGATCAGAATATTGCTCTCCTTAGTAATGTTAAGGAAGGCTTTGAGAAGTGATAATTTACGCATGATGGATTCGCTAACAATAAGGTTCAGGACAAGAAGGTCAGGAGACTAAGGGGCAAGGTTCCAGCTAAAAATTGCTAATTTCTGAAAGGTATTCAGAAAATAGCCACATATATAGATGAGAGACTGGAATATTGTGTGGGTAAAGTAAAACTGCTAGTTTTCAAACCAAATGTGGATGATATGCTTTTCAAGATGAGATTGCTTAATATTAAATGCTATGTGGCTTCACAATTTGTTCCATGTCAATATGTAAGGATTATGACAAGTTCTTGATACATATGTTTGCTAGATTGACAAGGTGTGAATAATTTGATTTTTTGCAAGAAGATGTTGGAACTAGATGATTGGGCTGCTTAAATTCTTTCAGTTAGGGTGGTCACGACCATGAGAAGTGAACACGTAAGGCTTTTGGATGGCAATAACAGCTTTGATTGGGTGGCTTGGAAAGAACTTATATACAAGATGCTTCCCAATTTTATTTTGTTGGACTCTTGTTTTTTTTTTGGATAATGTATGTGTGGGTTCTTTACCGGATAGGTTGTGTATTTGAACGAATTGGAAGTACTCAAGGCCAAGTTGATTAATGAAAGCAGAGCTCAAGTGGGTTCATCTATTCATCAGACGAAGTGTCACAGTACATGCTAGGTTACAATAGCTACAATGTTCTCACATTGTGTAAAAGTTTAATGTATCATCTAGCATGCTAAAGACTGGACATGATAATTTATGGATGTTATAGCTTTGCTCTTTCCTTTTAAGGCCCAAAAATGATGGTTTTGTTATGAACGGGCTTTTGTAGGCCCAAGTGGAGCCCACTAGCGTTTAGGGTATCCACCCATTATGTAATTGTTTTCTATAAATGCATGGCTACGAGTTCAGTAGCCGACACTCTCATAACACGTTAACAACACGCTTGTCAGCTGAGCCGAACCTCTGCCGACGGAAGAATCGTGAGGACGAGGATTGGACTTCCTTCTCCAAACTTCGCTAGATCCGACGGGTAGGATATAGAGGTAATCATCGATATTCACTAGATCTAATTTTCATGCGCATGATGAGTGATCTATGTTAGTTTATATTAGATCAACGTTTTAACTTAGATTTATATGAAAAATCAATTTTGGATGAATACTCAACGTTTTAACGTTAAAAATCGAATTTTTACAAGAAAAAACGTTGATTGAAAGATTAAAAATAGCATTTTTATAATAAAAATCTGTTTTTTCTTCTTTCTTCCCTAAAAATTTCTGGATCTTGAGGCCAGGGGGATTTCGCCGCACCGCGGCCTGCAGCTGCGCGCGCACGACCCCCCACGCCCCGGCGGCTTTTTAGCCGCCTCCATGCCGCCCGCAGCGGCGGTTCCCCGCCGTCCTACTTGAGCCACCGCCCGCAGCGGCGGTTCCCCGCCCCTCAGATCAACCCCGCCGCTCGCAGCGGCGGTTAGCCGCCCCTCTGACCGGCCCCGCCGCCCGCAGCGGCGCGCCCTAGCCATCCGCAGCGGCGCCCCCATACCCCCTGCGATGCCCTGCCTGCGGCCTGTCGTCGCTCCCTGCACGGGCCCGCACAGCCTATCGCCGCAAAACCCTAACTAGGGTTTTTCCAAAAAAATTTTACCGAAGGCTATTTTCAGAAATTAATTAGGATTTCTTGATCAAAATTTTCTCCTAAATAATTCTGATTCATCATACTTGTATATCATCATTAATCACATTTTTTGGATTATTTGATTATTTTTATGTTTAATAATTATGAGGATCCTGAGACCACTCTGTCGTTAGTCAACTAACCTAACGGGTAATGATGTTTCCACGTGGTCCAATTAATTATTAAACAAAAATATTTTATTCCATTATAAATGTCTGTAATGTTGCATATTTTCATTGCCCGTAGCATGAATTTGCGCTTAAACATATTACATGTTTGCGATGAATAAATGAATGCCTGCTGCATTATTGATGTTTCTGCGACGAATGTTGGTATTTTGTTGTGGTTTTGGATCGGCTACCTGTCACCGTTTATTTTTTTCGCATTTTTTTCTTTTTAGAGAAAGTGTAGTGACGATTAAATTGTATAAATTCTAAGTCTGGTGCACGTCACATGTTGATGAAGATCTACTTCCAAAAGAATAGGGGCCCCAGATAGGTTTCCGAGTTGTATTTTCTTTTTAATGGGACTGTATATGGACTTTATTTTGTACTTTAAAATGGTGACTAGCCGATCCACACAACAAATATCTGTGTCTGAATTGCATGATTATCTATTTCTTTTCAAATATTTAATTATTACTTGTTTAACATGCTTAGATAAATGGCAAAGATAGCGAGGGTCGACTTCGACGTATTGGAAGCTGCAGACAAGAATTACATGAGCTGGCAGTTGGATATAAAATTCCATCTGCACTCACAGGGCTTAAGTCATGCCATTGCTTTTGGCGATACGGTTTCCGACATAGATAAGGCGAAAACCATTATCTATTTCAGACGCCATATCGATCGGACCCTGAAGGCCGAGTACCTCACAGTGGAAGACTTATACGAGTTATAGACCGCACTCGACGATCGATACAAACATCAAAAAGATGTTATCCTTCCTCGAGCGCGATATGAATGGAAAAATCTGTCTACAGGACTTCAAGTACATTGCCGAGTACAACTCGGCATTATTCAGTATCACCTCACGCCTCACCTCACGCCTCACCTCACGCCTGAAGTTGTGTGGTGAAAAAGTGACGGAGGAACGCATGTTGGAGAAAACTTATACATCTTTCCACGAGAAGGATGTTATCATCATGCAACAGTATCGTGAAGGGAAATTCACGAAATACTCGAAACTTCTCTCATGCCTTCTGATGGCAGAACAGAACAGAGACCTCTCGCTGGCAACACATAACTTACGCCCTGCTGGCACTGCACCTGCGCCTGAAGTGCACAATACCTCCTTCCAGAAGAAGAAGAATAAATTCAAAGGCAACCCCCAGAAGGGAGATGCATTGAAGAAGCACGCTAGAGGACCCCCTCCAAAGACCAACAATGAGGAAAAGAGGAAAAATGTGTGGAAGATGAAAGACAACGGCCAAACATCTGCCCTCAAGAAAGATTGGAAAGACAAATGTCACAGATGTGGCATGACTGGACACTGGTCCAGAAACTGTCGTACTCCTCCATGCCACCTTTCGGATTTGTACCAAGCTAGCCAGAAGTCTGCTGAAACAAACCTGGTGGAAAACAAAGACATGACTCCAATTCGGTACATCGCCGAGGACTTCTCGACCGATGACCTGCTAAACTGATGCCTTATCTATTTCTGCAATTTATTGTAGTTGAAAAACAATTTCCTTTTTAGATGTTTGTTTCTCTTCAGCATGTTAGTTTATTTTCAAACTTTAAATAAAATTTGTTTACTTTGTGCCTTATACTGCTATGCTTTTCTTTCTTGCTATAGATGGATAATAAATGCTAAATGCCTAGTGAACAGTGCTTCTACGTACACGATCATTCGATATATTTGCTTTTTTCAAAGCATCAACCAATACGATGGCATTGTAAATACTATTTCCGGTCCATCAAGTATAATAGAAGGATCAGTGGAAGCAAATATTTTGCTCTCCAATAAAATACAAATCTTAATAAAAGAAGCTCTTTTCTCTCCAAGGTCGCACAGAAACTTACTATGTTTCAGAGACATCCGTCTAAACGGATACCACCTAGAAATGGTGGACAAACATAACAAAGAATACTTGTATGTAACGACTCTTAAAACGGTGCTAAAACCATCGTTGAGCGTTTCGATGGACTCCAGTCAGGTCCCTACCATACAACAATACGAGCAATGAAAGCTAATATAATTGAGCACCAGAAATGCAAAAATCAACCAGAATTCCAACTCCGGCATAATAGACTAGGATACCCCGGATCGGCAATGATGCACCGCATCATTTCCCAGTCCCGTGGAATTAATTTGAAGAACCTGAAGTTACTTCGAAAGGGTGATTTTTTGTATCCCCTTGTTACAAAGGTAAATTGATTACGAGACCATCTCCACCTAAAGTGGACTCAGAGTCTCACAGCTTCCTGGAAAGAATACATGGAGACATTTGTTGGCCTATTAACCCCTTAAGTGGTCCATTCCGGTACTTTATAGTACTGATAGACGCATCTTCCAAATGGTCATATTTGTGCCTACTGTCCACCCGCAACGTAGCCTTTCAAAGCTACTGGCACAAATCACTAAGTTGCGGGCACATTTTCCAAACAACCAGATTAAGAAATTACGTCTGGATAACACTGGAAAATTTACATCACAAGTCTTTCTAAACTACTGCCAAGCAACTGGTATTGAAGTTGAACATCTTGTAGCACATGTTCACACCCAGAACGGATTAGCTGAATCTCTTATGAAGAGACTACAATGGATCGCTCATCCATTGCTAATGCAATCCCAGTTGCATGTTACTGCATGGAGGCATGCAATCTTGCATGCTGCATCGCTAATAAGAATACGACCATCTGATAGTCAAACTTATTCTCTGATGCAACTCGCATATGGAACTCCACCAAATATCTCTCACCTGAGGACATTTGGATGCTCAGTCTATGTGTCCATCGCACCACTGCAGATGACCAAGATGGGTCCTCAATGTCGCCTATGTATCTACATAGAGTTCGACTCACCATCGATCATTAGATACCTGGAACCACTAACGGGTGACGCTTTTAAGGCACGTCTAGAAGACTGTGAGTTTGACGAAAATACATTTCCCAAACTAGGCATGAACACTAAGAAGCCTGAAGCTTCAAAGACCATTTCAAGAGATACCAAAACTTTATCCCACTTTGATCCGCGTACAAACCAATGTGAAAATGAGATCCTGAAGATCCTCTAAATACAAAATACAGTTCACATACTACCGAACAAATTCACTTACAACCAGAAGATTGTCAGATCACACGTCTCTGCTGCAAATACGCTAGCTAGGATTGACATACCCAGAGATAGATGCAATCCATCTGCAGCAGAAGCGACTGTACCTCAACAAAAGAGAGGACGACCCCAGGCTCCAAGGATAAGTTTCCTCAAAAGAGGAAAACTCCTAGAGAAATTATAATAATACCACCACAGGATGATGAGCTCGGTCCAGATACCTCTCCCCTCCTAAAACCCCCAGAAGAGGAAAATATATGAGAAATATCATTAAATTATGTACGTACTGGGAAGGTACTGGACAGAAATAGCACTATCATCGATGATAACTTCGCGTTCGTTATTGCTAATCATGTCATTGAATATGACGATGATATCGATCCAGCTCTCTAGCAGAATGTAAAAGCAGATAGGATTGGCCAAAATGGAACGAGGCAATAGTAGTAGAGCTGGACTCACGCTCGAAACACAAAGTTTTTAGACCTGTAGTCCTAACACCAAAGGGTGTAAGACCTGTGGGATATAAATGGGTATTCGTAAGAAATAAAACCGAAAATAATCAGATCGTACATTACAAAACGCGTCTTGTTGCACAAGGTTTTTTTCCACGACCAGGAATAGATTATGATGACACATACTCTTCGGTCATGGATGCGATCAATTTCCGATTTATAATCAGCTTAACAGCTACGAAAGGCATGTATATGCAGATCATGGATGTTGTGACTGCATACCATATGGTAATATAGATAAGGACATCTATATGAGACTTCTGAACGGTTATAAATTGCAGACAAAAATGTCAGATAGACCTCAGGACGTCTATTCTGTCAAACTCCAAAGATCACTGTATGGTCTAAAACAATCGGGCTGCCGACAAAAATGTCAGATAGACCTAGGGACGTCTATTCTGTCAAACTCCAAAGATCACTGTATGGTCTAAAACAATCGGGAATAATGTGGTATAACAAACTCAGTGAATTCCTCGTGCAACAAGGATTCACAAAGTATGAAGTCTGCTCTTGCATCTTTATAAGAGCAAAGAAAACAAGATTCGTAATAATTGTCATCTACGTAGACGATTTAAATCTCATTAGATCTCCTGAAGAGATAACTGAGATATCCAAAAGCCTTACACAGACTTTTGATATGAAAGACCTTGGCAAAACCAAATACTGCATTGGCTTACAAATTGAACACCTCAATGAAGGAATCATGTTACATAAATCCACTTACATAAGGAAATTGCTGAAAATTTTTCTTCTGAACAAATGACACCCGCTGAGTATACCAATGGTCGTCAGATCATTGGATGTTGATAAAGACACCTTCCGGCCGTCGGAAGAGGGGGAGTAAACACTTGGTCCTGAAGTACCTTAGCTAAGTGCCATTGAAGCACTCCTCTATCTGACAAACTGCATGCGTCCCGATATAGCGTTTGCAGTTTACCTACTAGCCAGATACAGTTCAGCGCCCACAAAGCGACACTGGAACGGAGTGAAGCACATTCTGCGCTACATCCAAGGGTCAGTAGAACTGGGACTATACTACCAGAAAGGCGTATCTTCCAAGTTAGTTGGTTTTGCAGATGCAGGATACAGATCAAATCCCCACACCGCAAAGTCCCAGACTGCTTTCATATTCACCTACGGTGGAACAGCCATTTCATGGAGATCTGTGAAGCAGACTTCGACAGCAATCTCATCCAACCACTCCGAACTCATTGTGATCTATGAAGCTGGCAGAGAATGCTTTTGGATACGTTCAGTCATTCACCACATCCTGGTGACGACCGCCCTGAAGCCGGGCGACCTTGAACCAACCACAATGTACGAAGATAATGCAGCCTGCATAACTCAACTACGAGGTGGCTACATCAAAGGTGACAGGACGAAGCACATTTTCCCCAAGCTTTTCTGGACGCGTGAACTACAAGAAGACAAACAAATCGACATCCAGCAGATCCAATCTTGCAACAACCTGCTATTTACTAAAACACTACCTCGGTGTACCTTTAGAAAACTTGTAATAGGAATTGGGATAAGACAGTTGAGAGACTTACAAGCCTGAAACTTATACACAACAGGGGGATTTAATGTTGTGTTGTACTCTTTTTTCCTTAGCTATTGGTTTTTTCCACTGGGTTTTTCATAGCCAAAGGTTTTAACGAGGCAACCACATCAACTCTGGATCCAAAAACATCCACCCCTAGTGATATCCACCGATCAGGGGAAGTTAAGGAGACTTGCACTCTTTTTCCTTAGCTATTTGTTTTTCCCACTGGGTTTTCCATAGCCAAAGGTTTTAACAAGACAAGACTTTCTAACTTAGGATCCAGAAGTATCCATATCCTCATGATCAGATAAGCTCTATGAATTCCGAAGCATTCATATACCAAGCTTACAACAATGGGTGGATAAGTGGTATTGTTATGAAGGGGCTTTTGTAGGCCTAAGTGGAGCTCACTAGTGTTTAGGGTATCAACTCATTATTATGTAATTGTTTTCTATAAATACAGGACTACGAGTTTATTAGCCGGCACTCTCATAATAGGTTTGATCTTTTTATTTTTTTTGTGGTGAAATGGTAGTTTCTGTTTATGATTTCTAGCATTATGTTGTGAGACATAAAGCAGTCCTGGAATGTATGGAGTAGCAGTAATGTGATATATTTTTTATCTGGATACATAATTTTCTTTCTTCCGTTTTCAACTCCTCGTTCCACTTAAAAAAGCAAGGGGAAAAGGGGCGGGGGGGGGGGGGGGGGGGGGCAATAAAGTACTTGCAAGAAGTGCAGAAAAAAAATATTAAGGGGCGGTGGCTATCGAATTTTTACTTAAATGAAAGAAAATGCACAAAAGACAATAAAAGAATCAATCTTGGTCTTGAGAATTCTTCATCACATTCAACTATGATCATCAAATAGAAAAAACATTAAATTGAAAGAAGACCAACCAAATAGGTCGTTGGGGTTAATCATATCATTAGGTTAAAAATTAAATAAATCAATCAATCAATCACAAGTCCGACGCAGCACAAGAATTCTTGGGTTTTGGCTACTTTTAACGTTGGTACACAATTTTTGGGCGCTTCATATCCGACTATAAACACCCAATAAGATTCGGACATAAGAAATCAAATATGAAGGGGGATCAATTATGGGTTTAATTGGTTTTTAATCCCTCAACTTAAACCCACATCAAAATCAAAACTTGCTGTGAGTGCATCCATCAAAAGAGGAAGAAAGAATAATGAAACTAGTGTCTCAGTTTGCCTCACCTTACGGTTCGATCCTTCTTCAGCTCCATCTCATCGCCAACCCTCCTCTTCGAGCCAAACATCATTCAGCATAAATCTGAAGAATCTCTCTCTCTCTCTCTCTCTCTCTCTCTCCAATTTCTCCCAATGTCAAGAATCAAAACCCTCGTCATGGCTCAAGCCAATCCAAAAAAACGTAGGAACTGAATATTGAAGGAAAAACAACTTATTTGTGTGTGTGTGTGTGTTGTGTGTTTGTGTGTGTGTGTGTGTGGCGCCTAGATTATCTTAAAAATGTAATCTCTTTCCACAATTCTTGGCGCAGTCCCCCAATAAACGCTGTGAGAGAAAGAGAGAGGGGCAGAGATCTCGAGCTCTTACTGCATACCAAAGTTAGGAAGGAGATGAAGACAAAAATGAACTACAATTTTGGAATAATTAATGGGAATTACTACGCGCATCTACCGTTTTGCTCTGTGCACGACAGCTTAAACTTGTTAGAGTTTTAAAAGAACGAACAAATATTCCGCTGTTGTGAATGGATAATACCGAGTTGGTTAGTCAGTTGAGATCACGTCTTATCTTATAGATAAGACCGTATCTATTGTATCATATCTATGTACGCTCCTCTATATGCTATAAATAAAGAGCTGGGTGTTCCTCTCCAGATGATGATTCATAACACGTTATCAGCACGAGCCTCTAAAAATTCCAATAATATCGATCGTTGCGAAGACGAAGGGAGACGGGAGATCCACGCACGTGGTGCAAGGCTTCCTCAAACGAGCGTCGTCATCCGCGTAGACTTTGTTCAACCGTCGCTATATCCGGAGGACGGATATAGAGGTAAAACCCGCTAAAACGTCGTTTTTATCATACGTATGATTGATCTACCCATAGATCTCGCAAGATCGATATGGGAATTGCTAATCGCCTAAAATCGACGATTTTATTCATACAAAAATCATATTTTTAGGGTTTTTTTATGAAACCTACCCCATGCCCGTCGGCTGCCTTGCCGCCGGCTATCCTCCCAGCCCCTTGCGCCGCACCCCCTGAAGAGGGGCGGCCGACGTCGCAAATCGGACCCCCGGAAGGGGGGCGGCCGTTGTCCGAGGCCGCGACCCCCCGAAGGGGGCGGCCGTCGTCTGTGAGGTCGTGCCCCCCCCCCCCCCCCCCCCCCCCCGAAGGGCCGAGCCCCCCGAAGGGGGGGCGCCGTCGCCGCAGGCCGCTCCCCCCAGGCCCCTCCCGAAGAGGGGGTGCCCCCCCCCCCCCACCGCCGACCGGCGGCAATCCGGGGGCGGCGGCTAACCCTAGCCGCTGCCCCTAAGCCTCTTAGGCCCGAAGCCCATTTCAAAAAAAAAGTCTTACGGGCCTAAAGCACGCAGGCAACCTGTGGGCCTCAGGCCCGCAGGTTTGATTCAAAAAAAAATATTTCTGACTGCGGACCTCAAGCCCACAGGCCAGTTCTTGGGCTCGAAAAATATTTTATTAAGGGGGCTTAGATATAAGCTTTAAAAAAGGCTTTTTGGGCTAAAAATTGATCAAATATGGCGTTTTAGGACGTAAAAATCAAGATATATTATGGAACAATAATGGGATTTTTGGGAACTTTTTGGGATGGATTAAAAAGGAAAACTTCTTCCTTTTACGAAGAACATGTTTAATTGTTGGGCTCTTTTCCAATTTTTTTGGATAAACCCAACTAGCACAACCCTTGCATTAAATGATTTCTTCTGTAAAATCATTAATATATGCTTTACATCATTTTGGCTTATTCTGCGGATAAACTGTGTATGGTTGTGCATATTCTTAAAAACTTAATAATTAGGAAGATCATGCGACCGCTCTGTCGTTAGTCAGCTAACCTAACGGTGTATGACGTTGCCCAATGGTCCAATAATTATTAAGTAATTAAAGTATTTATCCCTCTCTGCGAATATAAATGCCTGTAATGCATGTGATGAAAATGTCTGCTGAAAATGTTTCATGAGCACAAATTTTTGCATGGACGGCTAATTGCGGGTTTGGATCGGCTGTTTAAGTCCCACATTTTACTTTTCTGCACTATTCTTTTATGTTTGAGAGAAAATGTAGTAAGGAAATTATGTAAATGTCCAAGACCGAAGACCACTTTCCATGGAGACAGAGGCCCACAATTGAAGCTGAAGATCTTATATGGGACCCATGGGGTTTTCAAAGTTGTAATTTCTTTTTAAAAGCTTTCATTTGTGTAATATGGACTATAATAGGACTTTGGACTCTTTATTTATGTGGGACTGGCCGATCCGCGCAATTAGCCCTTCATATTAAAATTGCCTCCGCATGAAAATGTTTATTGTTTAAATTATTAATTCATGCATATTTGTGCTTTGCTAGATAAAATGGCTAAAATTGTAAGTGTCGATTTCAAATTACTGGATGCATCAGGAAGAAACTATCTGAGTTGGTAGCTCGATGTGAAGTTTCATCTGCGTGCAAAGTCCCTCATTTCTGCTGTGACTAATAATGAAAATGTAAGCGATATAGAAAAGGCGCAAGCCATTATCTATATTCGCCGCCATGTGGACAAGACCCTAAAGGATGAATACCTTACGGTCGAAGATCCATATGAGCTGTGGACTGCCCTTGAGAATAGATATAAACATCAGAAAGATGTTATACTACCAAGGACACGATATAAGTGGGAGAACCTAAGACTGCAGGACTTTAAGTCCATAGCCGAGTACAACTCAGCTCTCTTTAGCACCACCTCACACCTGAAGTTGTGTGGTGAAAAAGTCTCAGAAGACCGTATGCTGGAAGAGACATACACGTCTTTCCATGAGAAAGATGTGATACTAATGCAGCAATACCGTGAACGAAAGTTCACCAAGTATTCTGAGCTGCTGTGATGTGATACTAATGCAGCAATACCGTGAACGAAAGTTCACCAAGTATTCTGAGCTGCTGTCATGTTTACTCATGACTGAACAAAACAGAGAGCTTCTCCTCGCCACTCATAACATGCGCCCCCTGGCACTGCCCCCCTCCCAGAAGCTCACAATGTCTCTTCTTCTAGAAAGAAGAGAGATAAAAAACGAAAAGAAAGACCACAGAAAGGGGGGATAGAACAAAAGGGCTAGGGGCCAAGTCCAACAGCGAAGAAATGAAAGTTTGCGGAAGTTCACCTGGCGCAGAAATGACAACAATAGAAATGATGCACCCCACCCAAGAGGGAATGGAAAGACCAATGCCATAGCTGTGGCATGAAAGGCCACTGGTCCAGAGTGTACCGAACTCCGCAGCATCTACAGGATTTGTATAAAGAAAATAAGAAATATAAAGCTGAAACAAACCTGATGAGCTCTAATGCTCCAGTCAAGTTTACAACTGACCACTTCGAACATGATGACCTGCTTGATTAGCCCTCTATTTTTATCTTAGCATATTGTTTAGAACATTTCATGTTATGAAAGCATTTGAATTACGTAATTTGTTTTTGAATGAAAATGTTTATCTGAAAATGCATGTGCCTATATGATTCATCTTTAATAGATGAACTGCTCTCATGACTGATTAGTAGACAATAAATACATACGATCTTTCAATACAAAGTCCAACATTAAGGCCATATTGAAGATCCAGGAAACGCAACACTGTTGCCCCCAAATAACACAGAAACAAAAATAAAGGATGCACTAATCTCTCTGAATTCCAAAAGAAACTTTCTAAGTTTCAAAGACATCTGTTTCAACGGATTCCATTTGGAAACAGCAAATGTAAATGAAAACCAAATTATTGTATGTAACATCTCAAAAAAAGGCGTAAAATCCATACTTGAACGTTTTGAGAGCCTTACAGGCCTCTATCATACAAAGATTCAGAGAGAGAAAGCAGATTTAAACTGAGCACTTGAAGTGCCCGACATCAGCCAAGTTTTTACTCTGGCATGATAGACTTGGCCACCTTGGATCAGTAATGATGTACCGCATCTTATCCTATATGGGTATGACTTGAAGAACCAGAAGATTCTTCTGAAAGGAGAATTCCCTCGCATCCCTTGCTATAAGGGAAAATAAATAACAAGGCCATCTCTATTAAAATCTGACAAGATAATCTCCACGCTTCCTCAAAAGAAAATAAGGAAATTGATGTGGACATATCCACCCCCTAGTGGGCTATTTCGGTACTTTAAGGTACTGATAAATGCATCCTCAAAATATTCGTTTGTGTGTCAACTATCGACCCGTAACTTAGCTTTTCCAAAGCTATTGGCACAAATAATAATGTTGCGAGCACATTTTCCAGACGATCAAATAAAGAAAATAAGTCTGGTTAATGTTGGGGATTTTACCGCCCGGTCATTTCAAGAGTACTGCCAAGCAACGGGAATAGAAAATGAACATATAGTGTCGCATGTTCATACCAAGATGGGTCGACAGAGTCACTGATAAATAGACTCAAATGGATTGCACGTCCATTGTTAATGATATCCCGATTGCCGGTGGATGCATGGGGACATGCAAATTCTGCATGCTGCATCGTAAATGTAAATAAGACCCTTTGGAGGTCAGAGTCTCCAATTCATCTTGCATTTGGAATGCCACCAAACATTTCTCACTTGAGAATCTTCGGTCGCACAGTTTAAATCCCCATCACACCACCACAGAGGACAAAAATGGGTCCTCAACGTCGCCTAGATATCTATGTAGGGTTTGACTCACCCTCAATTATAAGATATCTAATACCCCAAACGGGGGACACATTTTAAGGCATATCTTGAAGACTGTGATTTTGACGAGACGAGTTTCCCAAAAATAAGCCCAGATATTGAAAATCTGGTGCGATGCAAATTATAACGTGGGATACAAAAAGTTTGACCCAATATGATTCGGTAACAATACAATGTGAAGATGAAATCTGTCACGACCCGCTTCCCAAAAATGTGGAGTCGAGACGTGAGAAGGTCCGCACAAACTTGAAGCCGTGAAGCTCCAAGTCTGATAAGCGTATAAAATATCAATTGGCAGGTCCTTGCAAGTGCGACACGGAACAACAATGATAACAAGAAAGGAGAGAGATAAAATATTCAATCTCAGAATGTCCACAATAAATTTCAACATCACAGAAAAGCCACCAGGCTAAAGGAAAAAGAGTCTAAGGCCCAACATGGCCAACAAAGAATAACATACATACAAGGGTGCCACGCACCGACAACTAACATGAATCTTAAAACATAAAGGGAAACTCAACAAGTCACCGGTGTCCACAAGACTCCTCCTGATCAAACACAACGCCCTCTGCAACAAGCTCTGACTCGGCAACTAACATGTGACACCCAAAGAGAAAGGGGCACATGTCAGCAAGTCTGGAAAGACTTGTGCAAGGAAACTAAAAGAAAGGCAACTAGCAACCTAGCAGTTATAGTATTAAGCAATGACATGGCAGTTAAGTATGATGCAACAGTTTAAAGGAGACGAGCATGCACAATGTAGCAAAAGCTACCAAATCACTAATCACTTATCATTTATCACTTATCACTATTAATCACTTAAACACTAGAGATTTCGCCTGCAGGCTGGAGTGGCGGATCAGGCCATCTCGTGCTCTGGTGACGCATATCTCTTACTCACTTACACTCTAGAGATTTCGCCTGCAGGCTGGAGTGGCGGATCAGGCCATCTCGTGCTCTGGTGACGCATATCTCTTACCCCACCCCTACGTGTATCGAGCATTTGCTCGCTTCTGGATCACGGGCCAGGAAGTGTATTTGGCATAGGGTTGTGCCCACGAAAAGTGGGTGCCTAGCCGGTATCCGAGCGTTGGGGTTTCCAACTATAGGGCTCGCTTCTGGAACACGAGCCAGGATTATAATATTGTAGCGTGTGCTACACAATCACAATGATTTATCAATATGCAATGACGTGAACAAATGATTACGTACCGTTAATTGAATTTAAACGTGACAGGCAAAATGCAATGATATGAACATTTTCGCGTACCGTTAATTTGAATTAAACATGGCAGTTAAGTATGCGTGAACAACAAGTTAAATGGGTTGGATTCTAGCTTCGTTGTCAAGCTAGATCATTTGAGGTGACGGATCTAGTTTCGTTGTCAAACTAGATCGAGTAGGCGTCTAGGCGGCTATCATTTCACCGTCTAGTCTCTTTTACGCTAAAGCAGAGTAATGGCCTAAAACATGGCCTAAATCCTAAGTGGCAAGTTTCACTTGCCTAGCACCGGGGATGACGACCACTTCGTCACACGGATGCTAATCTACGGGGAAATCGCTGTTTTTGGGGGACCAATCAACATACAACAAGAAATTATATTAGGGTTTCATAAAAAAATATAAATAGGTTAAGAAAACAACGGGGAATCGATTTCTTATCAAGAGGAGACGGAAGAAACACTCCGGGGAACCTTAGGATCAGATCTGGAAGCAAATGGAGAAGTTTGGGGAAACTAGGGTTTTAGGGGATTTGGGGATTTTGATGGGTTTTGGTGAGATTTTGGGGAAGATGAGAGGTAGATGGAGTGGATGGATGGATTGGATGATGGATTTAGGGCTTGGAATGAAGGATTGGAGCTTGGAGGGAGATGGGGGCTTAGAGGGGAAGATTTTAGGGTTTTGGGTCGTGTTGGAGAAGAAGAGAATGATTGGGTTGGGTATAAATAGGTTGAGTTGGCGGCTGCCCAGAAATTAGGGTTTTAACACTGGTTAGTCGGTCAAAGAGCAACCACTGACCGACTAGTTTGGCAACTAGTCGGTCGGTCGACCAACGTAGACCGACTAAGTGCAAACAGTAACTCCTGAACGAAAATAGGATTTAGAGTTAGTCGGTCCATGAACAAATACTGACCGACTAGTTTATCATCTAGTCGGTCGATGAATGTTCTTAGACCGACTAAGAGCAAACAGTAACTCCTGAGAAATTTAGAAAGCAAACTAGTCGGTCCAAGAAGGATTGCCGACCGACTGGATCGACATCTAGTCGGTCGGTGCCCCTTCTTATACCGGCTAATGAGCACCAAAAGTTCCGATACGGAGCGCGGGGCCCCGGGATCGATTCCTAAGACTCCTAGGCTTGATCTAATAGTAAGATACGACCGTTATGAATCCCGTCACGAATGACATACTTCGAAATCGACGATCCTAAGGAAGGAACGAGAAAATACGACGAATCGATCGAAAATGAAAGCTATGGCGACGAAACCACGCATCCAAGGAGAAAATCCACCAAGCATATATTATAATATAAATAATCCAATTACACGAAAACCAGTCGTTACATTCTACCCACCTTAGAAATAAGTCCGTCCTCGGACTTTCTAACACATATATATAGTCGCTCTGGTAACTACCCTCAACCAATATCACATCATAAATTCAACCAAGTACTTTCATTTCGAGTGCTTATATATATATGCACTAGAAATCAAATATTACTACCACTACACACATATTTTCACGCACATAGTACACTCATACTTATTATAGTCAATCATTTTCATACACGTATTTCAATCACAAATATATATAGTCAATATATTTATACAACAATAAATACTTATTACTTACTATATAAAAAAAATAACCAAGCCTCTCTTATTTGAAAATAATTTCACATTTATTTAGTCATTCAAATACATGCAAATATTTCACCATATTTCACCTCACATATAGTCCTATAACTATATATTGGTATAGCCACCCACAATCGTGTGCGTAACACAACCAAGCACAAACAATTCAAACACCATACATGCATCATCCATCACTATTCACCACCACATACAATTATATCAACGTACATAGAGTATACCCACTCAAGCTTGAGGGAGACTCAAATCATAGCAGGACATTTATATGCGTAACACAGTAACCATACACATACCAATACCACTCCAAAGCATACACATCCATGTATCACATATTTTCACACCATATCCATCCATTTATAATTACCATATCAACACATCAACTACATTCAAGTTTAAGAGATGCAATAGTCGGGTATACCTCCTGACATACACGCATACGACATCTCATCTAACAAGTAGTACCAATCAAAATTATCATTCTGTTATCATACGTATATCACATCATACTCAAGCAGAAAATTACCTACGCACAACATACAAATGCCAACACCCATACCACTTTATACACACCACAAAATCAACACTACGACGACGTAACCACTTAACTAATGGGCCCACCAAACCATAACAAGGTTGACACAGGCAACGACGAGCTCTATGGCTAGACAATAGGAAAGAATTGAAACCAAAAGCGTAACGAATAGAAGGATCGAAAAGCATGAAAACGGTCGTGTAATGATGTTATGATGCTCCATTAGGACACATGGAAAATAGTGTAATTAACATATTCTAAAATACGAAAAGTTTGAAAACCGTCATACTTCAAAAGTTGGAGTCCCTTTTCGTATAAAAATATTTAGGGGTCGATAAACAAGTTGTTTGAAAACGAGTTTGAGACGAATATACGTAATAAGAGGAAAGTGGTTTATTGGCTTATATAAAATCATCCTGAGGAAAAAGGAAATCGTTTACTCGAACATTAAAACATAGGTCAGAAATGTTATGCGCCAGCAACATAAAATTTTGGAAAAGTTTTGAGATTCGAAGATTGAAATCAGATCAAGTATAGCGTGGAGAGTTTAAGCGCATGCTAAAGGTTTTCCGAATCTTATAACTGAAGAGAAATCCCAAATAAACCATATCGAAAATACTTTTAGAGAAATCCAGATTTGCCAACAAAATTGATTTATACAAGATCTTAATGTACGAGCAGACGAACGTGGTACCGATATACAAAATAATTGAAGTCATATCTCAGAAATTATCTTAAAAGTGTGTATGGTGAACAGAAAGATAATATCTTAGTAGTATGGAAAGAGAAAAGGATATTTAAACTCATCAAGTTAGTGTTAAAACTTTTAAACCGTTTTATGAAGGGTCTAAGTCAGGAATGATTTCGAAATAGTAACAAAAATTATTATTATTATTATTACTATTATTTTAATACAAAAATCTGAAATAAGAAAAATGTTGAGCATAAAATCGACTTGCTAAAAGCTGAAGTCCAAAGGGGCTTGAAAAGTTTATTAAAAATAAGCACGAAGTGTTTTCGAATAAAATTTTAATGGCACAAGTAAGAAAAGAAATTATGATTCGAGTTAGGAAAATAGAAATAAGGTTCAGAATGAAATTTGTACATGAAAAGGAACAAGACATTTATATCGATACGAAGGTATATGCAGAAAATATTATAAACTTCTAATCTAAAAATCTCAACACAAGTTTCGATATCTTAAAACATAAATAATTTAAGTCGGCGAAGGAGCATGAAACCTTACATATATCAAAAGCGTTTCGAACAAATTTAAACTTAACAAGTACGACGAACCTATAATTGATATATACAAAAATTAGTTGAAGTCCATTCAGTTTGGAAAAATACCCCTAAAGGTATGTAAAATAAGTGGTTAAAATGGATTTTTGTAGTTAGGAAAAAGGACGGTATATCGAACCATCAGGATAGTAATAAAGTTTAAAAATCGAAATGCGAAAGGTACATCGTTAGAAGAATAGTACAATATAGTAATTTTTTTAAAATTACGACCAAGAGTCTTCAAAATTCAAGAACGACTTTTAACTCCATCGAAATTTAGGGAGACATATTTAAAGAAGTTTAGAACAAAATTTAAATTGAGTGAAACTTCAAATAAGGGAAGCATTCGAAAATAACTTTGGAAGAATCAAGATTTGCAACGGAAAACATTTGAAAGATCAAGGATAATTGTAATGAGGTGGTCATGTGAATTGAGGACAAGGGAAGTGGTTACGGAAACGTAATTTTCCAAAAATCTGTCGTCGGGAAAATGTTTTGAACATAACTTTGATTTGTTGAAAGCTGAAATCATCTGTGACTTGAAAAGTATATTAAGGGAGCGCGACGAGTCATTCGAATAGCATAAATAAAAAAAGGAAAGTTCATAAATCGAATTTGAAAAATAGAATTGCGGCTCAGAATTAAATCGATTTATGAAAAGGGACAAGATATTCGAATAGGTATGAAAGGTATAGGCTGTAAAACATTATAAAACAGTAATCAAAATCTCGTCAAAACTTTCGAATTTCAAAAATTAATTTAAGTCAACGAAAGAGTACAAGATATAAGTATACATATAACAATTGAAATTCCATTTAGCTTGGAAAAGATTTTAAAGCATATATACTATGCGATTAAAATGGATCTCATAGTTAGGAAATGGTATATCGAATTTTTCCAAAATAGTATTGGAGTCTTTAAACCGAAATACGAAAATATAGACAAGGAAATGGTTACGAGATAGCAATTATAATTACAACCATTAGACTCCGAAATCTACAAGGGATTTTGACTCAATCGAAAAGTGAGAAATTCAAGTATATACGTAGCGGGTTTAAAACAAAATTTAAACTTAGCGAAAAACTTTTAATAAAGGGAAATTGAAATCATAACTTTGGAAAAATCAAGTTTTGCGAAAGAGGACATTTGAAAGTCAACGATTATCGAAATGTGGTGATCACGTGAATCGAGGCAAGGAATTGGTCGGATGATCAAAACATAAATACGCTTAGGTTTATGACTTAGGAAAATCCACGGAAATATCCTACGGTCAACCAGTTAAAGATTATGGAACTAAGCGCTAAGACTCCCAAAGGGCTAGACAGCGATGAAATGAGTTCAGCTTGGTCCGAAATCGATGAACACAAGCGAACAGCCAAAGAATTCTAGAAGTCTATCCTAGTCAAAGCTAGACAGGAACCACTAAGGTAACTCTTAAGACAATCAAATCAATCACTAACATGGAGTCTAACTAACAATCAAGGATCCCTAACTAGCAAGCACAAACTTCTAACTAAGTCTCACTTTGGTCCTGACCTAATGGATTCCCTACCAAGCTGGGACAGATGCTCTAACACGCCTACCAGCCACATAAGACATAGGAACGCTAAAAACCTAGACTCCGGGCTTATAACTTGGATGTTCTAATTTATGTAATGGACATTCTATAATTATTATCGTTGTTCCGATAGTTCGCATTTGCAAATGGACCTGCATGGGCCACCACTAAAACCTGTCACGACCCGCTTCCCAAAAATGTGGAGTCGAGACGTGAGAAGGTCCGCACAAACTTGAAGCCGTGAAGCTCCAAGTCTGATAAGCGTATAAAATATCAATTGGCAGGTCCTTGCAAGTGTGACACGGAACAACAATGATAACAAGAAAGGAGAGAGAGATAAAATATTCAATCTCAGAATGTCCACAATAAATTTCAACATCACAGAAAAGCCACCAGGCTAAAGGAAAAAGAGTCTAAGGCCCAACATGGCCAACAAAGAATAACATACATACAAGGGTGCCACGCACCGACAACTAACATGAATCTTAAAACATAAAGGGAAACTCAACAAGTCACCGGTGTCCACAAGACTCCTCCTGATCAAACACAACGCCCTCTGCAACAAGCTCTGACTCGGCAACTAACATGTGACACCCAAAGAGAAAGGGGCACATGTCAGCAAGTCTGGAAAGACTTGTGCAAGGAAACTAAAAGAAAGGCAACTAGCAACCTAGCAGTTATAGTATTAAGCAATGACATGGCAGTTAAGTATGATGCAACAGTTTAAAGGAGACGAGCATGCACAATGTAGCAAAAGCTACCAAATCACTAATCACTTATCATTTATCACTTATCACTATTAATCACTTAAACACTAGAGATTTCGCCTGCAGGCTGGAGTGGCGGATCAGGCCATCTCGTGCTCTGGTGACGCATATCTCTTACTCACTTACACTCTAGAGATTTCGCCTGCAGGCTGGAGTGGCGGATCAGGCCATCTCGTGCTTTGGTGACGCATATCTCTTACCCCACCCCTACGTGTATCGAGCATTTGCTCGCTTCTGGATCACGGGCCAGGAAGTGTATTTGGCATATGGTTGTGCCCACGAAAAGTGGGTGCCTAGCCGGTATCCGAGCGTTGGGGTTTCCAACTACAGGGCTCGCTTCTGGAACACGAGCCAGGATTATAATATTGTAGCGTGTGCTACACAATCACAATGATTTATCACTATGCAATGACGTGAACAAATGATTGCGTACCGTTAATTGAATTTAAACGTGACAGGCAAAATGCAATGATATGAACATTTTCGCGTACCGTTAATTTGAATTAAACATGGCAGTTAAGTATGCGTGAACAACAAGTTAAATGGGTTGGATTCTAGCTTCGTTGTCAAGCTAGATCATTTGAGGTGACGGATCTAGTTTCGTTGTCAAACTAGATCGAGTAGGCGTCTAGGCGGCTATCATTTCACCGTCTAGTCTATTTTACGCTAAAGCAGAGTAATGGCCTAAAACATGGCCTAAATCCTAAGTGGCAAGTTTCACTTGCCTAGCACCGGGGATGACGACCACTTCGTCACACGGATGCTAATCTACGGGGAAATCGCTGTTTTTGGGGGACCAATCAACATACAACAAGAAATTATATTAGGGTTTCATAAAAAAATATAAATAGGTTAAGAAAACAACGGGGAATCGATTTCTTACCAAGAGGAGACGGAAGAAACACTCCGGGGAACCTTAGGATCAGATCTGGAAGCAAATGGAGAAGTTTGGGGAAACTAGGGTTTTGGGGGATTTGGGGATTTTGATGGGTTTTGGTGAGATTTTGGGGAAGATGAGAGGTAGATGGAGTGGATGGATGGATTGGATGATGGATTTAGGGCTTGGAATGAAGGATTGGAGCTTGGAGGGAGATGGGGGCTTAGAGGGGAAGATTTTAGGGTTTTGGGTCGTGTTGGAGAAGAAGAGAATGATTGGGTTGGGTATAAATAGGTTGAGCTGGCGGCTGCCCAGAAATTAGGGTTTTAACACTGGTTAGTCGGTCAAAGAGCAACCACTGACCGACTAGTTTGGCAACTAGTCGGTCGGTCGACCAACGTAGACCGACTAAGTGCAAACAGTAACTCCTGAACGAAAATAGGATTTAGAGTTAGTCGGTCCATGAACAAATACTGACCGACTAGTTTATCATCTAGTCGGTCGATGAACGTTCTTAGACCGACTAAGAGCAAACAGTAACTCCTGAGAAATTTAGAAAGCAAACTAGTCGGTCCAAGAAGGATTGCTGACCGACTGGATCGACATCTAGTCGGTCGGTGCCCCTTCTTATACCGGCTAATGAGCACCAAAAGTTCCGATACGGAGCGCGGGGCCCCGGGATCGATTCCTAAGACTCCTAGGCTTGATCTAATATTAAGATACGACCGTTATGAAGCCCGTCACGAATGACATACTTCGAAATCGACGATCCTAAGGAAGGAACGAGAAAATACGACGAATCGATCGAAAATGAAAGCTATGGCGACGAAACCACGCATCCAAGGAGAAAATCCACCAAGCATATATTATAATATAAATAATCCAATTACACGAAAACCAGTCGTTACAAAATCCTGAAGATCCTCCACATACAGAACAATGTTCACTAGTTACCGAACTCATTTACTGACAACCAGAAGATTGTCAGATCACGCATCCCTGCTGCAAATACTCCAACTAGGATTGACATCCCCGAGAATGGATGCAATCCACCAGCAGCAGAAGTGGATGTTCCTCAACAGAAAAGAGGTAGACCACCAGGCTCCAAGGATGAAAATCAAAGAACAAAGAAAAAAACTCCTGGAGACATTGAGACAATACTACCACAGGACAATGAATTCATGTCTACACCCTCACTCTTCCCGGAATCCACTGCAGAGGAAATAACGGGAAAAACTGAAATTGAAAGTAAATGTTGTACGTACTGGGAAGGTGTTGGACAGAAAAAACATTATTGTTGACAATGTATTCACGTATCATATTGCCATATACATCGCAAAAGCGATGATGTTTAATAAATATATTTCCATACTCTGTCGCTAAAATGCAAACGTAGAGATTGGCCAAATATGGAACGAGGCAATAAAAGATGAGCCGGACTCACTTATGAAACGTGAAATATTCGGACATGAAGTCCAGACACCAAAAGGTATCAAACCTGTGGATAAAATAAGTATTGCATACATAAGAAAAAATAAATACAAAATCGTATGATATAAGGTACAACCTATAGCCCAAGGATAATTTCACTGAAATTAGGGATCGAACAAATTAAAATGAGCATGACTCATAAATGATGCATCAGTCTCCCTAAGTTATCAGATGCAAATACCTTACGATTTGGCAAAGGAAATTTTGGATATGCTGTTATTGGATGTTGTGACGGCATACCTTTGTGGATATCTTGGTAAAGATAAATTCCATGTTTCCCTAAATGCATGAATTGGCTTCGAGACATATATTCTATTGAAGAAAAATAATAAGAACAACAAATAATGTACAACCAAGAGAATCACTTGACAAAGCAATGATTCCTACTGAGGGTTGTCTTTGCATCTAAGCAAAGAACGAGATTTGAGATCATAGTTGTAAACAACTTAAATCTCATCGGATCTTTTGAAGAGAAAACCGAAATATCTGTTCAAGCCTGACTATTAAACATGAAATGAAAGATCTAGGCAAAAATAAATTAAGTCATGGCTCACAAATTTATTATCTTAATAAAATCCTGTTACATACGCCCAGAAGTGCGTTGAAGAGATTAAAAGGACCATTGTCATCCAAAGTACACCTATGCTAGTACACTTTCTGGATGTACAAAAAGACCCCTTCCGATCGCTGGAAGAGTGGGGGATATAATTGGTCCTAAAGTCCCTTATCTAAGTGCAATCAGGCACTCCTGGCTAACTGCATGCGTCCCGATATAGCAGTTGCAGTAAACTCATTAGGCAGAGATAATTAGGCACCTTAAAAGGGCCACTAGATCGGAGTTAAGCCTTCTGTGCTTTCTCCGAGAATCGAAAGATTTGGGCTTACATTATATAGTATCATCCTCCATGTTTATACAAATGCATGTTACAGGTCCGATCGCTATACTGAGAAATCACAGACTGGGTACCCATAGTGGGATGGCCATCTACTCTAGATCTGTAAAGCAAATTATGAAGGCAACGGCATCCTATCATTCCGAGATCCTCACCATCCCAGAAACACACCAATGGTGTATTTGAGGGTGCCTGGTGGTACATTGAAGGATCCTGTCAAAACAACGATGTTAGGATCGAATGAAGAGGAGAGACTTATGCTTGCGTACGCGGCACCGTAATCTCTGGACTTCACCCTCGGATTCGCCACAACGGTCAGTACTTCGTCACGGAGGATCGAAGCAGCGTTTCACCGCCTAAATCTCTATTTAGAAGAGGATTTTAATGGAAGGGAGAAGAAGAACACAAGTTGCCTTATGCAAACTTATGGCATGGTTAGATTAGTGTAAATGCCTTACCAGTGGGTCCTATTTATAGGCTTTAGGGGTAGTTATTGTAGGAAATAACTAAATATAAGCTTATTAGCATATATTAGCACATTTACTTATCCTCTTCTTCATTCACTTATCAAGTGCCTTTATGCACTTATAAAGTGACTTTTTCCACTTATCGAGTGGTCCTTTTCACACGAGAAAAGGTTTCATTCGCACACGCTTTCGTGCACGCGACATCTGAGGTCCATAGGCCCTCATGCATCCCCTCATGGGTGTATATATGTCGTCCATATCCAACATCTCCCACTCACACTTGAGGGGATTGTAAGGAAACATATTTTCCTTTAGCTCTTCTGTTTATCATACCGAGAAATAGGCCGTGCGACCGTCATGCGCATAAAGTCTGCTATTTGTGCACTTGTTAGAGATACACAACACTCCTCGAGGTGCAAAGTTGAGTAGATTAACGCATGCTTTACCCTAGATTATTTCTTCACATTTCTTATACTTTATATTCAACAATTGAATCCCATCTGGATTACAATTGGCTGGCCAGCTTTGAATCTCTAAAGTCCAAATGTGAATATGAAATTAATCTTCCTCTTCTTGCGATCCTTTCGATCTTGACTTGACTTGCTTTTCTAACCTGCCCCGTCGGACCGAATTGACCATAGTCCATAAGCAACATGCTAAGATAGCAATCACCCAGTCAAATCTAAAGGAACCAATTAGAGTCCATAAGGGTAACGAGTTAAGACCCATGTGGTCTTTGGGTCTCACATAATAGTAAACACAATTACTATTCTAACCCAATGGTCAAATGCATACATAGTATGAATACGTATTACAACATCACTCCTTTCCCAGGGAGCATATGTCTTAATGATGTTGTGAGGATGATGATCAGACACCACAATGTCTGATTTTGAGTCCCTTTTACTACTCAAATAATCTTCTGGACCCACATCCCGCATAAGACAGATAGGATTTAAGAATCCTCTTAGATCTTTTGTAAGCATCAATATGATGCAGATCTTTCATACGACCATTTTGTTTAAGTCATGACTCTAAATCATCCGTCTGACGATTTTGACTTTAAACATGTCTCATCTTTATTTTATCCGTCTGATATAATAAAGGCGGTTGCTCATGTGAGAGAGCCAACCTCAATCTGTCCGACATACTAGGAAATATAGCTGAGATTTTAAAATGTACACAAACATTTTCTAGAAACTCATATGCAATGTTGAAAAGAACTTATTCTTTTATTAAATTTGATCTTTTACAGACATGGGAATTTACATTGGTACAACTCAGCTCTTACGCAATCCTTGAGATGATAAGTGTTTGTAAAACACATCTCTGGGGATCGCCTTCGTAAGCGGATCCGCTATCATCTCATGTGTAGATATGTACCTTATGTCTACCTTCTTGGTCTTATCATAGTCTTTTCAAATTTGTAGCGGATATCAATGTGTTTGGTCTTACAATGGAATTTTGGATCTTTGACATAAGCTATAGATGCTTGACTGTCACTGTGTATTGGTACATCACCTGAGTCACTTGCATCAATTAGCCTGTCTAAGAATTTCCTAAGCCAAACAGCCTCTTGGACTGCCATGCTAAATGCTACAAACTCGGCTTCCATAGTTGAAAGTGTGATGCAAGATTGTTTCTTGCTACTCCAAGATATTGCACCAGATCTGAGTAGAAAAACATATCCTGAGGTCGATCGTCGCTCATCGAGATCACCCGCCCAATCAGCATCAGTGTAGCCTTCGAGCCTCAAGGCACCTTGATAGCATAAAGCATAGTCCGCAGTTCCTTTAAGATACCGCATTATCCTTTTAACCGCTTTCCAGTGTACTTGCCCTGGATTGGATTGGTAACGACTTACCATTCCAACGGCAAAACAGATGTACGGTCTTGTACACATCATAGAGTACATAAGACTACCAACTGCACTGTAATATGGAACTTTTTCCATAATTTCCTTTTCCTTTTGGTTCTTTGGACCTGATTTCAGACATAAATTATCGCATTTGCTTATAGGAGTATCAATGGACTTGCAGTCCTGCATATTAAAACGTTCTAGACCTTCTTTATATAAGTCTCTTGTGAAAGAGAAAGAAGTTTCTTCGAACGATTCCTTGAAATCTTAACTCCAAGGATATATGCGGCTTCTCCCATGTCTTTCATCTCAAAAACTGATGAAAGCCAAGCCTTGATATCCATCACAAAGCCCTTGTCATTTCCGACTATTAAAATGTCATCTACGTATAGAGACATAATAACATACTTGCTTTTAATCCTCTTGATATATACACAGGTATCTTCATCAAGCATGGTAAAACCATTTGATAAGACAACTTCTTGAAATCGTATATACCATTGCCTCGAGGATTGTTTAAGACCATATGTGGACTTACGAAGTTTACAAACCTTATGTTCGTTTCCTTCTTTTACAAACCCTGTTGGTTGTTTCATATAGATCTCCTCGTCCAATTCTCCATTGAGAAAGGCAGTCTTTACATCCATCTGATGTAATTCGAGGTCTAAGCAAGCTACCATAGCCAGAATCAAGCGAATCGAGGTAAAACGAACAACAGGTGAGAAGGTCTCTTCGTAGTCTATCCCTTCCTGTTGCGTAAAACCTTTCGCGACAAGGCGACCTTTATATCTGTCTGTAGAGCCATCAGCCTTATGCTTGATCTTGAGAACCCATTTGTTCCCAATAGCTCTACGTCCTCTGGGTAAGTCAACTAAGTCCCAGACTTGGTTAACTTTCATGGATTCTAATTCCTTCTTCATCGCTTCCATCCATTTGTCTTTTGCAGGGCATGATACGGCCTGTTTGAAAGTAGCAGGCTCGTCATCTTCTTGTAGTAAGGTCATAAAGGTTTGCGGAAATTCATCCTCAAATCTTAGAGGAACTAACCTTGTACGACTACTACGTCGTATTTGAGATTCTTCAAGTCCTTGTTGACTTGAATTTAGATCAATTCTAAAATCACTCCCACTTGGAATGTCGTTAGAATTGCTCCCACTTGGATCATTATTCCCGTATGGAATATGATCAGCATCATTCGTATCATCCATTGGTGAAGGTAGAAACGTATTTTCGTCTTCACCAAGAATTCTCCCACTCGAATGAGGTAATCCTTCTTGATCATTAATCTCAAATAGAGATAAGTCCTGACTTATCTCACCCTGTCTTGGAAACTCGTTTTCCAAGAAAGTGAGATCCCTCGACTCAAATTCAATTAGACCCTCATTGTCTTCCTGACCAATGAAAACATAACCTTTGGAGTTTTCTGTGTATCGTATAAAGATACATTTCCTTCCCCTTGGCCCAAGTTTGCCATACTTATGGGAGGAAATATGTGCATAGGATGCACATCCCCAAGGTTTTAAAATGTTTAAGTCAGGAGACCTTTAGTTCCACAACTCATAAGGAGTGCAGCTAACTGATTTCGAGGGTACGCGGTTTAAAATGAAAGCGGCCGTCAATAATGCATCACCCCAAAATGTGATTGGCAAATTAGCTTGCGCCATCATTGAACGGACCATTTCCATTAAAGTCCTATTTCTCCTTTCTGCAACACCATTTTGTTGCGGAGTATAAGGCATAGTTACCTGATGAACTATGCCTTTTTCATCACAAAGTTCCTTAAAACTTGTTGATTGGTATTCACCGCCTCTATCGGTTCGCAAGACCTTAATCTTGCGATCTAATTGATTTTCCACCAAACTCATATAGTTTTGAAGCAGGTTAATGCTTCACTTTTGTGGGATATCAAATAGATATGTTTGAATCGGGTGAAGTCATCAATAAAAGTGATGAAATAGGACTTCCCGCGTCTTGTCTTGACATTCATCGGACCACATATGTCCGAATGGATGAGCTATAATGGAACCTCGGCCCTTGTGCCGGTTCCAAACGGCTTGCGACAAGATTTCCCTACAAGGCAATGTTCGCAGGTCGACATATCGACCTTTGAAACATTGGATAGAAGGCCACGTTTGGCAAGTCTATCCATACGCGTTGGTCCAATGTGACCAAGCCTTGCGTGCCAATAAATTATATCTGACTCATAAGTCGAAGAATTTGCAACAAGGAAATTTTCATTACAAAATGAGAAGTCATACATTGTATTTAATACAATAAATCCTTTGAAAACATACCCAGAACCAATTAGAGTATTATTACAAGACAAGTCCACTTTACAATTATGAAAAACCCATCTATAACCAAGACCCATTAACACGACCACAGATATAGTATTCCTTCGAATATCCGGAGCGAAGAGGACATCATGTAGTAAGATAGTGCGGCCGTTGTCCAAGACGAGCTTGCAAGTCCCAACGCCTTTCACTTCAACACGTGTGTTGTTTCCTACATATATCCACTTTGTTCCTTGGGGTATCCGGTGATACTCCACGAAGGAACGTCTGTCCCTTGCTATGTGGTCGGTGGCACCTGAATCAATTATCCAAAATGGATTAGATTCTACAAGAAATATTGAACTAGAAACACATATGTAACTAGTATTACAAGTTACCTTGTCACTTCCATCCGTACAAGAACGGGCATAGTGACCTAACTTGTTGCACTTGAAGCACTTGATCCTCTTCAAGTCTTTCTTCTTGTGCCATTTCTTGTTCCCACCCTTATGTTTGGGTTTCTTGGTAGACTCAGGTTGCTTATTACGTTCATTAGTAAACTTCGAACAATTTTTCCATTTCTTTCCCCCGTGTGAGGAACCAGCAACCATGTGCACTTCTGCACTTGGTTTCTCTAACTCGAGGTGCTTAGAAACATCGCTGAAGTTCTTGATGCTGTCATTATGAGTGAGATGCATCTTCATTTGGTCCCACCCATTTGGTAGGGAACGTATGACTGCTTGGATTTGTTGCTCATCAGTGAGCACATGACCTGCATCCTTTAACTCTGAGATTAGATTTGCCATATGTCGCAGATGTTTTCCCATGGAATGATCTGGACGTTTCTTGTATGAATCAAATCTTATAGTTAAAGAACGAAGTTTAGACACCGAGGTGCCACCAAACTTCTCCTCAAGCTTGGACCATATGTCCATGGATAGGTCATGCTCTCGGAAGATGCGCATTATGTCATCGGCCATACTGGACAATATCGTAATGCGAGCTATCTTGTTCTTCCTAGACCAAGCATCAAAAGCTTCCTTGTCTCGTCTGTGTTGGGCCATAGTGCCCAACTCGGGTTCAATCATTATGTTCTTTAGAGTTTCGAGCACTTCTTGCTCTTCTAGAACATACTGTATTTTAATGGACCATAATTTGTAATTATCGCCGTTGAGTTTTTCACCTTTGTTCAACTCAGCGACGATGTTCTTAGCGACAGAAGACATTTTAGCTTTAAAACGCTGCAAAAGACATGAAAAGAAGGTTCGATCAAAAACATTGCATTAATTTCATATACATAGTCATCATATTGTTACATTTTCATGATTCATTAGTCTCGGCCAGCGGACCGACCAGGGAAATGGCTAGTCCATGGTTCACTACCCCCAGACTGAGCTGAGGTGTCCCACAAACTAGTCCAAAAGACCACTGGTCGAATCATGATCCATTGAGATGCTGAATCAATCGAATGTGAAATTTCAGACTAGTTTAATATCACTCCCACTTGGAAAAAATCCCACTTGGAATGATATTATAATATTTGATAAGTTACTTTCGAAAAATATTGAAGATGTTGCTCTAGAATCGGAAAGGTCTCTACAATTCCAATCACCATCTGGAACAACTTTCAATATTTCCCCCTCACTTATCAAACGATAGTACTCTTATAGTACTTTGCAGCAGAAAAGTGTTTTTGAAAATAAAAAACGTATTTTGAAAAACGTATTTTTCAAACGTATTTTGCAAACGTATTTTGCAATATTTTGAAAACGTATTTTTCAAATGCATTTTGCAAACGTATTTTGTAGGGCCTACACCCCATTACAGAGTGACACAGCCGAAATATTTCGACAATTCCCCGGCCATTGCCGGGGTCGTTTCGTGGCCGTTCCAAGGCCGAATTTTCCGAAGAGAGTGTTGCCATCGCAACTTGGCCAAGGCCGAACTCTCCTTGAGGGGAGTTTTCTGCAAGCCACCACCGTCGACTCCCGTATGGATCCAAGCGCTTCCCCCCTACAGGAGAATTTTTCCCTAGACAACTGCCGCCGGCTCCGTAGAGACCAGCCATGCAAGCCACCCCCTCCCGGTCATGCAAGCCCCCTCTTCCCCCATCAAAATACAGGGCCAACCGGAGCTTGACCATGGCCGAGGCCAGGACCGGCAGTGACCGTGGCCCTGGCCGCTGCCAGGGCCGGCCGTGGCCCTGGCAAAGGCTAGGGCCAGCCGGCCCTGGCCTGAGGTCAGGGCGCCGGCCCTGGCCGCGGCCAGGGCCTCCTGGCCCTGGCCTGGCCGCGGCCAGGGCCCCTGGCCCTGGCCGAGGCCTGGCCATGGCCGCGGCCTGGCCATGGCCGACCATGGCCCCTTGGCCATGGCCGGCCTTGGCCCATATGGCCATGCCCGGCCTCCCCCTTGCTTGGGGTTGGCCGCACACCCCCACCGGAGAGGTGGCCGTGGTTGTTATTGGCCGTAGCCAACCCCCTTCGCATGGGGAGGGGGGATGCATAGCCTCCATGGCCCATATGGCCATGGCGATCATGCACCAAAGAGGTCTTCTTCTCCGATGAGAATTGTTCCAACCGCCATCTTCTTCTCCGATGAGGCACCCGTTCGTCGAGAAAGTAGTTATTCTTTAATGGCCGTGTGCCAAAATGAAAAAATAACACACTTTCAAGGCCGCAAATTTCACGCTCCACATGAAGAGAGTTCACATTCCCTATTGAATGGAGACTCAGCATCCATGAAGAGTGCGAGTTTGGCAAGATGAACGGTCAGTTCTTCCCGTCACGGAGAGTTCATGCCATATCCGTAATGACAGAAGACCCTAACGTGAAAAGAACAACTTCTGCGATTCTCTCCGTCACGATGCGCTCCTACCATATCCATAATGGTAGGAAACTCATTCGTGAAAAAGACAACGCCTCGTTCATCGGTTAGACCGGGGCGACGGTTAGACCGGGGCGAACCCGTATGGCTCTGATACCAATGAAGGATCATGTCAAAACAACGATGTTAGGATCGAATGAAGAGGAGAGACTTACGCTTGCGTACGCGGCACCGTAATCTCTGAACTTCACCCTCGGATTCGCCACAACGGTCAGTACTTCGTCACGGAGGATCGAAGCAGTGTTTCACCGCCTAAATCTCTATTTAGAAGAGGATTTTAATGGAAGGGAGAAGAAGAACACAAGTTACCTTATGCCAACTTATGGCATGGTTAGATTAGAGTAAATGCCTTACCCTTGGGTCCTATTTATAGGCTTTAGGGGTAGTTATTGTAGGAAATAACTAAATATAAGTTTATTAGCCTATATTAGTACATTTACTTATCCTCTTCTTCATTCACTTATCAAGTGCCTTTATGCACTTATAAAGTGACTTTTTCCACTTATCGAGTGGTCCTTTTCACTCGAGAAAAGGTTCCCTTCACGCACGCTTTCGTGCATGCGACATCTGAGGTCCATAGGCCCTCATACATCCCCTCATGGGTGTATATATGTCATCCATATCCAACATACATCACATCCCAGTGACGATTGGGATATAGGTTGGTATTGTGGAGCTGACCACATAGTCTGAAGACCACATTTGAGGCAACGAAACTTAGCACACCTCTCTAGAGTTTCTGGATTCAGCAGCTGCTTAATGGTGATAATATTTGTAATCTGTGTATACCTTCGGAATGTTGTAAATAGGAGTGATAAGATAAGCCTAAGAGATCTGAAAGCCTAAGGGCTTTTACAGATCAGGGGGAGTTGAGGGAATTTGTACTCTTTTCCCTTAGCTATGGTTTTTCCCACAGGGTTTTCCATAGCCAAAGGTTTTAACGAGACAAATCACATCAACTCTGGATCCTAAAGTATCCACCCCTTTGTGACGCTCAGAATCCCGAAGTGTTCATAAGCAGAGTCGCTTGTACAAATCAAGGGGAGTTAGAGAGTGTTTGTACTCTTTTTCCATAACTATAGTTTCTCCCACAGGATTTTCCATAGCTAAAGGCTTTAACGAGGCAAATCTCACCAACTCA
The DNA here is from genome assembly GCA_030789695.1 of Scilla litardierei. NCBI lineage: Eukaryota > Viridiplantae > Streptophyta > Magnoliopsida > Asparagales > Asparagaceae > Scilla > Scilla litardierei. The sequence continues at coordinate 290,212,804 of CM061133.1, read as the reverse complement.
GGATCCTGAAGTACCCACCCCATGTGAGACTCCCACTACACTCAGAATCCTGAAGTATTCATGAGCAGAGTCCACACCTATAGCTAGATAAGGGGGAGTGTTGTGAAGGGATAATACCGAGTTGGTTAGTCGGTTGGGATCACGGCTTATCTTATAGATAAGACCGTATCTATTGTATCCTATCTATGTACGCTCCTCTATATACTATAAATAAAGAGCCGTGGCTTCCTCCTCAGATGATGATTCATAACATCCGCATAAAATTAACTCTTGTGAGCTGATAGTAAAAAATGTTTCAAAGAAAAAATTTAGTCACCGTGAACAACATGCAAAAATTTTGCACGTTGTGTCCGGTGAGTAATTTTTGATTTTTCGTCAATTTTTACTAACCACCACAACTATTCATATTTTGACAACGCACAACAGGCAAAAATTTTGTCTTTCGTGCACGGTAAGTAATTTTGCTCATTATGTAAACTTTTAATCACTGAGCAACAGGCAAAATGTTTGCCTGCGTACAACATGAAAATTTTTTGGCTGTTGTGTGCGATGAGTAAAAGTTTATGCATAGAGCAAAATTACTTACTGCGCACAACATGCAAAACTTTTGCCTATTATGTGCGGTGAGTAAAAATTAATTCATAGAAGATAATTACTAAACGCGAACAACAACGAAAACAAAACCATTGTTTGTATGCGAACAGACCCGAATGCGAACAGACCATACACCTAGTTGAAAGGCGCGAAAAGCAAACAAGCTAGTGTTTGAATTTTTTCCAAAGAATTTCAAAGAATTAGTTGACCATTAGAGACATCAGAAGATTTCCTGCATAGATCAAAAGAATGTCTACAGCCAAGGCAACTGATTTAGGGAATTGTTTTGCCCTAACCAGTCGGTTCATGGTAAAGTTGGTAAGAAAATAATTGCTTGAAATTAATTTTTTGTTTATTATTATTTACAAAAATTGATTGTTGATGGTACATGAATACAGATGAATTAATCAGATTGAGATATACTTATATAAAATTGATAAGATTGTTGAAGAAGAGTAATAATAAACAAAGATATGAAATTTTTGTTATATGTTAACTGAAAAAATTCAGCAAGGTGGTAAGTTTTACTTTACTATAAAATACTGTAAAAATTAATGTTCAAATATTTGTATGTGCATTGTAAAATTCATGTTAACGTAGAAAGCTCAGAGCTGCATAAAGATTTTACAAAGGAGTTTACAACGATGAAACTTTTCAAAAGTAGAGAACAACTTGTTAACTGGATAAAGGTCGTCGATAGTGCACAAGCAATTGTGGTTGTTACATAGTCATCAAATATGAGTACAGCGTACAGCGGGTAATAGAATACCAACTCTTATGTTGTGAAAGAAGCAGGCAGGATAGGGCACACATGAGGGAGAAAAGTCCAAAAAGAAACGGGAAGCAAGAAGTGTCAATGTCCCTTCTCATTGATGACTAATGGGGCGGTAACAAAGATAAGTGTGTTGAAAACAACGATTTATGATTTCTTGTTTGATGATAACAAACTTTTATGAATTATTTTGATGTGTTTGTTAAGTGTTTTTCAGGTTCAAAAGAGTTCGGCTAACCAAAGAGGCAAATTGGTAATTTCTCTATGGTCAAAATATTATTGAAAGTCAAATCATGGAGAAGAAGAGATGTTGTGCATGTCAGAGTTCAACTTGAAGAAGAAATGTCCAAGTTCAATGCATACAAAGAAGAAGAGATCACGTGGAACTCAAGAGTTGATGTTCATTGAATTTAGGAGTTCATGTGTAACTTGACAACAACAAGTTCAATGCATACAAAGGTGCAAGTGTAAGGACCCGCTCTCGGGACCCGTTACTTATTTGATTTCTTCGTAGGACTGCAGTTAACTAGTGAAAACAAAATAGCCACGATGCAGAGATGCACAAACATACCCAAATAGTGTCCAATGATTACAATCCATATAATACAAAATAATACAACAAGATTAAAAGAAAGGTAAGAAGTACAACTGAAAAGGTGCTACAAAAAGAACTCATACAAAGAAGAAGAGATCACGTGGAACTCAAGAGTTGATGTTCATTGAATTTAGGAGTTCATGTGTAACTTGACTACAACAAGTTCAATGCATACAAAGGTGCAAGTGTAAGGACCCGCTCTCGGGACCCGTTACTTATTTGATTTCTTCGCAGGTCTGCAGTTAACTAGTGAAAAAAAAATAGCCATGATGCAGAGATGCACAAACATACCCAAATAGTGTCCAATGATTACAATCCATATAATACAAAATAATACAACAAGATTAAAAGAAAGGTAAGAAGTACAACTAAAAAGGTGCTACAAAAAGAACTCCACTACTGCAGCCTCGGGGACGAACTCTGGCTCTCAGGAGCCTCTATGTCAAGCTGTGTGTCATCTGCGGTGCCACAAAACATGGAACCGTAAGTAAGTTACATAATTCCACCAATAGACATAAAGTAGTGCAAAAGTACGGAGCAGTCTATAATAAGAATTTTAAAGACTATCATACTAGTGCAATAAGTGAAATAAGAGCAGTTATGCAGGCCAAGATATAAAGTAAAGTAGGGACATGCAAGCATGCAAGTGCGACAAGTAAGTACATCTAGTCAAGCATGCAAGGGTGACAAGTGAAGTAAAGTTGACCGAGTAAGTACAACTAGTAACGTACAAGAATAACCATTACGATAGCAATGACAATAGCAATAATGAGAGCAATTGTGCTAGTCTAGTTAGTGACTTATAAAGCGTAGTACGGTACGCAACCAAGAGTCCACCTAATACCACGGGAACGCAAACACGGGTTAACCTAATTCTGTTCAACAAATTCAATATTGTTCGATATTCTGTGATTCATGTCTGTGAATTTGTCACCGACTGGCGGGTCTGGACAACAACAACTAAGATCAGGCTGGTCGCTTCCGCACAGTTGCTATTATAAGTTACACCAAAACCCCAAGTGTTTGTGATGTCTATCAAGTACATGTTCATTACGAGATGTTCCATAATGTTATTCCACAAGATGTACCACGAGATGTTCCAAAATGGTGTAACACTAGATATCCCGCACAAGTAACATTCGACAATTCATGAGTTTTATACATGTCATGTAGCAATTGATACGACAATTTAAACGTGAGAAATCATGCAATATGTGTATCCAAGGTACATGCAACGAGACGTTCCTTATTTACTATGATGGCTAAACCAGAACCACTGATTGACTTTTTTATTGAAAAACCATAAAGATAAGGATAAAGACAAGTCCAACAAAGTTGTTGATTCCATGCTTCGAGCATGTGGTTTTCAATTAGTACACAGTTTACCCAAGTAGATGGTCGTGTGCTACAACCATCTAAGTTGAAAGTTAGCGATGTCGTATGTTCAAGTCAAAGTCGCTCAGCAGTTGATTCGTTTCCTATTTAATTAGGTCTCTAGCCATTTGTTCAGGTCAATAACTGTTTCGAGACTAGATGTCAAGTCCTATGTTCCTACGAGCACACTATCTAAATCTCTAAAGTTAGAATTAACGTGACTTACATTATTGAGATCGTCGTAGTAAGACGAGGTTGGAGCTAGAGCTTCAAAGGGGCTGGTGCACGAGAATTTGTACATATAACCACAAGAAATCATTAGTTAATGGCTACACTAAATTCTATCTGATTAATTGGTCGTTTTGATTTTTAGAACTGGTTGAAACGGTGTCGAAAAATGTTCTAAGTTTTAATATATGCTGAAAATGAAGAATATAATGTTACTGTAAGAGGAAAATATTTTCAGAAGCCTCTGTTAATTTTTATAATTTTCAGAAGTTCAAAAATCACTTTAAACCCCAATTTTACTTAAGTAATGTAATCCTTCAGTAATTTATTCTTGATGCAATACTAATCGGAATTGTTCAAGTGAGCAGTCAAAATGACCGTCTCGAAGATTACTAGAACATATATTTTTCTTACGTATCAGTGTAAGTGAAAATATCACGTTACAGATTTTTAAGTGAAAAAGACGTATTTAAGTTTTAGGGTTAAAAATTTATTGTAGAAAAACTAAGCGTCAGATTGAGATGAAACTAGTGCCATTGGATCCAGAATATCATTTCTGATTTTTTGAAGCTGGTCTTGCATTTTTCTGAGGCTTATATTTTTAGTTATGAATTTAAAACCAATAATACCCATTTAAATAATATTTAAAATACGTATATTCAAAAATACGTTTTCGTATTTAGAAAAATACATTCGAAATTCACCTTCTCTCCGTTCTCTCGTGCGCATGCAGCGGTGGAGGGAGGTCTACGGCGTCAGACGTCGTCGGGGCTCAGGGCGATGACAGCGGGACGACGTACGGCGACGGCGACGAGGGCGACGGCGGACCTCGCGATGGCGGGGAATGGTGGAGTTGCAGCGGTGGTCCTATGCGAAGACAATGGCGAAGGCGGTGCTGCTCTTTGATGGCGGTGGAAGCAGCGGCCTAGGGGCGCTACTGTGGCGGCGTTTGGGCGGTCGAGGGCGTCGACTCTGTGGCCTGGGGACGGCGGTGACGTGAGGAGGAAGGCAAAGGAGCGACGGCGGGCGTGGGTTCTGTACGGGGTTTTGTCGGCACTCGGAGATCGACGAGCGGCGGTCGAACACGGCGGGGTGGCGGCGAGTGTGGAGCGGCGATGGCGGGGGATGGCCGGAGGGCGGTGGTCGGACCATCGGAGGGGAAGCTGAGAGAGGAAGAGAAGCACAGGCTGGGGTGGGTTTTGAGCGGGTTCCGAATGGGAGCAACAAAAAGGGGGGGGGGGAGAGAGATAATACTGTGGGTTATAATGAAAAGGGGGAGGGGGGTTTAAATAAAGATTAGAGAATGACAAAGTTGTAATTAGTGGGGGGACACAAAACTTAAAAGGGTGGATGAGATCCAAATAATTTGGATCTCACCAGCTAGGGGAGGCTAGTTAAGGGAGTGGTTGGTGGGTTTAGGGTAGAAGTAATTAGGTAAAAAGTTAATTAGTGAATGTAAAATGATCACTAGTGATTGTAATTAGTGAAAACGGAGGAATACAACCCTGTTTTCGTATACGACTCCGAAAAATTACGAAAACATATCCACCGAATCGTATCGTCGTGAGGATTGCGAATACGAGATCCATTTCGAGGTTTAAGCTATGGAGATATGAGTTTTAGGCCAAAACGTTTAGAAAGCGGGTTTGCGGGTTCTAGGTTGATTTGATATCAGAAAATTACGAAATTAATATGAGAAGCCCTAAATGATCATAGGATGATACTGTAGAAGTTTGAAAACATTTTGATGATGTTTATATAGAAAATTAATTCATTCAACTAAAACAGTAAAAATTGAAAATGAATTATTATAGAATTGTTTAAAGGTATTTGATGAGATCCGAATTTACTGAAATACTCCATAACTAGTTAGATACTTCAAAATATTTTTACAAGAAATTTTTGAAATCATTTTTAATATTAAACTCCTGACTAACCATTGTAAAGAAAAATTTTAAAATGTTGAAAATACGTAAATACGTAAATTGATGTGTTGAAAAATACTGGTCGTTACAGCAAGAGTTCATGCACATGTAGAACTCAAATACATGCCAACTTATAAAGTTCATCTGCATGCAAACAAGAGTTCATATAAACTACATCATACAAGAGTATGTGTGCAACTAGTTTGTGTGTGTGTGTGTGTGTGTGTGTGTGTGTGTGTGTGTGTGTGGTGTGCAACTAGAGAGAGAGAGAGAGAGAGAGTATTGTGTGCAACTAGTGTGTGTGTGTGTGTGTGTGTGTGGTGTTCAACTAGTGTGTGTGTGCATGTGTGTGTGGAATAATGGGTATCATATGACAATGGAGGCTTAGCCTCATATACCAAGACACTAAAAAGTGGCCGGTACAACAAGCATAAGAACATGTGGGGCTTGTACTTCCCCACTTTTGTGTCTTGGTATATGAGGCTAAGCCTCCATTGTCATATGATACCCATTATTCTAATATATCTATTATACAATTGGTGAAGTTGTCCTAAGTGGAGGCTAAAATATAACTAGGACAAAGGTGGACCCCCGATATAACCCCCCAAAACCCAAAAACTCACTCTCCAAGCCACTTATTTACATGTTTGCCATCCCCTCAAAAAACACCAAACTCACTTATTTACATGTATGCCATTCACCCCAAAAACCCAAAAAAACATCCACTTATTTACATGTTTGTCACCCCAAGATTTTTTGCATTTAACCCCCGGACTTTGCACTGTTTGCCCCCTCGACGATACCGGCACGCACACTGATATTTCTCACTCATTTTCGGTTGCGTGCGTTCACCGCATCCTCTTCATGGGGGATTTTTTGCTTCGTGCACTGCGTGCATGGGTTATTTCTAGTGTATATATATTTTTGACTCACTATTTCATAATACGCACTTCATCACAAAACAAACTATAGCCTATTTTTTGTCCCTTTTTAAATAAAAACACTATGTTATTAATATCTATTATACAAATTAGGGTATAATCTTCCACTTAAGACAAAGAGGTGTATTGTTTGACCACCTCATCATGTGGGTCCCACCTCCTCCTCAAAAAGCCCAATGCACCCAAGACAACACCCACACAAGCACACACTTCTCACAATATCCATTGCACAGAATTCGGTGCATACAGAAATGCCCATGTCCAGATGGGGCAGTGTCAAGGGACGGTGAGGTGGTTTTGCTAGAGCCCGCGCACTTTGTGCACGGGTATTTGTTGGGAGCAACGATCTAGGATCTTGGTTTGATGATAACAAACGTGTCATTATATCTAACGTGTGTGCTTAGTGTGTTTCAGGCTTGGCGAAACAATACATCCCTCACTATTTGGAGAAATTGCTATTCATATAGCATCTTAGGAGAGGAAGGCAGTGTGTGTGCAAAGGAGTTGGACTTGGTCAATGAAGAGCAAAGTTGGACTTGGTCAAGGGAGGAGAGATTTGGCCAAATATATTTGAATGATTGACTTCTATCCTTCTCCTATTCAAACACCGAATAGATCTATTCAAATCATATATCTTTTCCTATTCCAATCTCATCCAATTTGAGTTGCTAATCAAATCCCATATTGATTGGGTCAAATCCCTAAGCGGTTGGCACAACCCTATTACCCTTGTCCTATAAATACCCATCTTCTAGGGTTGAAGGCGCGCGCGGCAAAAACAATATTTTTCCAAGGCCGGCCGTATCTGGGGAGAGAACAAAGCTAAGTTTTTTTTTCTGTCTATAATTTCTTCTCTCCTATAATATTTATTCTTAAGGGCCGCATTTCTCTAATCTTTGTGTGACTGGAAAATTTTTATAGGAACTCTGGGCATTGGAAGAGCCGCACCCCTTCGAAATTTTCAAAGGCCATACGTTTTGTTTTGGAGAGCTAATCATTATCAAGTATACGAAGGGTCATCAAAAAGCCAAGATAAGGCCATTTTTTATAACACGTTCTGTTGTTTTTTTTTGTGATTCCCCATTCATTTATTTAGTGCTCTCCATGCACAAATCAAAGAGGAACATTTTTTCTTCAATGAATCAACAAGAGCCTCCCAAAAATAGGAAGGCTTTGATTTGTTAAGGACATTTATTTGTTAAGGGCATTTGTTTAGCATCAGGCCGGCCATTAAAAGGACTTTGTTTAAGGCATTTATTTGTCAAGGGTATACACTTGAAAAGCACAGATTTGTTAAGGGCATGCACTTGAAAAGCACAGATTTGTTTTTTCTCAGGCCTGGATCATTTATTTGAGTTGTGCCTTGATTTGCTGGGAACCGCACAAATCATTTTAACCCAAAGCACCAAGAGCCGAAGTGAATTTTTATGAGGGGTTTTGTTTTTTTTTAAAACAAAATTTTTTTCTGGGCGCCAGTCTTTGTTTTTTTAAAAAAAAATTACAGAGAGCATGTCTTCTTGATCACAGAGCCAATCAACACATAATCTCTTAAGAGCAAGAGCCAACGAAGTTTTTTTTTAAAAGGCCAAATATTTTATGTTTGCAGTTTAATTTTTTGCAGGCGCAAGATTAGGAGGGAGCAGATCATAGGCGTGCAGATCATTGGAGATTGGAGAAGGACAGTTAGAGGGCAAGTTCCAATTTGAGGTAAAGAGCGCAAGTTTCATCGAGAGGGGAGCCGAACTATTGAGGAGAGTGCCGCAACTTGAGTTGCAATTGTCGAGAGACTACTACTACTTGCCAGACGACATCTGGCCTGTGCTTATTGATGAAGACATCGCTGCTACACAATCTGAGCTTCCTAAACTCTATACTTTATTATTTTGTGTAGCAATTGTGATAGATCTTCGTTGGGGAAACTTTACCTGTTTTTGGTGACTATTTTGGGACTTGTCTGGTTGGGACTAGACAAGTGGGACCCAGCTAGTTTGGGACTAGCTGGTAGAAAGCTTTGCTAGGATTGATAGTGAGAGGAAACACTGTGTGTGGGGTACTGAGAGTCTGGCGAGTGTAGAGGCGTAGAGGGTGCTCTGAGCGTGCTCTAACTTGTGACTTTGTACCTATTGCACTATTCAATCTAGTATTAGCTTTGGGGGCTGGAGTAGGTCGTTGGGACGACCGAACCAGGGTAAATCTGCTTTGTACTCGGTGTCTGCTTTTCATTACTCTGGTTGTGCTTTTAAACTGCGTGTGATTTCTCGTGGGTTGCACGAGAATTTTTTTATTAGCCTATTCACCCCCCCCCTCTAGGCTAGGATCCAGATCCAACAAGTGGTATCAGAGCAGGTTTAAGGATCTAGCCTAGATTGACCATGAATAACCATATGGATAGTGCTTTTGCTGAGGGTCAGTCTGTTTCCCGTCCCCCTAGGTTTAACGGAGGTGATTATGCTTATTGGAAAAATCGTATGAAAATCTACCTTATTTCTGTTGATTACAAGGCTTGGCAAATAATTGAAAAAGTATATAAACTGCCTGTAATTAAAGTAGAAAATGCTGAGATTGAAAAACCAAATGACAAATGGGATGATAATGATTGGAAATCGTATTCTTTAAATGCTAAAGCTATGAATGCTCTCATTTGTGCACTTGATAAATCTGAATATAATAGAATCTCACATTGTCTAACTGCGCAGGAAATATGGCATACTTTGGAGGTGACGCACGAGGGAACGTCACAGGTGAAGGAGTCTAGACTTGCACTTCTGAGCACAGAGTACGAGGGATTTCGCATGCTACCATCAGAGACCATATCAGAAATGTTTGCGAGATTCACCAACATCGTCTACAAGTCTAGCTCGCTCGGTAAGCCATATTCTAGCCTTGAACAGGTGAGAAAGATATTAAGAGCACTGCCAAGCTCTTTCAGACCAAAGGTCACCGCCATCCAGGAAGCAAAGGTATTGTCTCAATTGAAGGTGGAGGATCTTATTGGTAATTTGATGTCCCATGAGTTGGAACTACAAAATGTTGAAGCAAGAGAGAAACCTGAGGAGAAAGAGAAAGCCATAAAGCCCCTTGCTTTGCAAGCTAGCGAAGAAGAGGATGATGAAGAAGACATAGCGCTAATGGTGAGAAACTTCAGAAAGTTCATCAAGACCAAGCATGGGAGAAACGAAATGGCACCCAGGTTTAATCGTTCTAACTTTAATAATTCTTCCAAGCAATTTAATGATCAGAAATCTACTGATAGAATGCAATGTTTTAAATGCAAGGGAAGAGGACATCTAATGAAGGATTGCCCAAATGAAACTGCTCAGCTCGCTAAAGGAAAAGGAAAAACGAAGGTATTAACATGGGATATGGATAGCGAAGCTGAAAGCGAGGAGGAACATGAAGCCCACTCTTGCATGGCTTTGATGGGCATCCAAGATGAGACACCGTCAGGTAGCAAAGCTGAACTTCTTAAAATTTGTGAAGAAATGCAAAATCAAATAGTAGATCATGAGTTCACTATTGAATGTCTCCAAAATCAAAACTATGAGATGCAAGTTAGAGATGATAAGGTGTTTAAAGAAAATGAAAAACTTAAAATTGAACTTAATGCATGTAAGTCTACTATTGAAATCATGAAGAAGGAAAAAGAAAGCTTTGATGAAAATGCTCCTTGTATTTCGTGTTCCTCTTTATTAAATCAAAATAGCATGCTTAAACAAGATTTAATGAAGCTCGAAGCTGAAAAAGAATATGAAATAAGAGAGCTTAAGGATAAATTTTGCATGCTAGATAATGACTTTAACAGAAAAATGATTGAATTCGAGAAGAAGGAAGAGGAAAACAAGAGGGTTTTTATAAGTAAATGCACATTGCTTGTGGAAGAAAATAAATTGTTGAAAACCAAAGTCTCTAATCTTGAATTGGCCATTAAGAAATTCTCTACGGGAAAACAATCGTTGGACACTATTTTAGAGAATCAATTATATGGCAATAATAGAAGAGGACTTGGTTTTGGTCTGAAAAACGTTGAAAAGCAAAAATTCAAGAAATTCCACAATGTAACCTCTATTGCAAAGAACAAATGTGCAAAGTGCTTTACTTGTGATAGTGTAGGCCACACTTCATATTATTGTAAATTTAGGAACACAAATATCAAGTTTAAACAAGTGTGGGTTCCTAAAACTATATTGGCTAACACTAGTGGACCTTGTTGGATTCCAAGGTCACACTTAACACCTTTCATGTAGGTGTGATGGAGTTTTGACGAGGAGCGATATATTCAATGTCTCATTCTTTTAGCTCCTTCGTCAAAAAGCGACGAGAAGGTATAATTTTCTATCCCTCTTTGCATTCCATTGCATACCTTCATAGATTGTTGTGTGTGCTTGATTTATTTTTCTTTGTGTGCTTGCATGGATGTTTTTTAATGTTTTTATTTCTGAAAAAAACATTGAAAAATCAAAAATAAAATGTGTGCTTATTGAATCCTCTTATGAATCTCTTGAGTGATATTGTATGAATGATCAATTCTATCCCTTGTAGAAGTCAATTCATTATTGTTGTAGCTACATGAACATGATGTTATTCTTTTTAGTAGGCATGCCATGTCTCATAAGTTTCAAACTTGACTTCTACACCTACATTTGCACTTTCACGATATTTGACTTTTTAGTGCTTGTGGAGATTCTTTTGAAGAGTAATGGAAAGTGAATGTAGGAATGATTAATTTCTGAAATTTCTAAGGGATATGATGTGTTTAGCCATGAATTAAAATTGAGCACAAAAGAATTGAAAAAAAACGATATTTGCTCCGTATGAAAAATGGATACACTTCATGGCTAAAACACAACCCACGAGTATCCAACTTGTGCTACATGGGTAATCATTAGCGTTGGTGTATATAACTCGTCAAGCAATGCCATCCCACATTTAAAAGTCCTTTTAGGCCATGTTTTGGGATTCGGTATCTTGAACTCATCTTTGATGAGGTGGGAAAAATCAATCCTAGTGATATTCATGAAAATTGGAAATTGTGGATTGATTTGGTTGAATTTCTGAAATTGAATCTCCTCTTGCACTTAATTGTCTATATCACTACACTTTCACAAAGGTGGAGAAGTCCGGGTATGAAATTATATGAACTTGAACTGCCTATTATTTAGACTATTCATGCAAATTGCACGCTACTTCTAATAATGATTTATTTTTGCATGTGATATTTTTGTGACTTCATTAATCCACTTTTGGTGATTACAAAGGAGGAGAAAGAAAAGATTTTGAGAGCTTTGATGTGAGCTTTGATGTTGATATTATTGGTTGAAGGGGGAGCCTGAAATATTCGTGAATACTTGTTGAAGGGGGAGCTTGAGAGAAGGGGGAGCATGCTATTGTATTTGTTATAAGTCTGTGCATGCCATGTTGTAGTGCTTGAATATTCATCTCATGATCCATATTGCATTACACCATTCAACACACTTCACACACTCATTTCTATTGATTAAATCTTTTGTGGGTTTGTCATCACCAAAAGGGGGAGATTGTTGGAAGCAACCAATACATCCCTCACTAAGGAAGGCAGTGTGTGTCTTGGTCAAGGGAGGAGAGATTTGGCCAAATATATTTGAATGATTGACTTCTATCCTTCTCCTATTCAAACACCGAATAGATCTATTCAAATCATATATCTTTTCCTATTCCAATCTCATCCAATTTGAGTTGCTAATCAAATCCCATATTGATTGGGTCAAATCCCTAAGCGGTTGGCACAACCCTATTACCCTTGTCCTATAAATACCCATCTTCTAGGGTTGAAGGCGCGCGCGGCAAAAACAATATTTTTCCAAGGCCGGCCGTATCTGGGGAGAGAACAAAGCTAAGTTTTTTTTTCTGTCTATAATTTCTTCTCTCCTATAATATTTATTCTTAAGGGCCGCATTTCTCTAATCTTTGTGTGACTGGAAAATTTTTATAGGAACTCTGGGCATTGGAAGAGCCGCACCCCTTCGAAATTTTCAAAGGCCATACGTTTTGTTTTGGAGAGCTAATCATTATCAAGTATACGAAGGGTCATCAAAAAGCCAAGATAAGGCCATTTTTTATAACACGTTCTGTTGTTTTTTTTTGTGATTCCCCATTCATTTATTTAGTGCTCTCCATGCACAAATCAAAGAGGAGCATTTTTTTCAACGAATCAACAAGAGCCTCCCAAAAATAGGAAGGCTTTGATTTGTTAAGGACATTTATTTGTTAAGGGCATTTGTTTAGCATCAGGCCGGCCATTAAAAGGACTTTGTTTAAGGCATTTATTTGTTAAGGGTATACACTTGAAAAGCACAGATTTGTTAAGGGCATGCACTTGAAAAGCACAGATTTGTTTTTTTCTCAGGCCTGGATCATTTATTTGAGTTGTGCCTTGATTTGCTGGGAGCCGCACAAATCATTTTAACCCAAAGCACCAAGAGCAGAAGTGCATTTTTATGAGGGGTTTTGTTTTTTTAAACAAAATTTTTTCTTGGCGCCAGTTTTTGTTTTTTACACAAAAAATTACAGAGAGCATGTCTTCTTGATCACCGAGCCAATCAACACATAATCTCTTAAGAGCAAGAGCCAACGAAGTTTTTTTTAAAGGCCAAATATTTTATGTTTGCCGTTTAATTTTTGCAGGCGTAAGATTAAGAGGGAGCAGATCATAGGCGTGCAAATCATTGGAGATTGGAGAAGGACAGTTAGAGCGCAAGTTCCAATTTGAGGTAAAGAGCGCAAGTTTCATCGAGAGGGGAGCCGAACTATTGAGGAGAGTGCCGCAACTTGAGTTGCAATTGTCGAGAGACTACTACTACTTGCCAGACGACATCTGGCCTGTGCTTATTGACGAAGACATCGCTGCTACATAATCTGAGCTTCCTAACTCTATACTTTATTATTTTGTGTAGCAATTGTGATAGATCTTCGTAGGGGAAACTTTACTTATATCTTGTGATTATTTTGGGACTTGTCTAGTTGGGACTAGACAAGTGGGACCCAGCTAGTTTGGGACTAGCTGGTAGAAAGCGTTACTAGGATTGATAGTGAGAGAAAACACTGTGTGTGGGGTACTGAGAGCCTGGCGAGTGTAGAGACGTAGAGGGTGCTCTGAGCGTGCTCTAACTTGTGGTTTTGTACCTATTGCGCTATTCAATACTAGTTCTGCTTTGGGGGCTGGAGTAGGTCATTGGGACGACCGAACCAGGGTAAATCTGCTGTGTACTCTGTGTCTGCATTTTATTTACCCTGCTACTGCTATAACTGCGTGTGCTTATTCGTGGGTTGCACGAATTAATTTTAAAAGCCTATTCACCCCCCTCTAGGCTAGGATCCAGATCCAACAGTATTTTCTGTGTGTGTAGATACATACACGAATGGGGGTTTGAGGGGCGATTCTGAGATGATTTGTTTGGGCATTTCCTCGACTTCCATCGGGGGCTTCGACAGCTCGCCGGAACTTCTCCTCTGCCCGACGCCTCCCTTGTTCTGTCATTTGGTCTTCCCATCTTCATTTATCTCCTTTTCCCCCCTTGGGATGAACTCTAGCTCTGGCATTGGTGATTTCTACGGCATGGGCGATGCTGATGTGCTGGTGGTTGACGACGGTGAGGCTAGCAAGACGACGGCGGAGACAGCCCATCCATGGATTTTTGTCCCCCTAGGCATATATAGTGTAAGGGGAAGGGTATGTTGGGCACCTCTGAGGCTGACTTCAATGCTAGGGCACCGATGACGGATAAACAGGAATCTATGCTGGGCCCAGATGACTGCAAACAGGAGGGTTGCTTCCTCTCCATCTTCTTTTATGCCTCAGGCTGGTCCTTCGAAGGGGGGCTTTTCTGACTTCTTGCTTGGACTTCCCAATGCCCACAAGGTGTTTGGTAAATTGCTTCATCTACGACCACCATTGATCCCCCGATCTACTTATTCTGAGACTGCATCCTATAAAGACATATGTTCCAGCAATAGGCAGGTACCCCCCATCCGTTGAGTGTGCTACCTTGGTTGTTGTCCCGCAGGATGCGATTATGTCTGCGGTGAGTATAAGGGTGAATACCCTAGTTGGTTACGTTGTGGGGGCTTGACCTTTCTTTGGCCATCTGCGCTCGTGGTCGACAAGGTGTGGAAACTGAAGGGGGATTTCGGTATCCACTCTCGTGAGAACGGGTTCTTTTTCTTTCAATTTGAGGTTGCAGCAGACTGTGTCGACGTATTGCATGGTGGGCCTTGGCTGTTCGACGGTAGGCTTGTTGTGCTTCGGAATTGGTCTGCGGGTGTGGGACTAGACCGTGACCTCTTATCTGTTGTTCCCCTCTGGATTCGCTTTTCCCAACTCCCAATCCAGATATGGTCCTATGTTATTATTAGCAGAATCATGAACGCTATCGGCAAGCCTCTCTATTCATTTGATGCTACGGCCAATGCATCACAGCTGTCATACGCTCGATGCTTCATCGAGATCTACTCCAACACTACATTTCCTGACTCTTTGACAGTGAAGCTTTATGATGATACTTGCATTGACGTTCCTGTTGTTTACGAGCGACAACCCCCACATTGTTCCCACGGTATGTCCTTCGGACATGATCTGTCGCAGTGTGCTTCCCCAACGATGCTTGCTTCTTCTATTCCCTGTAGGGGTGTTTCTTCTGTTGATGCCTCTTGGATGGCTATACCCGGTGTGTCTGATGGAATACCTGTGGGTGGCTCGGCTGGGGGGCCTGTTGGTGGGTCTACTAGTGGCCCTCTTTGTGGCTTTGTTGGTGGTTCTGCTGCTGGTTTTGAGTCAGATACTCATGGTGGGGCTGTGGCATCTGCATCCCCAGTGCCTTGTCTGGATTCTGTGGCTTCCTCTGCTAGAGTGATTCCTGAAACTAATTTGTGTCAGTCTGATGTCATGGCAAATGTTTTAGCCCCTGGCCCTATCTCTCACCCTGTGGCAAATAGTGATCCTTGGGTGCAGATGTGGACCTCATTGCTCAGGCTATGGGTAAGGGATTGGGGGGTCCGCCACCTAATCCTCTTGGTGATCCGCCCCCTAATCCTCTGGGTGATCACGACCCTTTTGAGGAGGATATGTCTGACGTTGATGACGAGATCATTGTTGAGGAGCCTGGGGGTGCTGGTGTGGATCTCATTGTTGCATATTGGCCACCGCTGCCCTGTCTGCCTGGTGGGTGGCGGTGGGTGGTGTCTATGGTCCCCTAGTGGACGATTCTGTTGCCCATGCGTCTACCTCCCCCCAATTTTTGTGCTCCCAATCGGACTTTGCACTTACGGACACCTCCTCCCTGCCTCTTGTTCCTCCCTCCCGTCGTGCTGGGGACCTGCGCCCTCCTTGCGCGAAGGCTGGACCGTGGGCAGAGACTAGGAATTGCGATAAGGACCCTTTTGTGCCGCGATTACCAGCCTACGACCCTTGGTCTGGGCCCCATGATGTTCAGCCGCGCTTCCCGATGGTAGTGAATAACCCAGAGTGGGCGTGGTGTTGGCTGAAGCAGGTGGCAAAACAAAGTCTAAAAATCTGTTCTGGTGGCTCATCAAGTGACTACGTGCTTGAAGGACGGTTCTGCGGCAGGAAGCACCTTCGTCAGCCTTAGTAGCTTGAAACTATGATTGTGTTGATCTGTGCCTCCATTGGTCGTGCTTGTTGTTGTGCGTTTTGCCGCTTGTGTGTGTAGTAGTTGGTGTGAGTTGTCTTTGTTGTGGTTGTCGGCATTGGCTCAAGTTTCCTTGGCTGTGTTGGTAGGCTGTATGTGGGGGGTGGGTGTTACCTGGATGTATTGTGCTTTGGGGTCGGGGCGTGTCAGCTATTTGTGCTAAGTCACTGCTTCCCAACCTCTCTCAAGTCTGTGCTCTTGGCTATTTGTCCTGATATTCCCTAGTTTATTTTATGAATAATATGCTAACTTTTCATATATATATATATATATATATATATATATACACACACACACACTAGTCATAACCCGTGCCCGCGGGCACGGTTCATTTAAGATTTTCTCCTGCGAAATCTTTGTTACCAAACATTATTTACACAGTCAAATTTGTGCGGAACAACAAATTTGGCGTAGAACAATAAATTCGGAGAGGGCACCCTTGAGTCGGAACAACAAATTAGCGTTAAAATATTTAGCGGGCGCCTTCGGCGTGGGCGCCTTCGGCACGGGCGCCTTCGGCACGGGCGCCTTCGGCGCGATGGGTGGAAGTGCATAAGTGTGTGTGTGTGTGTGCATAGTGTGTGGGTAAAAAGTGAAATGCGAGGGTTTGTTAGCAAAAAGGAAAAATAGGTGGTATTCTGCCCAAATGTAGTGATTGTGGGGGGTTTGAAAACAAAAGGGGAAAATGGTGGTTTTTCCAAACACTCATCTCAACCCTTCTTTTACCAAGATTAAATCCTAACCATTCTTCTATCAACCTCTTTATACATCAGCTTGACATCAGCTTGTCCCAGTCAGCCCTATGATTCAAAAATAGTTGTGTTTTAATATATAGATGTATATACTCTTGGCAAAATTCTCTTATCCAAATTCTCTTATCCAAATTCTCTTATCCAATTTATCTTGTCCAATTTCTCTTATCCAATTTCTCTTGATAACATCCCTATTTTATAGAATAGATAGTCATAACCCGTGCATGTAGGTCACGGTTCATATAAGATATACCTCCTTAAAATTTTAGTTCCCCGAAAATTTAGCTTACCCCAGGAAATTTAGTTCATCTCATCCCAAATTTTAGTACCCTCCAAATTTAGTTCCACTCCAAAATTTTAGGGTTTTTCGCGCTAAATTTCACTTTCCAAACATTTTAGTTCCTACCAAAATTTAGTTTCCCAAGAGAATTAGTTCACCACAAAAATTTTAGTTCACCCCAAAAATTAATTTCCTCCAGATTTTGTACCCCCAAAACTTCCATCCAAACTTAATTCTTCCCAAAATTTTCACATGTTTTTTATATTTATTTTTGTTTGCTTTCAAAAAATTTGAAATTCATCATGAAAAAATTTAATTCAATTTGTTTCCAAAATATTGTAAAGAGAGTAGGCTATAAATGTGTTTTAATTTTGAATTCAGTTCAAGCACGTTTAATTAGTAAGCATATATTTGAAATGATCGTTAGATATGCTATTTCCACATAAGCCAAAGAACCAAGAAATCATTTAATGATTCATAATGAACTTTCCAATACATTGAAATCACCAATAGAAATAAAACAAAAAAAAAATCAAAAAACAAAATAATAAATTTTGTCATTACCCAACTCATCAAATGCCTCCAGATTCTCCTTCACATTCAAATCCCCTTTCGTGCTCTCTCCAAGATAATCCACATTCAATTTTTAGTTTTCCAATACAATGAATTCACCAATATGAAGTTCCTTTTACAATTTTTCTTCCTTGGGTCAATCTGTTGAGAAGCAAAACATCCATACAAATAGTTGCATCAAATACATACCTTGTATGTATCCATATGCATCACTGACACTTGATCAAGCCAAATAACTCTGTTTTGAATGGTTGTCAATTGAATTCTTGAATTTTTGCTTGTTCCTGTGGATTCCAACTGAAACTCCACCCTTGTCCAATTTAATACTTCTGAAACTGCAAATCTGCCAGAGAAAAGCTTGATATAAATAAAATGTCAAAGTGTAAAAATATTACTGATCACACCAACTATATACCAAATGGGTAAATCTAAAAACATATACCAAATGGGTAAATCTGAAAACAACACTCACATTATATTAGTAGTAGCTAGCATATACATTATAAACATGACATACTCTGGGTTTTTATGCTTATTTTTTATTTTAACCTGAAAAAACACTCACATTATATCAATTGCAAAGTATAAAACACTCACATTACAGGCAATCAGAGCATATCAAGTAAAAACTTAAATCAAGTTCCTTTGTATCATCAATTTAATGGCAAAATGTTAAACTATTACTGATCACACCAACTATATACCAAATGGCTAAACCTGAAAACAATACTCACATTATATTAGTAGAAGCTAGTATCTATGTTATAAACATGACATACTCTGGTTTTTTTACGCTTGGTCTTTTATTTCAACCTGAAAAAGCACTCACATTATATCATGTAAAACACTTACATTACAAGCAACACGTGCATATTAAGTAAACACTCAAATCAAGTTCTTTTGTATCATCAATTTATTTTTCTGTTTAGCATGTTGCCTTGCAGCTTGAAATCCCTCTTGAAAACATTGCATGCTGACTGTGTATGGAAGATTCTGTCTGGGAGTGATATAGAGCAAATGTTGGGAGTGATACATTGCATTCTGTTGTGTATGGAAGTTGGAAGAACTGCTTGTGTGGGCAGCAATGTTTGTATGGAAGTTGGAACAACAGCTTAAGCATAAGCACAAATAAGATTTCAAGCAATAGAAGACAAAAAACGAAAAACACTCGCAAATGCCCAGGTCTATAATAAATTAATAATTAACCCAGTCCATGTCTATAAATTGATTTCATCAAAATTAATCAATGTTTATTTTCTACTCACTACTCAGCATGCAAAACCATATAACTTTAATTGATCCCTTTCAACGGAAGAGCACACTTTAATCGATCCCTTTAAAGAAACAACATGGATTCATCAAATCCCAATAGTTCTCAGAGTTCAATAGATTTTTACATAGAACAGACAACGCTCTTCAAGGAACAAACTTGCCCAAAATATAAGCCAACATTATGCCAATAGTGACAAATAGCTAGAAAGAAAAATGCCATTCAACAGTGCATCCATTATCAACTAAAAAATCTTACCAGAAATATTGTGAATCATAAACTAACCTGGTCCACTGAACCAAGGCATCCTCTCATGTTTTGAGGGGATATCTCTTCTAAATAAACATGTACCTGATCATTATTATACAACTCTTTAACAAACAGTCAAAAAATCAAATCTCGATATCAATAAAAGGCTATGATTATTTTTCCCAGTTATAATTAATAACATTTGACAATGAATTATATTTGGAATGAGATAAATTATTTCTTCTAATCCAATATCACATAATTTAGTTGTAAAAGAAAAACATTCTAATCTATTTCCCAATCGATCACCCAAATTTAGGCAAATTCAAACTCGACAACAACTCAATTAAGATGAAATCACCTTCATATAGAGACAACGTTGGGCCAAGGATTATGAAGAAGAAGTATCGCATGTTCACTTTCGAGGGCAAAGTACTGATTTTAGGAGAAAAACATAGAAACATATGAAGATAACACGAAGAATGTGAGTGATCGCAAAGTCATAACACAGTTACTGGTAATAGACATTCTATAATCCATACATAGATTATCTTTCCCATTAGAGGAGAAATGTCTAGTGCAATTATTGTTGCTGGCTTTGGCATTTCTTTGACGTATTCAAGCTACATCTTTATACCAGCACCTCTTCAGCAGATAGAGGTATGCATTGGGTGCCTGCAAATTAGGACAGATCACCACTAACTCTAGGATGAAGTAAATACATTAAAAAAGATTAGAAAGAAAAAAATTTCAACTAATGAACACAAAATGCCAATGTGAAGCTAATAGATGAACACAATCAATTAGTCAATGGTCTGAATATCAAAACCATATACCAATTTAACAAAATTTTGACACAAACAGCGAAGCCAACAAAAATGAGAAAAAACAAAAATCATTAGTTCCCATATCAAACTCTATACGAAAGAAGCCCCAATTTTATGGTCTAGACTTCCTCTATTAACCAATGTTCTGAATATCATAACTCTGTCACCATTTAATAAATCAATATTCTCTTAAAATTCTAATACATTGGAATTAGTAGCAATGTGTCCATGTTGGAATTTCCCATCACGATAGCTTTTTATATAAACTTAGTAATCATGAAATGATTTCAGAGAATAAAAAACCCAAATAATTACTCACAAAAAAATCAGATTGCAAAAGATGATAGATTTGATATAAAAGGAAATGCTATGGTATACTTAGAAGAGCAGCGAATAGTTTTTTACTTAGAAGGACATACAAATTAAATTCTAATTAAAGGTGGCAAAGATCGAGGGAGTTATATAATAAGTTGGGCATAGCAGAGATCCTGCGCTTTTTGATTCCGAGCTTTTCAGGCATATAATCTATAAATTTTCATAAGAAAAAATTAGATAGTATCCGATTGGTAGCCATATCAAGGACCATGTGCATGACAATATTGGCCTTCGAATTCCATTCTGATCGGTGAATATCTGTTTATGTGCCAGCAAAATAGATGCTTAGAATTCATGGCACATAAAGAAATGATCAAATCATAGCTATAATGGTCATGGAAAATGAAACATTAAGATACTTCAATCTGCATTGAAAATCTGAAATGTCATTGCCCTAAATTGTTTTTGGATTCTATACATATTCAGTCCTACGTTAACTTTTTTGTAAACAAACAATCTAAAACATCCTGCATGCCAATCGCTACATTAAGATACTTCACCCTGCATTAAAAAGGTGCAGTCATATGTTTGGTTGTTGGAGAATGCCAATCGCTACTTCATCCTGCATCCTGTAATCATTACATTAAGATAATCCATACTACCCATGATGAAGTTTAGCAGAATTCTCATGAATTTTCATGAATTTTGGAGTTAGAGAATCGCCAGGATGAAGAATAGCATAATTAATGCCCCAACGTCAACATTACTCATTATATTGACTATCTATGGCCAACTGTGCTCATTATATTGACCATCCATGCTACATGCCATTTACCATTCAAACTTTTTTTGCATGTTTAGAAACTATAAAGAGAGGACTGATAAAGAAAATATGAAAGAACATCCAAGCTACATAGTAAATTTGTACAATCGAAACATCTAAAATCAAGAAAATTATAAATTTGAAA
Organism: Scilla litardierei; assembly: GCA_030789695.1. Lineage (NCBI taxonomy): Eukaryota > Viridiplantae > Streptophyta > Magnoliopsida > Asparagales > Asparagaceae > Scilla > Scilla litardierei. Next base: position 290,191,461 of record CM061133.1, on the reverse strand, counting down.
GTTAGAAAATAAATCCCACCCATGCTCTAAGAAAGTCTGAGAGCATAAACTTCGAAATAAAGATGATCCACAGCGAGATGGGAAAGAACATGCACTTTATCAAAATTTTAGTTCTCGTAAGAAGTATTAAACCGAAATGACCTGAAAGAAAACAATTTCTGAAGTATGGGAAAATTTCTGAATGAATAATTACCATACTCCTAATGACAGCATCAGTAGCAAGTGTTACCTTCAGTACCTCTGTCTGCAAATATCAATTTTACAAAAAAAAATAGAACTCAGTTATGTGCCACAATCATATTGTGCTAAAGATTTTCAAAATACCTTTATCTGCAAATATCTGTGTCTCTATGAGCCACAATCATATTGTGCTAAAGCTTTTCAAAATACCTTTGTCTGTAAATACATCTGTCTCTATGAACCAGAATCATATTATTTGTAGCTTTTGATACGTATGACATACAAATACCATGAATACCATTTAGCAATGCATCCACATGTTTGATTAATCAACAATAAATCCAGATGCATCATATGACATGAAAATTAATTTAACATGAGAAAGGTTACAATCTATGTCCAGAATATAGTAAGAATCTAATTCAGTAAAAACCTAGAAGTATTAACTAAGAAATGGGGTTAGAGAAAGTTTTGGCTTTGCTCGGACCTATCTTACTCAGACTTATCTTGATCATAACAACCATTCACCAACATCAATCTTATTATACAGTGTATAGGAGTCATTGTACAATGACCATATGCTAGTGCTCTCCCCTGCATGATAATCCGAAGATCTCCTGGACCATCATAGATCTTTTTTTTCCTGTTTGGTTTTCATTCTAACAAAAAAGAATTCGTTGCTATTGAAAAAACTATTTTACTTTTGGGATTTTTTTCTATATTGACACACTGTAATCTTAGCAAATTAGATCAAATAAGCCACATTTGCATGTTCGGACAAACCACTTAATGTTTGTTATGTCATTCCAAGTACCAAATAAGCCACATTTACATACCAATCATCCCAATTATCGTTAGAGAACAGAAGTGATGTCCCCATTTTTTTAATACATACAGAAGAGAACTCCACTAAGCCTTGTGATTGTATTAGGTGATTCATGTTTCCTGTGAAACATATTCCAAAGGTTGAATTTTAATCTTAGCTCTTTTCTAAGGGCACTTATAATACTAAAACTGAACCCACATGACATTTTACAGTTCTACCGTATATACAAGGATTTTTTTGAAAAAATTGAAAAAGGACTACATGCTCTACAAACTTTCTATAGAAAAACATGTATATCCTTACAATGTGAAATAAGGTAATTATTCATCTGGGCGATGGATCTCATCCATCATGATACGGTTGCTGTGGACCTTCAAGCCGAGAAGGGAAGGATCAATCTGCTGGCCTTTCTTTCCTTTCTTCTTGTTGCTGCTTCCTTTAACACCAGCACCTGCATCATGTGACTCGGTGGCACCTTTGGACTCGGAACCATCTTCTTTGTGCTCATCAGCATGTCAATGAAATATGCTTCTGGGGCATTGTTGCCTGAGGATGTTGGCCAGAATCTCATTTCCTTCATGTTAAGAGGAGCCGTAACCTCTAACATGTTTCTTCCATGTTCTCTCCTTCCTCTACTGATGAGGAGGTTCTTGAGGTGGGCTTGAGATTGATGGAAAAGAGACCAAGAAATATACGAGGGGGAAAAAGATTGTGCTATCCCCCCAATTTCAAATAATTACCCTCCAAATATAGATGTCCCCCCATTTCAAATACAGCAAAACAAAATGTGAGGGGGAAAATATTCAATCAAAAAAAATCAAACGAATTTAGCTTCCCCCCCAATTTCAAATACTTACGAATTTAGCTGCTGAGCCATGGCCTGCTGATCTCCCTCCATCGATGACATGAGAGAGAGAGAGGAGATGGGGGAGCCTGGGATCGGAAGAAAGGGGATAGTGACAGGATAGAGTTTTGGTTCAGCACAAATTTCTTCCCCCAAAATTTAATTTCCCTCCAAAAATTTTGTTCTCTCCCCCAATACATATTTCAATTTCAAATTATTTTTGTTTTCAAATACAAATTTCAATTAACCCATGATAACATCCCTGTTTTTATTTCATATCCCGCGCACAATTGTGAGTGTTATTACTTCTATGTGTAGAAAATTCATTTGGGGGAAAACAAGTCCCTGGTCTTGGGAGGATATGTGTACTCCTAAAACAGAAGGGGGGGTTGGCATCAGATTATTGGAAGATATTAACATTGCGGCTGGAATTAAGCTCACTTGGAGATACCTGACATCGGGGGGACTTTGGGCGAGACTAATGAAGAGGCAATATGATAAAACTGAAGAATTTTTTGCGGCAAAGAAGAACGTACTGCATTCTGGCACCTGGAAGCATATGCTCAGCTGTAGACCTATCTCCCAAAAGCTGATTAAGAGGAAGGTTAGAGATGGGAGAACTACCCTCTTCTGGTACGATTTCTGGCTAGATTACGGGCCTTTATACCTCCTCTGCGATGTTCCACCTGATTCATCTAAGAAAAAGGTAATTGAATACTGGAACTCGGCTGGCTCTTGGGTTTATGACCAATATACAACGCAATTCAAGAAGTGGATGCAAAACATCCGGCTAATACAAGGTGCAGATCGCTGGGCGTGGGCCCCTGGAAGCGAGTTTGTTTTCCGCCAAGGCTGGGAAGCTGTGCGCAAGCCAGGTACACCCTTCCCCTTTCATAAATTGATATGGTTCAGTGAACACACCACTAAAATGTCTCTAACACTCCTACGAGCTTTCCGAGGGAAATTGTTAACTCGTGATGTGATACGAAAGTGGGGCCTTAATACTCCAGTTGCTTGTGTTCTTTGTGATGATGTATATGAGGAGAGTGCAAAACATCTCTTCTTTGAATGCAACTACTCCGACAATGTTCTGCGGAATTCTTTGCTTAAGCTCAATATTAACCATGATGTTGAAGGCAACCTGACCGAGGTGGGGAAATACTTTCTTCTGCACTTTGGGAGAAAAGATGTGATCAGTATTTTGGCGAAATCTGTGCTTGCTACTACTTTCTGGCACATTTGGAGGGAAAGGAATAGGAGAATTTTTGACAATGAAGAGAGAAGTGCTACTATTCTATTTGCAGAAATCGTGGCTGGCATCAGAATTATTATGAGAACCCATGAACCAACTTCTGATGAGGAAAGGGTGATTCTGGCTAACTGGAACTTCAGAGACAATGGTTGAAGTCCTCGTGAGTCCTTCTTTTATTTTTTCATCCAATGTATAGAATTTTTAGGAAGAGGATTTAATAGTAGGGAGTGACGGCGCTTGTGCCCTATCCTCCCTCTATTAAAACCTCATTCCTACTATAGGATGTAACACTTTTGTATATTTCTCAATAAAAGTACATGCTTACTTTTCTATATATATATATATATATATATATATATATATATATATATATATATATATATATATATATATATATATATATATATATAGGGTAAAGTGTTCCTAGGGTGACTCCTTAGATTAAATCTAAGGAGTCGCCCTCATTTTCCCCCATATCCCACAATTTTTTTTTGGATTTCATTTTTCATGGGGTTGTTGTTCATATCATGGATGGTCAACATACCAAAAATCAAGGCATTCCAATACTTTTAGAACCCCCATCTACCCGTTGCAACTTCCACGGTCTAAAAACGTGTTGAAAACCCCATGAAGTTGCAACGAGTAGATGGGGGTTCTAAAAGTATTGGAATGCCTTGATTTTTGGTATGTTGACCATCCATGATATGAACAACAACCCCATGAAAAATAAAATCCAAAAAAATTGTGGGATATAGGGGAAAATGAGGGTGACTCCTTAGATTTAATCTAAGGAGTCACCCTAGGAACACTTTACCCATATATATATATATATATATATATATATATATATATATATATATATATATATATATATATATATATATATATATATATATATATATATATATATATATATATGAGAATAATGGCTATCATACGCCATATGAGGCCTTGCCTCATATTCCCTCTCACATAAAGCAACTAAGTACAACCAAGTACAAGCCCATGTGGGCTTGTACTTGATTGCTTTATGTGAGAGGGAATATGAGACAATATCTCATATGGCGTATGATACCCATTAATCCCTATATATATATATATATATATATATATATATATATATATATATATATATATATATGTGGGTAAAGTGTTCCTAGGGTGACTCCTTAGATTTGAGTCGCCCCATTTTCCCCCATATCCCATATTTTTTTGGATTTTATTTTTCATGTGGTTGTTTTTCACATCATGGATGATCAACATACCAAAAATCAAGTCATTCCAATACTTTTAGAGCCCCCATTTACCCCTTGCAACTTCAACGGTCTGAAAACGTGTTGAAAACCCCATGAAGTTGCAAGGGGGCACATGAGGGCTTTAAAATATTGGAATTGCTTGATTTTTGGTATGTTAATCATCCATGAGGTTAACACCAATCTCAAGAAAAAAATTCGAAAAAAATGTGGGATATGGGGGAAAATAGGGGCGACTCCTTGGATTTCATCTAAGGAGTCGCCCTAGGAACACTTTACCCATGTGTGTGTGTGTATAGGATTTAATGTAGAAAAGCTGCCATCAGGTGGCAAGACACAAAAAAGGTGGGAAGTACATACCCCACATGGGCTTGTACTCGTGGGGCCCCACCTTTTTGTGTCTTGCACCTGATCCATTGGATCAAGTGCCACCTGTTCTACATTAATCCTATATTATATTATATATATACATATATATATATGGATTTAATGTAGAAAAGCTGCCACCTGATATATTGGATCAGGTGGCAAGACACAAAAAGGTGGGAAGTACAAGTCCCACATGGGCTTGTACCCGTGGGCCCCCACCTTTTTGTGTCTTGCACATGATCCATTAGATCAGGTGCCACCTGTTCTACATTAATCCATATATATATGTATGTATGTATGTATGTATGTATATACATACATACATACATACATACACATACATACATACATACATACATATATATGAGGTTAATGGGCCAGAGCTGACAGAGCTGGAAATTTTTCCAGCGCTGTCCGCATTTTGGTCGACCTAAAAATTTTTTTTTTTGAAATTTTTTTGCACTAGTTAGATGAACTTGTTAGGAAGCTCCCCACAAAATTTCAGCTCGATCCGACACCGTTTGGGCCTCCGTTCATCGATTTCAAAAACGTTGCGCAAATCTGTCCACAGTTTTGCGCAACGTTTTTGAAATTGATGAACGGAGGCCCAAACGGTGTCAGATCGAGCTGAAATTTTGTGGAAAGCTTCCTAACAAGGTCATCTAACTATTGCAAAAAAAATTTCAAAAAAATATTTTTAGGTCGCCGAAAACGCGGACCGCAGCCAAACCAGTACCGATGCGTCCCACCAGCAAAACCAGATTGCCTGCTCAACCTCCTCGCCCTCCGCGTAATGTCCTACCAGCTACTGCACAAGTACTAGAGGGGGGGTGAATAGTACTTTAAAAATAACAAGGAGTATAATTCCTAATTATAATGCAAACAACTACCAAATCAATTTGCGGAAGCTTAAATTGAATGACAACAACAATAATAACAATGCTAACAAGAGATGTTACTGGGTTCGGATCCACCCAAGTCTCCCCGACTTGTTCCCGGTGATCCTACGTCCCAACCACCCGGATCCCCTCCGGATACTTGAGTTAGAAACCCTAACTCAAGATTTCCACTATGAAATACTTGTGAAAATCCTCCACAAGTCAAATCATACAAAATGTAATTTGTGACTCCCACAACCCGGGATCACAACCACACTCTCACAACCGAGAGTGAAACTTACAAATCAAATATGAAATGAAATAAGAAAACTTCTTACCGAACAAAATACCTATGCCTTGAGTATTGCTTACGAATTAGGGCAAGGATGATTTTGGGGAAGAAGTGGCACCAAACCCTAGCTCCAAGATGTAGATCAGCGATGGAGAGCTTTGGGGATGTTGGTGACCTAGAATCAAGCACTTGGCTTGGAAGGCTTCACACTCAATGAATCTCTCTTTGGAAGTAAGAGTGAGGAGAGATTATTGAATGGAAAGAATGAGCTTTGAATGCACTTGGAATGATTTCTCTTGATCTCTAAACTTGCAATAATATCAGCCTTGGCAGCAATGAATGCAGCCCATCAAGTATATATAGGATAGAGGAGAGAGAGAGAGAGAAAAACGTTTCAATTAAAGCTCCAACGGCTCTTTTCTGAACCCAACTAGTCGGTCAAAGAACAACCACCGACCGACTAGTTCATCAACTAGTCGGTCGGTCAATTAACGTGAACCGACTAATGAGTAAACTGAGAAAAGATCAAAGTACAGACTAAGGAACTAGTCGGTCTAAGAAGAGTAGCTGACCGACTAGTTTCACAACTAGTCGGTCAGTTACTCAACGTGGACCGACTAACAGATAAAACTGAAGTCTGAGAAGAATTAGACTTAGTCGATCCAAGAACAAATGTTGACCGAATAATTCACCAACTAGTCGGTCACCAAATGAACATAGACTGACTAACAATAAACAGTAAGTATGGTGAAAAATTTGGCATGTACAGTAAACTAAACTAGTCGGTCTAAGAAGAAAAGTTGACCGACTAGTTCATCAACTAGTCGGTCGATCAATGAGCACAGACCGACTAATGATAAACAGTAGCTCAAGCTCAAATGTGCATGAACAGGGAAAGCTCAACTAGTCGGTCACAGAAGTATCACAGACCGACTAGTTTACAAACTAGTCGGTCGGTAAGTCAACTTAGACCGACTAACTGTAAACAGTAAAGAGCAATGAATTAACTGAGAAGAACTAGTCGGTCCAAGAAGCTTGGCTGACCGACTAGATCACCATCTAGTCGGTCAGTTCTTCTTCTTGAACCAACTAACATGCACAAGAAGTCCCGAATTGAAGCGCGATGCTTCGGGAAGGATTGTATGGACTTCTACTAAGATCCTAGAGCTAAGATATGAGCGTTATGAAGATTTAAAACGTAAGACCTACTCAAGGCTTAACATTCTACGAAAGAAGCTTAAAGACTATAAATTAAACTTGACGATACCGTCTTCAATAGCTTCAATCGAATCTTCATGACTTCTAAATAGGTCCATAAGCTTCAACGAAGCTTTAGGCATACGATCACGTGCTTTGAGAAGTCTTGAGACGTCGTAATTGATATTCATGTGAATTTGGCGACGATCTCCATAACTGCGCTCACAAAGTGTTAGTTCATATTATATTTATGTTTGTTCATCATCCAAAACCAAATCCGGGGAGTCCAATATCCAACATTCTCCCCCTTTTTGGTGATGACAAACCAACATAAATAATAATCAAAAATAATAATTCAAATGAAATTTACTTACTCCCCCTGCATTGATGACACGTTAATTCCAATTTAGACAAAAATAATACGCATCAAGCAGACGAGTAAAGAATATTAAATGACAATCGGTTATTGAATTATTGAAATACCAAACGTAGGTTATTGAAATATCGGATTTGAAAATCCATTTATATATCTTAACTCCCCCTGAATCTAACACATCAAGTTAGATTCTTGGAAAAATGCTTTAAATTTTCATTTGGCACATCGTTATTATTATATCTCTCCCCCTTTGGCATAAGCAAAAAGAGCGGGAGGATAACAACGACAACAACAATGGCCTCAAATTAAAAGCACGGGAGTCGTAGAATACGACGACGGTTCAAGTGACACCAAAGAGAAAAATACGAAGAGAATCAAGGCGTGTCAATGATACCAAAGTCGAAAAATCGTAAAACGAAATCTTCAAAACTCAAATCAATTTAACGGATTGAGTTATGGAATATACTCTCCAATATCAACATTTCGTGGTTAATTTAGTGCATGGAAAACAATTCTATGTTTCCATAGAAGAAATTTCTATTAAACCAAGTTATTATCGTCGAGCGACGAAATCAAACATCAGAGACATTAAAAAATTATAAATTGCACAATATAATGAAATGTCAACTGCGATGTATATATATATATATATATATATATATATATATATATATATATATATATATATATATATATATAATGTGAAGCAGAGTACATCACCGACATACAACAAAAATACATCATCATATGACAAAATATCGGAGTGTCAACAAAAATACATCATCATCAAACATATCAAAATACATCATCACAGATATCAAAAAGACATCAAAATGATCCAAAAGACACAGCCACCCACACTATCCTACCCAACATCTCTCACAACAAGATATATCATCCAATGAGTATCAGGAGAGGCCTCAGAGAAACTCAAGAGGCAGCGGGAGGACCAGAAGCAACTGCAGGCTCAGCAGGAACAGAAGAGGTGACTGGATCAGCAGAGACGTCCGGAAGATCAGCAGGAGAGACGGCTGAAGTGGCAACCTCTGAAGCAGCAACCGTAGTGGCCTCGGGAGCACCAGTCGGAGTATCCACCACAGGAGTGGCGGAAACAGGCGTGCTCTCGGGGGCACCAGCAGAAGAAGCAGCAACAGCATTACCGGAAGTGGTAGCACCAGCAGCAGTGCCCTCGGGGGCACGAGTCGAAGCACGACAAAGCTCCTCAACGTCCTCCTCAGCCATGTCATCTAACTCCTCATCCTCAGAAACGGAAGGAGGAAGATCAACACCCAGCAGACGAGCTATACGGCAGACTACCTCCTCGGTACGAGCCAAGCAAGACTCGTGACGACGAAGTAACCGTACGACCTCATCCAGGGTAGCAGAGGGAGCAGCAGAGGCACTGGCAGAGGCAGGGGCAGACGCTGAAGGTGTCGTCCTCTGAACGTGACGAAGAGCCACAAGAGATTTCTTGACGGCCGTCGCGTTCAGGGGAGGACCAAGGGGACGCTCATCGTCACGAGGCAACGTGACACGAAAATGACGAAATATAAGGGTCAATAAGCAAGGAAATGGGATATGAGCCGATTTATTGGACTTGCGAATACACTCGAAAGAATCAATCTCATCGAGTATAATGCGAGCCCAATTAATCGAACTCCCCATGAAGATAGCATAGATGAGCTTCAGAAAGGGCTGGGACGGGAGAGATGAGGAGCCGTACTTGGGAAGCAAGCACGACTTCAGAATCAGATTTAGGACCCAAGCATTTGGCTTGAAAGATTTAGATGGCACGCCAATCATGGCAGGAGGAATCTGATGGAAGATCTCAGAGAGGATGGTCTGATCTAAGGAAGAAATATCGTCAACCGAGATATCAGAGGGAAGGAGGCCAGACGAAGAGATACCCAAAATCTCTCCTAAGATTTCCGCTGTGAGGACTATAGGGGTCCCCAAAACGGTCGTCTCAACAGAGTGGGTCTGATCGTACTGACCCCGGATCCTATTCGCATAGAAAAGCTTTACTAATCTAGGATAGGGGTGAGGATTCGCCTTTGGGTCAAATCGAAGGTAATCGAGGAGACCCGACGATGAGAGAAGATCAGCTAACCCTATGAAGTCGCTAAACAGGACGAAATGCTCCAGAAGCAGAGGGCAATGTTCGATACGGTTGTACGCCGCGAGACACAAAGGGTCATCGCGACACAACGAAATATCGACACCGCCCACCGGCATCGGAGCCTTTCCCTTAGGCTTACGGGTAGACGTACGAGGGTGGGTGCTAGACTCGGGATGAGTAGGAGGAGAGGGTTCCCTATGAGTCTCTGTCTCGGGGATATACTCCGTATCGGAATCGGTAGGAGTATGGAATGAAGAACGAGAGGCAAGATCTTTGGCCTTGGGCTTAGGCTTGGGCTTGGGTTGACCTCTAGGCTTGGCGGTCGTCGTCCTCTTCTTCTTGAGAGGAGGCGAAGACGACGAAGGATGGGTGGTCTTGGCACGGCGTTTCGGAGGGGTTGGATGCTCGGGGTCCGAAGGGTTTTGTTCTACGGTCATCGGCGAGGGGCTAGACAGAGTGATCGGGATACGTGTTCGGGCCATAATCTCGGCACAACACGACACAATCAAACAGAAATGAAGAAACCCTAAGTCGGAACCCTAGAAAGCTGAAATCGAAATCCTAGAAACCCTAGAAAGCTGAAATCGAGCTAACCCTAGAACTAGGAATGGAAATCTAACCCTAGAAGGAGAGGAGATCACCTAGAACGAGGGGCCGACGGAGGAGATCGACGGAGATGGCCGGAAAACGGCCGGAGTTCGATCGGAAGACGAAGAGACAACGAGGGGTCGGGGGTTTTGAGCTGAGGGAGAAAGATTTTTGATCGACTGGAATGAAAACTAACCGACTAAAGTTAGTTTAAGTCGGTCGAGATCGTAAATGACCAAACAGTCCCTGTCACAACTAGTCGGTCACAGTTCAAGCACTGACCGACTAGATCACGATCTAGTCGGTCGGTCAATGAGCTTGAACCGACTAGTAGGAAACAGTGGCTGAAACCAAGTTTAACTGACAAGAATTAGTCGGTCTGTGTTCATGTACTGACCGACTAGATCTCAATCTAGTCGGTCGGTCACTGAACATGAACCGACTAAAGAGTTAAAAAGAAGAGGAAACTCAAAAAGCTTGAGTTAGTCGGTCTAAGTTCTTTTACTAACCGACTAGATGAACATCTAGTCGGTTGGTGGTTGAACTGAAACCGACTAAAAGAGTCCAAAAGATGATAATCAAGTTCTCTCCTCAATTCACTTGGACGATATATCGCAAAACTCTCAATAATCATCTAAACTACCCCATTAAACATCGAAATCTTAAATACGACATTCAAAACATGAATTCGAGCAAAAATTCAAAATATCACATAAATTCTCGAAAAATCCAATAAGTCTAGCATGAACGAAATATTTCGAAATATAATAGCATGCAAGATTATTGAATGAAACATGAATCCTAAATCTCGGATTCACCCATAATCCCCAATTCTCGACGCAACCGCACAAAGGAGTCCTCCTTTAGGGGTTTCGTGAAAATATCGACGATTTGCTTTTGGGTTTCAACGTACACTAAAATGATGTCCTTTTTAGCAACATGATCATCTAAAAAATGGTGTCGGACATCTATGTGTTTCGAACGGGAATGGTGTACCGGGTTCTTGGAAAGACATATTGCACTTTGATTGTCAACCATGATAGGGCAAGTATCACAATTAATACCAAAGTCTTTAAGTGTGTGTCTCATCCAAAGAACTTGAGCACACGCGGCACCGGCGGCAATATATTCCGCCTCGGTGGTTGAAAGTGACACGGAATTTTGCTTCTTGGAAAACCAAGAGACAAGGGAATTTCCTATAAAATGGCAAGTGCCACTAGTACTTTTCCTGTCGGATTTGCATCCCGCATAATCGGCATCACTATATGAGATTAACTCATACGTGCTAGATTTTGGATAAAGTAATCCAAAATCAAGTGTATAACTTAGATAACGGAAAATACGTTTTACCGCTACTAAGTGAGACTCCTTAGGTTGAGACTGATAACGAGCACATACGCATACGGCAAACATAATATCAGGCCTACTTGCGGTAAGATAAAGTAAACTACCTATCATACCTCGATATAGACGAATGTCTACATCCTTACCGCCCGTATCCTTGTCAAGATGCGTAGTCGTGCTCATTGGAGTCTTTTTCCCGGAAGCACTCTCCATTCCAAATCGCTTTAGCAACTCCACCGTGTACTTCGTTTGGTGGATGAAGATTGCATCGTCCATTTGGCGAATTTGGAGTCCTAAGAAATACTTGAGCTCACCCATGTGGCTCATCTCAAATTGTTCCTTCATAACATTAGAAAACTCTTCGCAAAGAGCAAAGTTAGTAGCACCGAAAATGATATCATCAACATATATTTGAACTAAAATTATATCATTATTCGCATGCTTAACAAAAAGTGTAGAATCGGCTTCTCCCATTTTAAAATTCAAATCCAAAAGAAAATTCTTTAATCGATCATACCAAGCTCGAGGAGCTTGTCTCAAACCGTAAAGTGCTTTCTTTAGTTTAAAAACATGATTTGGAAATTTTTCATTTATGAATCCCGGAGGTTGAGAAACGTAAACTTCCTCAACGACATCTCCGTTTAAAAATGCACTTTTAACATCCATTTGAAATAATTTAAAATCCTTATGGCATGCAAAAGACAATAATAATCTAATTGATTCTAATCTAGCTACCGGAGCGAAGGATTCTTCGAAATCAATACCTTCCTCTTGACGGTAGCCTTGAGCAACTAACCGAGCTTTATTCCGGACGACGACTTGGTTTTCGTCGGTTTTGTTCTTGAAGATCCACTTTGTCCCTATGACGATGTGGTTCTTCGATGGCAATGGAACAAGCTCCCAAACTTCATTCCTCTCGAATTGAATGAGCTCCTCCTCCATGGCTAAGATCCAAGCGCTATCTTCGCATGCTTCATTAACATTCTTTGGCTCTATCGAGGAGGCAAAGGCACAATGAGCGAAGTAGTTCACTTGAGATCTCGTCTTGACACTATCATAGATATTGCCAATGACTTGCTCATGAGGATGGTCACGAACGGTATGAAGCCGTTTGGGAATACCTTGATCACTAGGAACATTCTCAACAACTTCATTAGTTGGGTTAGTCTCAATAGAATCAATAGAATTATTAGACTTAGAATTATCAAACGAATCACATAAAACATCCATAGAATCATTATCATTTGAAATTCTAGTTGGAACAAATCCTTCATTAAACGAGACATGAAGCGACTCCTCGATCGTTGAGGTTCGTTTGTTGAATATCCGGTAGGCTTTGCTACGCGAAGAATATCCAACAAAGATCCCCTCATCGGATCTTGGATCAAATTTGTCCAAACTACCATACGTGTTCTTAATAAAACATTTCGAACCAAAAACACGAAAATGTTTAACTTGAGACAACCTACCAAACAACAATTCATAACAAGTTTGTTTAGTGCTGGGCCTCAAAAGTATTCTATTAAACACATAACAAGCGGTGTGTACCGCTTCCGCCCAAAATTGATGGCCAAGTTGGCTATCATTAAGCATAGTGCGAGCACACTCCACTAGCGTCCTATTCTTTCTCTCAACTACTCCATTTTGAGGAGGTGCACGAGGGAAAGAGAAGGTGTGAGTAATACCAACTTCATCACAAAATGTCTCAAAAGACTCATTCTCAAATTCACCTCCATGATCACTACGAATAGTGACAATGGTGGTTCCTAAGAGATTTTGTACTTTCTTAACAAAAATTGTGAAGTTTTCAAAAGCTTCATTTTTATTACATAATGAAAATACCCATGTAAATCTCGAATAGTCATCTACGATGACAAGTCCATATCTAGCATTTCCTAATGAAGCAACTCTAGTTGGCTCAAATAAGTCTAGATGTAATAGCTCTAGTGGCCGTTTAGTAGAGATGCTTTTCTTAGGTTTAAATGAAGATTTAGGAAGCTTGCCACGTTGACAACAATCACAAAAACTTTTCTTTTCAAAAACAAGCTTCGGAAAACCTTTAATGGAATTTAATTTTGAAAGCTTATAAAGTGTTCCAAAGTTCACATGTCCAAAGCGTCGATGCCATAAGTGTTGTTCACTTGTGTTGGCAACGAGACATTGTTCATAAGACTTAGGAAGATCCAAAATATAAATATCTTTATGACGAGTGCCGAAAAATAGTAATTTATCATTATCTTTTCTTAAAATATGACACAATCCTTTCGCAAAGCTAACTTTGTAACCTTTGTCACAAAGTTGGCTTATTGAAATAAGATTATGATTTAAACCATTAACAAGATAAACATCACTAATTAAGGGTTTAGATGGGTTACCCACTTTACCAACACATATGATGGTTCCGCTCTCGTTGCCTCCAAATACGTCGCGGTTTCCATTTGCTATGGGAACCACTCCGGAGAGCAAACTAGCGTCACCCGTCATGTGTTTTGAACACCCGCTATCGAGTATCCAATTTCCCTTGGAGCTAAATTTAAATTTGTTGCTCCTTTTCTTTTTCTTTTCCTTGAGTACCTAAAGATAGAGAATTTCATATCATGGTACCCAAGGTCATTGGGTCCAAAAGATTAGACCTTTGGAAGCCAAGTCCAATTGGACTTAGACTTCCCCACATAATTTCTACTATGCACAACATCCGAAAAATAAGCATTCATATACATTTGTTTTTCGTCCATGCTTGTGTCCTTTGGGCTCCAAATTGTGAAAATCTTGGGAGCCATCATCCTATTGGGTGCATGCATTCGACGTTGATTTCTACGTGATGCATGTTGTGGATAGGCATAAGGAACATGATGGAATGGTGCACGACGAGAATTATTCATATGATGTTGTGGGTGAACATATGCATGTGTGGGAACACGTGCGTGAGGGTGTCTCACATGGTGTGCACGTGCTCGAGAATGTGTTGCATAAAAATCATCATATGTGTGAGATGGTGGAGTAGGACGTGTGTTCCTACGTGGCATGGTATTGGTGTACATATAAGCATGCCCCTTCTTTGGAGGTCCACCCAAAGTGGGTTTCTTTCCAAAAGAGGGCGTGGACGAGGTGGAAGCACCATTGGTAGATGAACTACCAATAGAGTGTTTGCTACCACTCGTAGAGTCACCGGAAGTTGGCCTAACAAAAGTAGTGGCCGCTTTGGATGGACATCCCATCGTATACCCCAAACCAATGTGGTGATTGGCCGGAAGTAAGTCACTTAGGATTTTATCCAAATGGTCCTTACCCTTATTGAATCTATTGATTCGGCCTAATGTGTTCTCATATTTCTATTTGAGAGAACGCATAGAAGTATCTAAAGTAGATACTTGCGATGTGAGCACATAAACACGAGATTTAAGATTCTCGTTCTCAATACTCAAAGTCGAGTTTTGAGAAGTTAAATCCGCTATCCTATGTTCTTCCGGATCATCAATTCTAACATGTTCAAGTTTAGATTTGAGATTAATAATCTCATTTCTCAACTCTTCAACAACGATGTCGTTGTTGGTGATGATAGTCTTAGGCGAGGTTTGAATGCTAGCTAGGTCATCTTTTACCTTAGTATATCTGTTTACTAATTTAGTGTATTTTGACCATAATTGAGAGTTAGCATTCCTAAGATCATCCATAGTTACCTCATCGTTGCCTTCGTCATCACTATCATCGGAAGAGGAGGATCCTTGATCACGCTCCTCTCTTGCCATGAAACACATGTGCGCTTGCTCCACTTGCTCATCGTCCGACTCTCCGCTTGAAGAATCCTCGGAGTCGGTGAATGTTGCTCCGACAAGTCCCTTCTTGTACCCCTTTTTGTACTTCTTGGACTTATCGAATTTTGGCACCTTCCACTTCTCCTTTTTCTTATTAAGAGGACACTCCGCTTTCATGTGTCCTGGCTTATTACACTTTAAACACAAAGGAGAGGAAGAGGCGTTAGAAGAACCAAATTTAGCTTTGTTCTTATAGTTACCTTTTCGGAAGAAACGGTTGAACTTCTTGGCCATGAGTGCCATGGACTCCAAGTCCAACTCGTTTTCCGAGTCTTCATCATCGGTTGATGTGGATGTGGATGGAGCGGCCTTGAAAGCGATGGCCTTCTTCTTTGGCTCGTCTTGCTTTAGGTAGGACTTCATCTTTTCCTGCAATTTGAGCTTGCTATCCTTGCGTACCTCATATGACATTAAAGTACCCATTAGTTGAACTACGGTGTACTTATTCATGTCATTACCTTCCTCGATGGCGAAGGTACGTTTCTCCCAAGAAGAAGGAAGTCCTTCGATAAGCTTCGAGCACTTCTCCTTTTGGGTGTAGGATTTGCCGAGAGCCTCCAACTCGTTTATGATGTCGACGAAGCGAGCGTAATATTCCTTCATCTTCTCGCCCTGTTGCATATGAAACATTTCGTAATCTTTGTTTACAACTACGAGTTTAGAGTCTCTTACCCTACTCGTCCCTTCATGAAGAATGAGGAGGGAATTCCAAATTTGATATGCACTCTTACATGTGCATACCTTATTGAAGTCCTCGGGCTCCAACGCGCATTGCAAGGCGTTCATTGCCTTGGCATTGCTTACCTCCGCGGCGACCTCCGCGGTTGTCCATTTCTCAAAGTCTTCTTCTTTGGGCTCGATGTATTCCTTTATTGTGGTCCTCCATAGAGATGCACTCCGGAGGAAGGTTTCCATCTGGCATTTCCAGTACCCGTAGTTGGTACCGTTGAAGAATGGAGGCCTCGTAGAGGAATGTCCTTCCATCACCGAAGATGCTCCTTCACGGTTCCTGAAGGTGTCATAGTTGGAAGGTGGACGCACGGTCTTGTTGTCGTTGGCAGACATAGCTAAGTATCTGGCTTTGATACCAAATGTAATGCCCTACCAGCTACTGCACAAGTACTAGAGGGGGGGGGGTGAATAGTACTTTAAAAATAACAAGGAGTATAATTCCTAATTATAATGCAAACAACTACCAAATCAATTTGCGGAAGCTTAAATTGAATGACAACAACAATAATAACAATGCTAACAAGAGATGTTACTGAGTTCGGATCCACCCAAGTCTCCCCGACTTGTTCCCGGTGATCCTACGTCCCAACCACCCGGATCCCCTCCGGATACTTGAGTTAGAAACCCTAACTTAAGATTTCCACTATGAAATACTTGTGAAAATCCTCCACAAGTCAAATCATACAAAATGTAATTTGTGACTCCCACAACCCGGGATCACAACCACACTCTCACAACCGAGAGTGAAACTTACAAATCAAATATGAAATGAAATAAGAAAACTTCTTACCGAACAAAATACATATGCCTTGAGTATTGCTTACGAATTAGGGCAAGGATGATTTTGGGGAAGAAGTGGCACCAAACCCTAGCTCCAAGATGTAGATCAGCGATGGAGAGCTTTGGGGATGTTGGTGACCTAGAATCAAGCACTTGGCTTGGAAGGCTTCACACTCAATGAATCTCTCTTTGGAAGTAAGAGTGAGGAGAGATTATTGAATGGAAAGAATGAGCTTTGAATGCACTTGGAATGATTTCTCTTGATCTCTAAACTTGCAATAATATCAGCCTTGGCAGCAGTGAATGCAGCCCATCAAGTATATATAGGATAGAGGAGAGAGAGAGAGAAAAACGTTTCAATTAAAGCTCCAACGGCTCTTTTCTGAACCCAACTAGTCGGTCAAAGAACAACCACCGACCGACTAGTTCATCAACTAGTCGGTCGGTCAATTAACGTGAACCGACTAATGAGTAAACTGAGAAAAGATCAAAGTACAGACTAAGGAACTAGTCGGTCTAAGAAGAGTAGCTGACCGACTAGTTTCACAACTAGTCGGTCGGTTACTCAACGTGGACCGACTAACAGATAAAACTGAAGTCTGAGAAGAATTAGACTTAGTCGGTCCAAGAACAAATGTTGACCGACTAATTCACCAACTAGTCGGTCACCAAATGAACATAGACCGACTAACAATAAACAGTAAGTATGGTGAAAAATTTGGCATGTACAGTAAACTAAACTAGTCGGTCTAAGAAGAAAAGTTGACCGAAGAGTTCATCAACTAGTCGGTCGATCAATGAGCACAGACCGACTAATGATAAACAGTAGCTCAAGCTCAAATGTGCATGAACAGGGAAAGCTCAACTAGTCGGTCACAGAAGCATCACAGACCGACTAGTTTACAAACTAGTCGGTCGGTCAGTCAACTTAGACCGACTAACTGTAAACAGTAAAGAGCAATGAATTAACTGAGAAGAACTAGTCGGTCGAAGAAGCTTGGCTGACCGACTAGATCACCATCTAGTCGGTTAGTTCTTCTTCTTGAACCAACTAACATGCACAAGAAGTCCCGAATTGAAGCGCGATGCTTCGGGAAGGATTGTATGGACTTCTACTAAGATCCTAGAGCTAAGATATGAGCGTTATGAAGATTTAAAACGTAAGACCTACTCAAGGCTTAACATTCTACGAAAGAAGCTTAAAGACTATAAATTAAACTTGACGATACCGTCTTCAATAGCTTCAATCGAATCTTCATGACTTCTAAATAGGTCCATAAGCTTCAACGAAGCTTTAGGCATACGATCACGTGCTTTGAGAAGTCTTAAGACGTCGTAATTGATATTCATGTGAATTTGGCGATGATCTCCATAACTGCGCTCACAAAGTGTTAGTTCATATTATATTTATGTTTGTTCATCATCCAAAACCAAATCCGGGGAGTCCAATATCCAACAAGCGTACCGGCCTCCTCTGACGACGAAGACCACCGACAGCACCCCCTGCTCGGCTAAACACCGCACCGCGATCCGTGCTTTGTCGAACGGCCACCGAGCTCGTAGCCCCTCCTTCGCCGTGCCGCCACGAGTGCACCTTGCCACTCGCCACCACCGCCGCTCATCGGCGCTGCTCGCAGCCACCCGCTGGTGCTGCAGCACCCTGTCGTCAGCCCTTAGCGCGTGTCAAGCGAAAGAGAGAGATAAATAGATAGACAAAGAGAGCGAGAGAGATTTAATAAATAATATATATATAAGTTATATAATAAAGTATTAGGAAAATTAGATAAAAATTATAATAAATAAATTAAGCACCTGAAAAATAAAGTGTGGGCATCGAAAAATCCAGCGTAACGTGTAGGCGCCTATCTCGTTACTTTCAGGCAAGTATTTCTTCCATAATAGATTTTTGAAGTTTATTTCTATTTATGCAAATTTAGCTAAATAAATTACTGCCTCCAAATTTCACGTAAACTTAGATGCATAAAATAAACCATGAGTCTACTAGTTACGACAAATATTTTAACATATTTTGCATAAACTTTGACGTGTAGATTTTCCTAAATAAATTGTGGAGTATCTTTAGTAATTCATTTTTAAATTCAAAAATTAGTTTTTGGTCATTTAAAATTAAGAAAATTTGCTTATTAATTTCTTTAAAATTATGAAAAATGGATGTTATACTCAAAAAATTATTTCATGCCTAGATGTACTCATGTCTTCGTTTCAAATGTTTTTGAATTCGTTTTATATTATAAATGCTTGATTCAATAATCGTAAAATGATCATATTATGAGTTGGCGACTTGTCACTCACCATAAAATTATATTGAATTATTGCATGAACTTATGAGACACCGTGAACAAACTAGATGCATATGTTATGATGCAATCGTACAGAAATGATCGTTTGACTAACGGAACCATATGGTTATGCATACTATCAATTAATAGAACACGTACTTTTGACCTGACACTTGACTTGACATGTGGGTATTGGGATAGTCTATGGTCACATATGATATGGAAGTGTCTGGATCCGCTCTATGGCTATCTCCAACACACAAATGGGAGGCAAGCAACTTGACCGTCACCTTAGGAATGTGGTCGATAAGTAGCGCCACGAGTATCTCCCGATGGCAGTGCACATTTTAGCCACATATCATACTAATGTACATGGACTTGACTCTAGTACATGAAGTTATTAAAGTATTGCCATTACATCTTAAGCAGTCTTTCAATTACAAGTTGTAAATGCTCTTAAATGTTTTAATTGCTAACATCATTTTCATGCCCTTACACATTAGACTTGTCATATTCATACTCTCGTACTTAATATGCCTCCATGTTGGTGTTACCCTTGAACTATTATATGCATCTTCCTTTAATTATATGTAGATAAACTCTGTCATTACTTGGATAATAATGAAATTGTGAAACTTAATTATTTAATCTATTCATGCCATAATCTATTAAGTTGATGATATTTGATTTTCGATATCAAAGTTTTAACTGCTAGTTAGTTTTACACATGATCTTTTAATCATATTATTATCATATTACTTCATTACCATGTTTTTATATATGCTTATATTTATGTATAAATCTTATTATGGGAAATACTTGCTTAGTAACCCTCGCTGACAGGCATTTCTTTGTTTGCTATCTTATGAAATGACTGTCAGATTTCAATAGTAATTATTCAGAAGAGCTTAACAAGGAGTGGACCTAGTAGTAGGGAAGCTTGTCGACAATTAGAATGGATCTTGTTAATAGCTATTTTCTTTCTTATCACATTTATGTAATTTATTGTAAAGGCAATGCTAGACTGAATTTGTACTTTATTTTGAGACAGCTGATATTGTAATGATAATAAATGTGTTGTTCTTAAGTAACCATGCAAGAACCTGCAAGTTAAAACTACAGACGCTTAGTGTGTTTAAACCAAGAAGGAAGAAAAGAAAAAAAATACCCACCCTTGTTCACGTTCTTGCACACCGCATTCTTGCACAATATCTGCACACCGCGGACCCATTCACGTTCTCTCTCTCTCTCTCTCTCTCTCTCTCTCTCTCTCTCTCTCGGTAGAATGGGTAGCGGGTCGTGATAATATCTGATACATTGATGCTACATTGATGCATAGTCCACAATTGACATATCTAATACATTGATGATACATTGATGCATATTACAAAATTGACATATCTGATACATTGATGCTACATTGAAGCAAAGTCCACAATTGACATATCAGATACATTGGTGTTGAAAAAACCCTTGAGGGAGGGTGAATTGGGTGTATGTCACAAATAAAAATAATAATAAGCAACGGAATAATGCAAAGTGCACACAATCACAGATTTTAAACGGATAGGCTCCCTGCCTAGGCTCCCTGCCTAGGCTTCCCGCCTCTGCTCCCCACCTCTCCCCGAGGATTTAAATCCCTTTTATAACCAAAAGGAAAAGCTTGATCATACTTGCGGGTGGTGATCGAATCGTTACAAGATAATACAAAGAATTGTACGCCCAATGATAGCCTCTGGATGAAGCTATTCAAAAATACAACACAACAAAATAATAATACTTGTCCTAAAACTGAAGTAATAAATCGAGAGATATCACCATAGTATAAGTTGTGAGATCATGATCGTGTCAGTGAAAATGGTTCGTCAATCGGAGTCTGGGATTGGAAGATACCGCATCCTGAAGTTCTATGTTCTGTTTTGCAATTCTAGAATCTGCAGAGACTTTTTTTGCAAAACTACCAAATCTGGATCTATCTTACTGGCTAAGCAGAAGATAAATATCATCATACCATAGAACGTGAAGTTGTGGCCTTCCTGGTGAAAGCAGTTCTTCAATCTGAGCTCTGTAGTGAAAGTTATGCACTTTTTAGCGACGTCTAGTCTTCTTCTTTTCCTCTCATTCCTTTGGATCGGGCCTTGAAATCTTTGAGAGGATGAAAAATTTCGGCTAGCTTGGATAACGGAGAGCTTAGGGGCTTGCCACTCTTTTTCTTTGTGATTTTTCTCTCATTAATTTTGCCATGTGTAGTGGATTTATATAGGAGTTGAACATAAGTCCTGGTAGCACTAGAACTATTTGTGTTTGATGTCCACATGAATACTAGTAGTACTCAAACTTTGTATTGCACAATAACTATAGTAACCAACTAGACTTTTTGGTGCACAATAACTCTTTGAGTCAACGTGCACTAGGACTCTAGTAGTAGACTTAGCATGCAATACTTCATGTGCTTGAATCCTTCTTGAGTTCTTTGGTTGAACTCCTAATTCTTGTAGCACTTAAACTCTTGAGTTGTTTGGCACATGAACACTTCTAATTGAGTTGCATATGAACTTCTCATAGCCAACATGAACTCTTGGATAGATCCCAATTGTACTTGAACTATTCCCACATGCTTTGACTTTCCAGAACATTTTGACCAAGGTAAAATAACCAAATTGCACCTTCATATTCTACTTGATTTTTTGCCATGATTTTGAAGCTATAATTCATGAAGAATTATTATGATATGATTTGGCCATGGATATTGATCTTTGAGCATCTTTTGGGTAAGTTGAACGAGGTAGAAATGTAAACACCATGTCCCACATCTACAGTATTAGTTAGTATATTCTTAATCATATAAATACTTTATGGCTTACTTGTATTTATCCATATTTTTAAAGAATTTTTCCTAAATTAAAAATAATTTTTATAATTAATAAACTATTTTTAGTACTTCTTTAATTCAAAATACTTTGTATATACAATGGTATATATGGTATTAAAGGAGTGCATAAGAATGAATACATGTATTTTTAATAAAGGAAAATTTGATATTTGTTATGAGCGAGGGAGGCCTTTGGCCTTCCCACCTCTCTATCCCTCCATTACTCCCCACTACTTAGTAGTGGGGACCCTTGGTATACCATTGATATGAATATATAGAGGACCATGGCTATGAGCCATGGTTACTCTTTCTTTGAGTTTATCCAACACGTTATCAGCAAGAGTTCGCTTTAGAAATTTTTTTAGCCAACAAAATTTCCCCACAAAATTTCCCTCTTGCGAAGGAATCTTGCTTGTTGCGGCAAAGTTGTGACGAACCAGCAAGGCGTAACAGGAGCGGGGATATAATTTTTCTCTCTACGTATTCTATTGGTTCTTCCCTAGATCATTGATCTAGAGGTAATTACATTGGCTCGTAGATAATTGGGTTATGCAAATTATTATATATTTTTGCTAAATATCAAGAACATACACCTCTTATAATTGGAAAAAAAATCTTAAGCACATCTTTTGATTTTTGGTGTACTTGATCAATATATAAAACCCAATCCTGTTTTCCCCTAAATTCCACAAATTTGGGGTTTACGACAGATTTTTTTCAATAAAAAATATAAAAAACAAAACAAAAACAAAAAATTCCCATGTTCCCCCCTGAAGGGGGGATTGACCACTTACGTCGGCGGGGGGGTCTCCTCCCCGCGCCGCCGCCCCCTGTCGGGGGGGGGGGGGGGGTCCATCGCCACGCCGCCCCACAGTCGGGGGGCTCCGTCGCCGCGCCGCCCCCAGTCGGGGGGCTACTCCTGCGCACCCCCCACTTCGGGGGGGGTTCTCCGACGATGCACCCCCCCATTCGGGGGGCTCCTCCTGCGCACCCCCCCCGCTTCGGGGGGGGGGGGGGGGGGGGGGGGCTCTCCGGCGCCGACCCCCCCGTCGGGGGGCTCCTCTATGCGGCGACCAACGAAGAATAAAGGGGGGCATTGTTCCGGTCTCCCCTGCCTGATTCGCAGAAGGGGAGACGGGGGAGGGGGAGTCGCTGTTTCCGGCTGCCGATATCTGAAAATGGGGGAGGGCTGTTCACCTTCTTAACCATAACCCTAGCCCTTAAATTAGGGTTAGAGTATGTTTAAGGGAATTTTTACCCCCAATGGGTTTTTTGAAAATTTTTTACAGCCCATGGGTCTGCAGCCCAAAACTAAATATATTTTAGTATTTTGGTTGTTTGGGCCTGAAGCCCACACATAAGCCCAATAGGCTTTAAAATTAAGTAAAAACTGATTTTTAATCAGTTCTTCATTATTAATTCCTAATATTTAACAGAAAAATCCAAAAAAAATCCTGGAAAATTCTATAAAAATTAGTAAACATCAAATGATTAATTTTGTCAACTTTTTGATTGATTTGGTTCATAATATTAATTATTTGTTTATATTATGTTAAATTCAACAATGCAAATTATATAAAAATTGGATTTAATTTTAATCCTTCACGATTTAATAATTACAAATACCCTGAGACCGCTTTGTCGTTAGTTATCTAACCTAACAGGTAATTACGTTTTCCCATGGTCCAAGTAATTATTAAACGTAATTTTTAAATAAATTGCTTGTTATGTTGAAAATACACCTTATGCCTATTATATCTAGTAGTTTCATATTTTTTGCATATGTTGTTGCTTGTAATATATATGAACTACATGTTTAAATTGCTATTTGCATGATTTATTCATGCATTTGTACTCAAACTATGATTCTGGTACAATAATAAATTTTCAAAAAAATAAAAAATAAAAAATAAATAAAATAAAATTTTTAAATCATATCTGCATTGACAAATGAACCTGGAGTTCAAATAGAATGTCTATACCCTTCTAACCAAATAAAATACTTTGGAATTATGTGACCATTAATGCTTCCATCTTCTGGACATACGTCTAAATGATGCATACTTCGCTGTAAATAGATCTATCATATCTATTTTAATATATAATATTATGCGCACCCGAAGATGCCATAAAACCGCTAATTTATTTATTACACTCACGTTACAAGGTAAGATTCTTGAATCTAGCCTTGCATAATGCACGTGCCTGAAGTTGTGCATGCATAAAAGTGAGAACTAATTTTTTCGCACCAACGTATATTTACTCCCCGTATTCATGTTCCTCTATCCACATAAATCCAGAATGGCTCAATAAAATGGCCTGAAGACCATACTAGAGCATTAACATGAAAGTCTATCATAAATTAGATTAGTGGAATACTTAAAACAGGGGAAGACCATGACATATTATGTACTGGACATAAATATAGAAAGGGAAGATATGATATACCTCTACTTGAAATAATCAATGTCAGACCTATATCAGACCGAGAAGTTCTGAAAAGTCCCATATTGCTTTTGTAATATGATAGGTCGTTAGATTATGCCATTGAAAATATATACATATATAATCTAGACGACGTTTGGCGATCTACCTATTTTGTATACCTAGATTTTTTATGGGGACAAATATATTTATGAAAATAAAATTTAATCTAGTACCAGACCATATTTATTAGTGAGTATTTTTATATATAGCATCGGACTTATGCTTTAAAAATCATTTCACCCTTAATTTTATCCAGTTGATAATTATTTTTGGGACGTCTACTTGAGGTTCAAACTTTACAAAGCCTGAATACTCTATATAAGGATACGCCCGTCCTCTCAAATATTAAAAATCAATAAAACCAGAAGCTTCTTCCCAAATAAATTCAAACATAGGAAGATAAAGGAACACGTGTAGTGCCCTCTTTCGTCCAAATCTTACTTTTGGCACGATATAATATGCCACCTTGGATTGTTATTGATGCAAGACATCATTTACCAATCTTATATAAATGAAGAACTATAAGTTTCTTCAAATATGGTGACATTTTCATTATCCCATAAAATGGAAAAAATGATTACGAGAACATCTCCACTTCACGTGGATATTGAATCTCAATACTTCCTCTAATAGAATTTATATGATATATTTTACTATCGTCATTGAATTATGAAGACCTCTTGGTCTCTTGAGAGTATTTTAGGGATAAAAGTTAAACTTTTTCTCTCCCTAATAGAGCTGAGGATGTACATTAGTGTACTCATCTATATATGCTCTTAAAATGGTCATATTCAAAACCTTGTTATCCAGCCGCAGTCCAGATTATTATTAATCACAACGGACATATTACCTTACTGGGATATTGGTTGGGCTGTTACTTACCCTCATACCACCCTCAAAAATGCCCAAGTGGAACTTATTCATCGGGATGAACCATCCTAGATGAATATATTCCGAGATCCCCAAACGGGGGAGGCAATATTGCACATCTTATAGATCGTGCCTTGACAGGTTCATATCCCCAGTCATATGCTCAACTTCCTTGAAGTCGAGCTTATTGCAGATTTTTTGGATAACATTGGGAATTCAGTTATTTTTAACAACTGGAAGAAAATTGAACACACAGAAGTTTTGTGTTCACACCAAGAAATGGGTTATATGTAAATCATTAAATTGATAATAACGGTATTCTCTTCCGTTAAATCAAGTTACTGGTATCTGCATGGGGGACATGCAATTATAATGTAGACCATTAAAACGCCCACTTAGAACCTATTTATATGTGCCTGATCACCACATATAAACAGTTTCCGAGACCTCCTAATGGAGGAAAGCGTTTTATCATTATTCTACTTTGCAAGTTGCATCGTTAATTAGAATAAGACCCTCTTGTGGTCATATTTTTTCGACGATGCACCTTGCATATAGAGCATCACCAAACATCTCTCTTATGAGGGTATTTGGTTGCATGATGGTCACTCCATAACATCACTATAAACCATCAGAATGACGTCTTAGATCTATTTTTCGGGCGTAATTAACCCAGATAAATAGATTCCAAGCACCCCTTACGGGGAAAGCATTTAGAGCACGTCTCATAGATTGTGCCTTGATGGGTCTCATATAAAGAATCGATAGTGAAGATTAGATCCTGAAGAAATTTCACATTTATGATTCTTTAATTTCCCAGTATTAGGTTCAACATAATTATTGCCCTGAGCCTGAAGCTCAATTGACCATATCATGAATGTGATGAGATCATGAAGATCCACACTTATGAAACTGTTAAGCAGTTTTTGAACATTTAAACTAACAATGTGAATATTGTCAGAATCACACATCCCAGCTGCTAAAAATCCAGCTAGAATTGACATACCAATAATAATAGATGCAATCCACCAGTAGCAGAAGTGGATGTCCTGACTGGATGAAGACATACCACGGGTCATCAATGAGAAATATAACTCATTGAGACCTTTAAACAATACCACCCCAGGAAACTGAGCTCATTTCCATATCCTCTCCATTTTCCAGAACCTCCTGAAGAGATGAATCATGAATAATTTGAAATATAAATGTATAATGTACGTACATGGGGAGGTGTTTGGATCATAAAAACACACTTGTCCACAATAACTCACGTTTCATTTTTGCCAGTTAAATGATAATGATAAATATCATTCCACACTCCATTTTCTGAAGCAAACGTAGAGATAGGCCACTAATATGGAACGAGGTAATAATAAGTTGAGCTGGACTCACTTATGAAATGTGAAGTGTTTGAACCTGAAGTCTAGATATCAAAAGATATCAAACTTGTGGGCTAACAGAGTATTGTATACATATAAATAAATAAAATCGTATGCTATAAGCAACATGTTATAGCTTAGATGTTTATTTCGCAGAAACCAGAAGTAATCAAATAAGATGAGCTTAACTCGCTTACAAGTTATTTAAACTGATGCATCAGGCTCCCTGGTCATAGTTGCAAAACCATGCGATTGGCAAAGGAAATTTTAGGCTATGTTGCTATGGATGATGTGACAACATACCCTTACGGATTTCTTCCTTATTTGCCTGGATAGATTTTTGGGACATCTTGTAATTCCCTGGTAGCTATTGCACAAGTACTAAGGGGGGTGAATAGTACTTTAAAATAATTAAGAGTCTAATTCCTAATTATTGTGCAAACACAAACAACTATGCGGAATAAGAATAATAACAAGAACAATAGCAACGCAAACAAGCGAAGTAATGGGTTCGGATCCACCCAAGTCTCCCCGACTTGTTCCCGGTGATCCTACGTCCCAGACACCCGTATCCCCTTCGGCTACTTGAGTTAGAGTCCACTAACTCAAGGTTCCACTAAATGACTTCTTGTAGAAACTACTACAAGATCAAACAATACAATGAATGAATTGTGACTCCCACAAACCGGGATCACAAAGTTCTCTCACAACCCGAGAGATAAACTTATAATAAATAGTTTAAATGAAATAAATATAACTCACCATAAATTCCTATGCCTTGAGATACTTACGAATTAGGGCAAGGAAGGAATATGGTAAGGAGGGAGCACGAAACCCTAGCAACGAAGAGCAGCGTGAAAATGTCTAGGACGATGGTGATGATCGTGATCTGATCCTTCAGAAATATGAACCCACACCGTCGAAAATCTTCTTGAGAAATTAGGTCACAAAGAGAGAGGGAGAGATTTTCAAGAGAGAAAGCCTTTGAAAATTGATAAACGAATGATGAAAAATTAGATCTGAATTTCATCTCAAATTAGAATTATTTCCATGTTAGAAACGAGTCAAACAGATATGGAAAGAATCAAAACAGATCAAGAAAAATCGTGGAAATAAATTCTCCAACGGCTGGAAAATTAAAGCTGTTTAATCGGTCTAAGAAGGATCACTGACCGATTAGTTTGAGAACTAGTCGGTCGGTGAACCTTCATGGACCGACTAGATGGTTAACAGAGAATTCAGTGAAGTAAGGAGGATAAACTAGTCGGTCTAAGAAGAAACATCAACTGACTAGTTTGACAACTAGTCGGTCGGTGAACCTTCTTGGACCGACTAATTGATCAACAGTAACTTGGCTGAAAAATACAAGTAAGACTAGTCGGTTCAAGAAGGATTTCCAACCGATTAGATTGACATCTGGTCGGTTGGACCTTCTACTTGAACCAACTAAGATGCACAGAAAGTCAAACGAAGAAGCGACAAGCTACAGAAAACTTCCTAATGGCTTCTAAGACAATCCTAGAGAAAAGATACGATATATAAGAGGATATCGAAGGCAAGTAAAACTCAAAACTTAACATTCTAGAAGACAATGAAAATAAACAATACACACCGTCTTCAATGAAGATTCTGAATCCCTCAACTTCAATAATACTCCTTGAGCTTCAATGAAGCCTCAGGCACATCGTTCACGCACTCTAAAGAAGTCTTGGGACGTCGCTTGAGATCTACACAGTAATTTGGCGAAGATCTTCATAACTGCGCCCAAAGATAATTAGTACCCAATATTTATGTTTGTTCATCATCAAAACCAAATCAGGGGAATCAATACTCAACATTCTCCCCCTTTTGGTGATGACAAACCAACATAAATATAAAACAATAATAATGAGATAAATGAGATTTACTTACTCCCCATGCATTGATGACTCGTTAGTTCCATATTAAATAGTACACATAAGCATCAAGCAGAAAAGAGAAGTATAAAACATGATCCAATTATTGAAATATAGGATCAAAATTCCATTTTTATATCTTCACTCCCCTTGAATCTAACATATGAAATTAGATTCACGGTAATTGTTTAAATTATCATTTAGCACATAGTCATTATTAATTCTCTCCCCTTTTGGGATTATCCAAAAAGAGCGGGAGGAAGCCAACTACAACAACCATGACTAAAAAAATTCTAAACAAGAGAGTGGAAGAGAACGACGAAGGCCCAAATGGCACCAAGGAAAACATCTAAAACAAAACCAAAGTGTCACCGAGACCATAGTCGAAAAGTGAAATCATCAAAAAAAAAAAATCAAATCCACGTAGTGATGAAAGGAACATACTCTCCAATATCAACATTTTTAGCTAATTGAGTGCATGGAAACCAATTCATGTTTCCATTCAAACAGAGCTATATAGTCAACAGAATCGACGGGCGATGAAGGAAACAGCAGAGACAAACGTACAATGTACACACAGATACGAAAGGCAATAGGATGGATATATATATATATATATATATATATATATATATATATATATATATATATATATATAACATCAAAAGTGATACATCCAGATTACACAAAAAAATCGATCATCAGCATACATCAGCATATGGTGCACATCATACAACAATCCAACATACATCAAAAAGTATCACAAAACACACAAAACACCCACCCATCTATCCTAACCCCACTCTCTCACAACTAGATGTAGCATCCAAATGCTCAGTGGAGAGTCCTCCAACGAAGGCTCAGGAGGCGGAGGCAGGATCGACACCAGTAGCAGGCTGTACAGACGGAGTGGTGGTCTCTGGAGCGACAGAAGTATCGACCGAAGGAATGGTGGCAGTAGGAGTGCTCTCGAGAGCACGAGAAGAAGAAGCACCAACAACAGAAGTACCCTCGGGGACACGAGCAGGAGAAGCAGCAGCACGCTCCTCATCCTCAGCAGTATCCATGGCCTCCTCATTAGAGACTGGCGGAGGGATCTCAACACCCAAATGCTCACAGATACTCACGAGCATCACCTCACATCGCAAAAGACGAGCCTCCTGACGGCTCATGGAAGTAGAAGAGGAAGAGCGAGACGACGAAGGAGGAACTGAAGGGGTGGTCCGCTGAACGTGACGCAAGGCCGCAAGAGATTTCTTGACCGCGGTCGCGTTCAAGGGAGGACCCAAGGGAAGCTGATCATCAGAAGGGAGAGAAAATCCAAAGTGACGAAAGACCAAAGTCAAGAGACACGGATAAGGAATATGAGCGGCCTTGGTCGACTTCCTAATGCACTCAAATGAGTCCATCTTGTCCAAGATGATGCGAGCCCAATTTATCTCGATCCCATCAAAAAGGGCATAGATGAGCTTCAGGAAGGGCTGGGATGGCAAGCTGGAGGAGCCGTACTTCGGGAGAAGACACGACTTCAGAATCAAATTCAGGACCCACGCATTCGGTTTGAAGGATTTAGATGGAACACCAATCATGGCGGGAAGAATAACGTGGAACATGTCAGCCAAGAGGGACTGATCGAGATCGTGGATATTATCCACAGAAATATCTGAAGGGAGCAAACCAGAGGAGGAGATCCCAAGTATTTGTCCTAAGATCTCTGTCGTGTGGATAATGGGTGTCCCCAAAACAGTGGTCTCAATACAGTGCTTGTCATCATACTCACCCCGAACTCGATTGGCATAAAAGAGTTTAACGAGCCGAGGGTAAGGATGAGGATTCGCCTTGGGGTCATGGCGAAGATATTCAAGAAGGCCGCCATAGGATAGGAGATCAGTGAGCTGAGGAAAATCAACAAACTGGACATAGTGCTTGAGGATCAAAGGGCAATGCTCGATACGGTTGTAGGCGGCTTGGCACATCGGGTCATTACGACAAAGGGAGATATCCACCCCACCAGAAGGCATGGGATCCTTCCCCTTGGATTTACGAGAGGAAGGGCGAGGAGGAGGGGTAGGTGCCTTCTCGGTAGCCTCAGTCTCCGGTATATAGTCATCGTCGGAGTCAGAGGGCGAATTGGTAGGAGTGGGAGCACGATAGGGGCCTTCGGTCAAATCTTTTTGGTTTTGGGCTTGGGTTTAGATTGGGTTATAGATTTAGTGGTAGCAGCCTTCTTCTTGAGAGGAGGCGAAGAAGATGATGGAGAAGTAGGCGATGAAGGGGGCGGTCGAGCGGATTTGGTGCGGCGTTTGGGTGGATTAGGGTTGGATGGAGGATCTACGGTCAAGGGAGAGGGAGCGGAAGGACAGATTGGGATACGAGTTCTCGCCATGAGCTTGAGTCGAGACAACACAGAATCGCACGAAATTGAAAGAAATCGAACCCTAAAACGGAGAGAAAGTAAGAGGAGATACCCTAGGAAGGAGGAGATCGACTCTGGAGGAAGAGAGGAGACTAGCGGTGACTCGTTACAGCCGGAGAAGGCGATGGTCGGTGGAGGAGGTAGAGCGGCTTGACGGATTAGGGTTTTAGGAGAGAGGGCGCACCGATTAGAATGATTTCTAATTGGTGCGGAGGGAGGCTAATCGATTTAAGTAGGACCAAGGTCGAAATTGCCCTTGCCTGTTTAGTCGGTCTCAGTTCAAGAGCTGACCAACTAAAATGAAATCTAGTCGGTCGGCAAATGAATGTGGACCGACTAAAAGGCAGACAGCAAGTGAGGCAAAAAATAAGGCACGAATTAGTCGGTCTGAGTGCAATGTCTAACCGACTAGGAGGTAAACTAGTCGGTCAGGAGATGAACCGGGACCGACTAATAGAGTCCAAAAAATTGAGAATTAGAAATTTTGAGTTCTCTCCAAAGAACACTTGGACACACCAACAAAACACTCTCATATGAACTTATCCTACCCCATAAAACCAGAAAATCATAAATCCGTCGCGTAAATCTTAAAAACCAAGCATAACTCCAGCAATAAAGTGAGAAAATCATAGCAGATACAATAGGAGTAATGAATATCATTATGATGCAAGATCACATATAAAGGATGAGTCCTAAATCTCGGATTCACCCATAATCCCCAATTCTCGACGTAACCGCACAAAGGTATCCTCATTGAGTGGTCTCGTGAAAATATCGGTGATTTGCTTCTGGGTTTCAACGTACACTAAAATGATGTCCTTTTTAGCTACATGATCATCTAGAAAATGGTGACGGACATCTATGTGTTTGGTACGAGAGTGGTGTACCAGATTCTTAGAGAGACATATTGCACTTAGGTTGTCCACCATGATAGGGCAAGTATCACATTTTATACTGAAGTCTTTAAGTGTGTGTCCATCCAAAGAACCTGTGCACATGCAGCACCGGCGGTAATATATTCCGCCTCGGTGGTTGAAAGTGATATGGAATTCTGCTTCTTGGAAAACCAAGAGACAAGAGAATTTCCTATAAAATGGCAAGTGCCACTAGGACTTTTCCTGTCAGATTTGCATCCAACATAATCTGCATCACTATATGAGATTAACTCATATGTGCTAGACTTTGGATAGAATAATCCGTAGTCGAGTGTGTGACTTAAATAACGGAAAATACGTTTAACCGCTATTAAGTGTGATTCCTTAGGTTGAGATTGATACCTAGCACAAACACATACTGCAAACATTATATCTGGCCTACTAGCAGTAATATATAATAAACTACCTATCATACCTCGATCTAGACGAATGTCTACATCTCTGCCGCCCGTATCTTTATCGAGATGTGTAGTAGTGCTCATCGGTGTCTTCTTGCTAGAAGCATTCTCCATTCCAAATCGCTTTAGCAGCTCCACCGTGTACTTGGTTTGGTGGATGAAGATTCCATCGTTCATTTGGCGGATTTGGAGTTCAAGAAATATTTGAGCTCACCCATGTGGCTCATCTCAAATTGGACCTTCATAACATTAGAAAACTCTTCGCAAAGAGTGAAGTTAGTAGCACCGAAAATGATATCATCTACGTAAATTTGAACTAAAATAATGTCATGATTTGCATACTTAACAAAAAGCGTTGAATCAACCTCACCCATTTTGAAACCCAAATCCAAAAGAAAGTTCTTTAGGCGGTCATACCAAGCTCTAGGTGCTTGTCTCAAACCATAAAGTGCTTTCTTAAGTTTGAAAACGTGATTTGGAAATTTTTCATTAATAAATCCTGGAGGTTGAGAAACATAAACTTCCTCAACGAAATCTCCGTTTAAAAACGCACTTTTTACATCCATTTGAAAAAGTTTGAAATCTTTATGGCATGCAAATGATAATAACAACCTAATAGATTCTAATCTAGCTACAGGTGCAAAAGATTTCTCGAAATCTATACCTTCCTCTTGCCTGTAGCCTTGAGCAACTAACCGAGCTTTGTTCCAGATGACGTTTTGGTTCTCGTCTGTCTTGTTCTTGAAAATCCACTTCGTTCCTATAACATTATGGTTCTTCGTAGGCAATGGAACTAGCTCCCAGACCTCATTCCACTCAAACTGAATGAGTTCCTCTTCTATGGCTAGGATCCAAGAACTATCTTCGCATGCCTCGTTGATATTCTTTGGCTCCACTGAAGAGACAAAGGCACAGTGAGCGAAGAAGTTGACTTGAGATCTTAATTTGACACCATCTTGTATGTTACTAATGACTTGCTCATGGGGATGGTCACGAACTGTTTGAAGTCGTCTGGGAACACCCTGGTCACTAGGAACATTCTCAAAAGAATCATTAGTATAGTTAGTATCAACAGAATCAATATGATCAGATTTACCAATAGAGTCACTCACTACTTCCATAGAATCATCGTCATCGATAATTCTAGGATGGACAAAATTTTCATTGAATGAAACATGAAGAATTCCTCGATCGTTGAGGTTCTTTTGTTGTATATCCAGTAGGCTTTGCTACGAGAGGAATATCCAACAAATATCCCCTCATCGGATCTTGGATCAAATTTGTCCAAGCTACCATACGTGTTCTTGATAAAACATTTTGCACCAAAAACTCTAAAATTTTTAACTTGAGGCAACCTACCAAACAACAATTCATAACAAGTTTGTTTGGTGCCGGGCCTCAAGAGAATCCTATTAAACACATAGCAAGCGGTATGTACCGCTTCTGCCCAAAATTGATGGCCAAGTTGGCTATCATCAAGCATAGTACGAGCACATTCCACTAGCGTCTTATTCTTTCTCTCAACAACACCATTTTGAGGGGGTGCGCGAGGGAAAGAAAAAGTGTGAGTAATACCAACTTCATCACAGAAATTTGAGAAATACTCGTTCTCAAATTCCCCTCTATGATCACTACGAATAGTGACAATAGTGGTTCCAATGAGATTTTGTACTTTCTTAACAAATACTGTGAAGTTTTCAAAAAGCATCTTTTTTATTAATTAAAGTAAATACCCAAGTAAATCTAGAAAAGTCATCAACGATGACAAGTCCATATCGGGCATTCCCTAATGAAGCAACTCTAGTTGGCCCAAAAAGATCTAGATGTAAAAGCTCTAGAGGCCGTTTAGAGGACATGATTTTCTTAGGTTTGATTGACGATTTTGGAAGTTTGCCTCGTTGACACGAGTCACAAAAGCTTTTCTTTTGAAAGGCAAGCTTAGGAAATCCTTTTATAGAATTTAGCTTGGATAGTTTGAAAAGTGTTCTGAAATTCGCATGACCAAAACGTCGATGCCATAAGTGTTGTTCACTTGTGTTAGCAATGAGATATTGTTCATGTGAATTTGGAATATCTAGGATATATAGGTCCTTATGGCGTGTGCCAGAGAACAACACATTATTATTATCCTTTCTTAAAATATGGCATATTCCTTTCTTAAAGCTAACTTTGTAACCCTTGTCACAAAGTTGGCTTATTGAGATTAGATTGTGATTTAAGCCTTTAACAAGGTAAACATCACTTATAAGGGGTTTAGAGGGGTTACCAACTTTTCCAACATCGATGATGGTGTAGTGACCCTATGCTATGCGGAACAAACACTAGAGGGGGGTGAATAATATTTTATAGAATTATAAGGAATTTACGCCAAATAAAACCCTACTTAACCAACAAATGCGAAATATAAGAAATGATCAACAACACAAACAATAATGCAATGCTAACAAGCAATCTACCTTGGTTCGGTGCTACCCAAGTCTCCCCGACTTGTTACCGGTGCCCTACTCCAGCAACATTCGGATCCCCTCCGAATACTCTAGTAAAACCACTAGAGCTTCCTTTAACCCATTTGCGGAAACCTCACAAGTGCAATCGACCTACAATCGATGTCCGTGTATCCCACAACCCGGGAACACGCAAAGTCCTTAATCCCACAACTTGGGACTATGCACACTCTCACAAACCGAGAGCAAAACAAAATCTTGACTCACACAACTTGGGATCAAGCCAATCCTCTCACCACCGTGAGTATACAACTATTAAGAAGTATAAAGATTGAAATATAAAACTTCTTACCACAAAATCCTATGCCTTGAGAAATACTTACCAATTTGGGCAAGAATGGATTTTGAGGAAGATGAGATTACCAAACCCTAGCTCCACCAAGATGAGCAGCAATAGATGGCTAGGGTGAAGATGGTGACTTGGATTCAAGCTCTTAGCTTGAGAAGCTCACAAGGAATGAGAATCTCTCTTGAGGAATTAGGCTCAAAGAGTGAGGGAGAGAGAATCTTGTGAGATGATAGAGCTTGGAATTGGAGTTGAATGGCTCTTCTCAAAGGTGTGAAAATGTCTCTAATTTCAGCCTTCGATCCCTGGTTAGAAGCACTCAAGCTTATATAGGGAAGAGAGAAAACGGTCACAAAATTTGTGGCATTAAATGCTCCAATGGCTCTATTCTGAAGCTGCTTAATCGGTCTAAGAAGGATCACTGACCGATTAGTTTTGCAACTAGTCGAGCGGTGAACCTTCTTGGACCGGCTAGATGGTTGACAGAGAAGATGGTGAAATAATGGGTAAGCACTAGTCGGTCTAAGAAGGATCACTGACCGATTAGTTTTGAAACTAGTCGGTCTAAGAAGGATCATCAACCGACTAGATTGACAACTAGTCGGTCGGTGAACCTTCTTGGACCGACTAGATTGGCTTTTAATCGATTAACCATCCTTCTTGAACCAACTAACTGGTCAACAGTACAAAGGCTGAATTAACAAGTATGGCTAGTCGGTCTAAGAAGGATCTCTGACCGATTAGATCGTCATCTAGTCGGTCGGTGAACCTTCTTGGATCGACTAAATGATCAACAGTGAATGGGCTGAGATTAGCAAGGATGTCTAGTCGGTTCAAGAAGGATTTCCAACCGATTAGATCATCATCTAGTCGGTTGGTTCTTCTACTTGAACCAACTAAGATGCATATGAAGCCATGAAAAGAAGCGAAAAGCTACGGAAAACTTTCTAATGGCTTCTAAGGCAATCTTAGAGATAAGATATGAAAGTTATGAAGATTTCTTGGCAAATACTTCTCAAGGCTTAACATTCTACTAAACTGAAGCTAGAAGACATAAAAGTAAACACGACAAACCGTCTTCAAAGCTTCAACATGAAGATTCTGAATGCCTCGACTTCAATAATACTCCTTGTGCTTCAACGAAGCTCCAGGCATAACGATCACACGTTCTGAGGAAGTCTTGGGACGTCACTTGAGATGAACAAAGTACTTTTGGCGACGATCTCCATAATTCTTCAAGGTCTTGAGTCTTTTAGTTGAATGACTTGAAAATCTCCAACGTCATAGTCTTCGAAGATTTTGACTCATCCATTCCTATCTTCTCTTTGGATTGAATTTCCATTCATTTGTTGATGCCATTGGCTTGAGGTTTGAGGTAGCCTTTGAGTTCTTCAAGCCAATGCTTCACCTTTGTTGATCTACCAAGTCCTCCACTTGAATCAACACGTGTAGTCACTTTTGATCTTCTTGAATCTAATTGGTGACTTTTAGCTAACTGCAATCACAAGAGTTAGTCACAATGATTTGTGTTTGATCATCATCAAAATCAAGGTGGAGAGTCGAATACTCAACAGATGGTTCCGCTCTCGTTGCCTCCAAAGACCACTCGATTTTCATTTTCAATGGGCACCACTTCGGATAACAGCTGAGCTTTACCAGTCATGTGTTTTGAGCACCCGCTATCAAGTATCCACCCATTCTTGGAGCCAAATTTTGATTTGTTGCTCCTTTTCTTTTTCTTGAGTACCTGAAGATAAAAATATTGTATCATGGTACCCAAGGTCATTGGGTCCTAAGAGGTTAGACCTTTGGAAGCCAAGTCCAATTGGACTTAGACTTCCCAACATAGTCATCATTGTGCACAACATTCGTGAAATAAGAATTAATATACGCTTGTTTCTCATGCATGCTTGTGTCCATCGGGCCCCAAATAGTGAATGTCTTGGAGCCCTTTTCCTATTGGGAACATGCATGTTTTGTTGATTTCTACGTGGTGCATGTGTTCTACGAGGAAGTGGCCTAGTGTATGCGTGAGGTGGATAAGCATATGGCACATGATGTACGGTGGTGGCAACATATGATAAGGTGCATGATGGTAATCATTCATGTAGTAATGATGTGGATGAACATATGCATGTGGGGGAACACGTGCGTGAGTGTGTCTCACTTGGTGTGCACGTGCTCGTGGACGTGGAGCATAGAAATCATCATATATGTGAACAGGTGGGGTAGACGGTGTGTTCCTACGTGGCATAGTATTGGTGTACATAAAAGAATGACCCTTCTTTGGAGGTCCACCCAAAGAGGGTTTCTTTCCAAGAGGGGGTGTGTACCTAGTGGAAGTACCATTGGTAGATGAACTGCCCATGGAGTGTTTACTCTCACTAGTTGAGGCATCGGAGGATGGCCTTACAAAGGTGGTGGAGGATTTGGATGAATTTTCCTTTTTATACCCCAAACCAATACGATGATTGGCTGGAAGTAAGTCATTCAGAATATTATCCAAACGGTCCTTCCCTTTGTTGAATTTCTCAATTCGACCTATTGTGGACCCATATTTCTCCGTGAGAGAAAGTATTGTAGTATCCAAAGTGGACACTTGTATAGTGAGTTCACAAACACAGGACTTAAGATTTTCATTCTCAACACTCAAGGTTAACATGTTCAAGTTGAGATTTGAGATTTACAATCTCAGTTCTCAAGGTTTCAACAACGGTGTCGTTGTTGGTGATGATAGGCTTAGGTGTTGTCTGCAGACTAGTTAACTCATCTTTGATCTTAGTATATCTATTTACCAACTTAGAATACTTAGACCAAATTTGTTCATTAGCTAATCTTAGATCATCCGTAGTTACCTCTTCACCTTCATCCTCGCTTTCATCTGAAGCGGTATCTTGATCATGTTGCTCTCTTCCCATGAAGCACGTGTGTGCTTGCTCCACTTGTTCATCATCTGACTCACCACTTGAGAAGTCCTCTTCTGAGTCGGTGAATGTGCCGACAAGCCCTTTCTTGTACTCCTTCTTGTACTTTCTTGACTTGTCGAACTTCGATGCCTTCCACTTCTCCTTTTGTTTGATGAGAGGATAATCCACCTTGATGTGTCATGGCTTGTTGCATTTGAAACACAAAGGAGCAGATGCATTAGTGGAACTAACTTTAGATTTATTCTTAAAGTTACCTTTTCAGAAGAACCGGTTGAACTTCT
Source organism: Scilla litardierei (assembly GCA_030789695.1). Taxonomy (NCBI): domain Eukaryota; kingdom Viridiplantae; phylum Streptophyta; class Magnoliopsida; order Asparagales; family Asparagaceae; genus Scilla; species Scilla litardierei. The sequence goes on along the minus strand of CM061133.1, from coordinate 290,153,066 downwards.
TTTCCATGAGGGCCAAAGATTCCATGTCCAACTCGTCTTCCGATTCTTCACTATCGGTAGGTGTAGTAGGAGCGGCCTTGAAAGCAGTTGTCTTTTTCTTTGGCTCTTCTTACTTCAAGAACGCCTTCATCTTGTCCTGCATCTTGATCTTACTGTCCTTCTGTACCTCATAAGACATTAAAGTACCCATTAGTTGAACAACAGTATATTTGGACATATCGTTACCTTCCTCGATAGCGTAGGTTCGCTTTTCCCAACTCGAAGAAAGTCCGTCAATGATCTTCACGACTTTCTCTTCTTGGGTATAGGTCTTCCCAAGGGCTTCCAACTCGTTGGTTATATCCACGAAGCGAGCATAGTACTCCTTGATCCTTTCACCAGGTTCCATGTGAAACAACTCGAATTCTTTGTTAGCAACAATGAGTTTGGAGTGTTTTACCCTGCTCGTTCCTTCGTGCAAGATTAGGAGTTGGTTCCAAATCTGATATGCACTCTTACAGGTGCATATCTTGTTGAAGTCTTCAGGCTCCAGTGCACATTGTAAGGCATTCATTGCCTTGGCATTGTTCACCTCTGATTCGGGTTCAATATTACATATTTAACCCCCCATTTAGCCCTATTTTGTGCTCATATGTTGCTAAATTGTTCTCTAACATGTTCGTATTTTGTACACAATTATTTATTAGAGAAAACACTCTATTTGAGCACAAAACAGCAATTAACTGAGTAGTTTTGCACTTTTTATATTTTTCATGGCTTGGTCTCGATCTCACGATTCCAACGACTATTTATTTTTATTTTTCTGAGATCTGTGCTCATTACTGTTTATTTTTGAATGCAGATTACCATTTAAATGGGGAAATACGCAAATAAATACGAATATACGATCGCAGACCAATGAAGGAGTGACACGTGTCACACATCCATCGGATTCCCGCCGCATCCAACGGCACTGATCGAAGCTGCTCGCATTTAAAAGGCGGGCGACGTGGAAATATTGTACCCGTTGGATCAAGATCCAACGGCCCACGAACGAAGCGCATCGGATCCGCAATCGGGCGACGTGGCTATCTTCACCGTTGATCCACGATCCCACGGCCATGATTTAATACGAAGGGCGCTCGGAGATTTTGAAGATGCGGGCGACGTGGCTTCATCCACGCCGTTGAGCTGAGATCGGACGGGCGAGAGCGCTCCTGCCTGAAGCGAAGTTGCTGTGCAGAGCGGCTGTGTTTTACGGTGACGTGGCTTCATCGTGAGCGTAGATCTTTAATCCAACGGGCGACGCGACTCCAAATCCAGCGAAGCGGAGAGCGCAAATTCTTGGGCGACGTGGCTCCGCAGCAGCCACACGATCGAGATCGGATGGACGAAAACGAATCCGACCCGCATTCGTAATCTTAACGGGCGCAGCACTAATCGCAAAGGCAACGTGGCGGCTCCTGGTTTAATCCCGCAACGATCAACGGCCAGTATTTGTTGCGACGGTGGATCGGGTTCAAAACATGATTTGGGTGCGGTTTTGCACCCGTTAAGCCAATAAAACCCGCAATGCCTCTATATAAGCGTATTTCTAGGGTTTTTGGCGAGATTCTGGCGTATTTTGGGCGTATTGGAGGCTCTATGAGCCGTATTTCTCCTCTGAAAAATTTTGTAAAATTCCAGAGGCTGTTCTTCATTTTTCCAGAGAGTTTTGAGGCTTATATTGGAGATTTGGTGATGAATTCTTAAACTTAAAAAAAACGGCGACCTCTGCGGCAGTCCACTTCGTGAAGTCTTCTTCAGTGGGCTCAACATACTCCGTTAATATGGCTCTCCAGAGTGATGCGCTCCGGATAAAAGTTTCCATCTGGCATTTCCAGTACCCATAGTTGGTACCGTTGAAGTGAGGAGGCCTAGTTGAGGAGTGTCCTTCCATCACTGAAGAGGCTCCTTCACGATTCTTGAAGGTGTTGTAGTCGGAAGGTGGTCGAACGACCTTGTTGTCGTTGTTTGTAATAGCTATGAACTTGGCTCTGATACCAAATGTAATTACCTGGTAGCTACTGCACAAGTATTAGAGGGGGTGAATAGTACTTTAAAATAATTAAGAGTCTAATTCCTAATTATTGTGCAAACACAAACAACTATGCGGAATAAGAATAATAACAAGAACAATAGCAACGCAAACAAGCGAAGTAATGGGTTCGGATCCACCCAAGCCTCCCCGACTTGTTCCCGGTGATCCTACGTCCCAGACACCCGTATCCCCTCCGGCTACTTGAGTTAGAGTCCACTAACTCAAGGTTCCACTAAATGACTTCTTGTAGAAACTACTACAAGATCAAACAATACAATGAATGAATTGTGACTCCCACAAACCGGGATCACAAAGTTCTCTCACAACCCGAGAGATAAACTTATAATAAATAGTTTAAATGAAATAAATATAACTCACCACAAATTCCTATGCATTAAGATACTTACGAATTAGGGCAATGAAGGAATATGGAAAGGAGCGAGCACGAAACCCTAGCAACGAAGAGCAGCGTGAAAATGGCTAGGACGATGGTGATGATCGTGATCTGATCCTTCAGAAATATGAACCCACACCGTCGAAAATCTTCTTGAGAAATTAGGTCATAAAGAGAGAGGGAGAGATTTTCGAGAGAGAAAGCCTTTGAAAATTGATAAACAAACGATGAAAAATTAGATCTGAATTTCATCTCAAATTAGAATTATTTCCATGTTAGAAACGAGTCAAACAGATATGGAAAGAATCAAAACAGATCAAGAAAAATCGTGGAAATAAATTCTCCAACGGCTGGAAAATTAAAGCTGTTTAATCAGTCTAAGAAGGATCACTGACTGATTAGTTTGAGAACTAGTCGGTCGGTGAACCTTCTTGGACCGACGAGATGGTTAACAGAGAATTCAGTGAAGTAAGGAGGATAGTCTAAGAAGAAACATCAACCGACTAGTTTGACAACTAGTCGGTCGGTGAACCTTCTTGGACCGACTAATTGATCAACAGTAACTTGGCTGAAAAACACAAGTAAGACTAGTCGGTTCAAGAAGGATTTCCAACCGATTAGATTGACATCTAGTCGGTTGGTCCTTCTACTTGAACCAACTAAGATGCACAGAAAGTCAAACGAAGAAGCGACAAGCTACGGAAAACTTCCTAATGGCTTCTAAGACAATCCTAGAGATAAGATACGATATATAAGAGGATATCGAAGGCAAGTAAAACTCAAGGCTTAACATTCTAGAAGACAATGAAAATAAACAATACACACCGTCTTCAAAAGCTTCAATATGAAGATTCTGAATCCCTCGACTTCAATAATACTCCTTGAGCTTCAATGAAGCTTCAGGCACATCGTTCACGCACTCTAAAGAAGTCTTGGGACGTCGCTTGAGATCTACACAGTAATTTGGCGACGATCTTCATAACTGCGCTCAAAGATAATTAGTACCCAATATTTATGTTTGTTCATCATCAAAACCAAATCAGGGGAACCAATACTCAACACATCTACCCTATGAAATTATCATCCTGAAGATGAACTTATCATCCTGAAGATGAATTATCATCCTGAAGATGAAACCATCATCCAGAAGATGAATAATCATACAGAAGATGACATAATCATCCATAAGATGAAATTATCCTTCAGAAGATGAAACCATCATCATGAAGATAAATAGACACCCTGAAGATGAAAATATCATCCTGAATATGAAATACTCATCCAATAGATGATAACATTATCCTGAAGATGAATGTACATCCTGAAGAAGATACCATCATCATAAAGATGAAAACTCATCTCGAATATGAAAATATCATTTTTATGATGATACCATCATTCTGAAGATGAAATAATCATCCAGAAGATGAAAACATCATCCTGAAGATGACTTATCATCCTGCAAATGACTTATCATCCTGTAGATGAGAACTTCATTCACCCGAAGTTGATGAAGAAACATGGACAATTGCATTCCACTATATACACTAACAGGTTGTATGGATGCAAACTGAAGAATTTTTTCCCTGGCTGGAAGAGTGGGAGAATATCCAAGGTCCTGAAGTGCCCAACTCCTTTATTTGGCCAACTGCACGTGTCTTTATAGAACGTTTGCAGTAAAGCTGTTAGCCAGATACAGTGCAGCGCCTGCAGCACAACACTGGTGTAACGGCCGGTACCCACTATTCATTATACGGCTGTGTGTATAGCGATTTTGGGTACCTGATTGGTTTTGTTGCTTTGTGTGGGAGTCGCGCCGTTGAGTCGTTAGGGCAGTAGCACCTCGGTTGCATCCTTAGCAATCCAACCCCGACGTGTGCCCAACTTGGGATTACTGTCACCTTTGGACCCCGTATCCTTATTCGCTTTACGTGCACGTAGTCTTGTCCGTGCACGTATTTATTTTAGACTTTGTCTGTATCCAAACCCTATGGTGTGATATGTCGTTGTGACCCTCTCTAAGAGTATTTAAATTGTGGTGTTAATTTGGAACGTCATTTCACGGGTCGTTCTCCCATGATTTGTCCTTGTTTGAAGAGACGTCACGATTTTCACTTTTGTCGTAAGGCCTTTCTATTTTTAATTTCGTTTCTCGTCGTCGAAATTGTGATCCGTCTTCTCTGTCTTCTTTCTCTCGTCGTCCCGGTCACCCCAGTTTTTATCTCACAATTTTTGGGCTTCGTTTGACCTACCTTCACTTTTTGCCCAACCTATTATTGTTTTAAACCCTAAGTTTCAGTTGGTTATCATCCCCTAGTATTCCTATAATAATAATTTACATCAGAATACTTGACTCAGCTCATTTTTCCCTTGTTGGCCGCACCCACTTGTTTCACGCAAGAGTGAGAGGGAGGGTGTGAATATTGGGCTTTTAATATTTATCATATCAGTTTTTTTAAGTCCAAAACCACTACCCTACTCATTTAGCCCTGGCCCTACCCACGTTCACAGCTTTCAAATAATAATGAAACCCTAAAGCCTAGGAGCTGATGCTCACGTGAGCCTAGCCTCACTTTTAACCCAAGCTAGTAGAAAAACCTATAGGTTATCCTCTCTTCTTTTCAAATCGCAGCACCGCCTCCCCTCGCCGTCAACAGCCCCCGACCTCGCCTTGACACCTCTCCACCGTGCCCTAGGCCGCCGTAGCTCCGCCTGCTCGCTGTGGCAGCCGTAGCAAGTCGCCGCATCGCAGTAGCCTTCGATTATCCCACAGGCGTTTGACGGCCGCCGAGACGCCGTGGGCAGCACCGCTCCGCACGCCTGACCCCCTACCCCGCCGCCTAGCTCCGTCGTGGCCGCCTTGCCGAACTTCCGTCGTCGCAAGCAGCCGCCATCATTTCTTCCGCACGCAACGCAAACCGCCGTAGCTTACGCCTCAACCCCCGACCTCGCTCTTCCCTCTTCCCCCGACTGAAGCCCGGCCACCTGACTAACACCCAGTCTACCTTGCATGGTAATTGGATGGGGAATCCTTGTCCAACTTGAAGTCGTTCCTTGTTATAAATAACAGAGCAGAGAAGAAAGACGCAACTTCGTACTGGGAGAGGGAGAGAGAACGACGGGATAGAAAATGAGCAGCGGAAAGGTCGTTTGTGTGACGGGTGCATCAGGGTTCATTACATCATGGCTGGTGAAGCTCCTCCTTCATCAAGGCTACACGGTCAAAGCCTCCGTTAGAGACCCAGCTGATACAAAGAAAACTGAACACTTGCTTTCATTGGATGGAGCCAAGGAGAGATTGCATTTGTTTAAAGCAAACTTATTGGAAGAGGGCTCATTTGATCTAGTAATTGATGGGTGTGAAGGTGTCTTTCATACAACATCCCCATTTTATCACGCAGTCACAGATCCACGGGCTGAGCTAATTGATCCTGCTGTGAAGGGGACTCTTAATGTTTTGAGTTCCTGCATCAAAACTCCATCTGTTAAAAGGGTTGTTGTAACCTCACCTATGGCTGTTGTTGCGTATAAAGGAAGACCGCGAACTCCTGATGTGGTAGTTGATGAGACATGGTTTTCTAGTCCCGAGTTATGCAGGAAAGATCCTGGTATGTTCTCTCGAAGACCTTGGCAGAGGAGGCTGCTTGGAAGTTTTCAAAGGACCAAGGGATAGATATGGTCACAATAAACCCAAAATGGGTCATAGGTCCTCTTCTGCAGCCAACCCTTAACACAAGTGCTGCAGCAATCTTGAAGTTAGTTAATGGAGCATCGACATACCCAAATGCTACATATGGATGGGTAAATGTCAAAGATGTTGCCAAGGCACATATTCTAGCATATGAGGTTTCCGCGGCATCAGGAAGATAGTGTTTAGTTGAAAGTGTTGCACACTACTCAGAGATTGTGGAGATTTTACAGGAGCTATATCCTTCAATTCAGCTCCCTCAGAAAAAAAACGTCTGCGCTTTCTGTACGGACTCGTCGACACCAGGAACTCCAGAATCAGGCAAGTGAAACTTGCCAACTTGTGTTTAGGGCCATGTTTTAGGCCACTTCTTTGCTTTTAGCGTGAAAGAGACTAGACAGTGAAATGATAGGTGTCTAGACGCAACTTTAAGATCTAGCTTGATAACGAAGCTAGATCTGTCACCCTGCCATGTCATTCATGCATTATTATCTGTCACGTTTAAATTCCTTATCTGTATGCACTTAAACTGTTATTTGCCATGCATTGCATCTTACATGTCATACAAGTTAAATGTTGCATTCGTAGCACACGCTACAATACTTGTACTTCCTTGTTCAGGCTAGGTGCACCCCTATGCCATCATGAAAAACACTTCCTGGCTCGTGATCCAGAAGCGGGCATCATGTGTTGGTCAAAAGCCAATGCCCGATACACGTGGAGGGGTAGGGATAAACGATCACTTGAGCTTAGGAGTTGGCCCATACAGCCACTCTAGCCAAAAGGCGTAATCTCTGTACACGACGTGCTTACTAGGCGTGTCCTTGTACTTCTGTTAGTTCTGGTAAAACTTGACATCCTTGCCATGATTTAAATGTCATGCTCGTACTTTACTTTACTTTACTTTACTTTACTTTACTTGTTGCACTCATGTTATAACGGCCATGTCATTACATCATGCTAGAACTGCTAGGTTGCTACTTTAAGTTTCAGTTTCCTTGCACAAGTCTCTTGTAGACTTGCTGACATGTACCCCTTGCTCTTTTGGGTGTCACATGTTAGACCCTGAGTCAGAGACCGTAGCTGAGGATGAGGTGTTTACTGACGCTGAGCCGGAGCCTGCGTTTTACCGGGAGTTAGTGGACACCGGTGACCAGTCTTAGAGACTGATTTGAGTTGCTTTTGCTTTAGGTTGCTGTTTAGTTGTCGGTGCGTAGCACCATTACTTTGCTTTTGTACTTTGTACTTTTGTTGGCCATGATGGGGCCTTTTTAGACTCTTTTCTTTTAGCCTGGTAGCTTTTTTGCGATGTTGGAACTTATTTTATGGATATTCTGATATTTGCTTTTGTCTCATTCTCTTTATTATTATCTTTGTTTCGTATCGCATTTGCAAGGACCTGCCATTTGAAGTTTATTGACGCTTATCAGACTTGCAGCTTCGCAGCTTCAAGTCTGAGCGGACCTTCTCACGTCTCGCCTCCATATTTTTGGAAAGCGGGGCGTGACAACTAGACCATGGATACATAGCTTCTGCGCTATCTCCAAGGGTCAAGGATCAGAAACCAAAGAAATATATTTGCATATGCATGTTAAAGATCATCGCGATGACTAAGCATAAAATGAACAGCCACCTCCTGAAGATCTACACATCATCATCCTAAGTCTACATCATACTTCTATTCCGAGAAGCTCATCATCCAAGAATCAAATCGAATATAAGCACAGCCAGGTCCAGCAGTACCTTGCAGACACAGTGATGACTGAGTCAAAGTCTATAGACATGGAGCCATCTGCCAAGTTCGCAAAGCATACCACATTAGAGCTCCCTTAGTTTCAGCAGCTTCCAGATATGAGTGCAACTTGTATAAATGAGTGATTGTTGTATTTTGTTTTTCTTTTCGAAATTTTATGGAAGATGTATAGATACTTAGGATATTGGTGTATAGATATATAGGATATCTACAAGCCTGAAGCTTGTATGGTTCAGGGGGAGTAACCTGTGGGTTGTACTCTTTTTCCTTAAGCAGTTGGTTTTTCCCACTGGGTTTCATAGCTAAGGTTTTAACGAGGCAAACACGATTACTCTGGATCCAGAAGTATCCACCCACTTAGCTTTATACGCTAAGACCAAAGATGTCATGCCCCGTTCACCAGAATACCCGGCATTAAAAAAAATTTTCCAAGTATCCTAAAGAGTGAGGGTAATGAAAGAGGGAAAGAGAGAGAAGAAGAAACTGAAAGAGCAGGCCATTGCGCATATGCCGTGATAGTACAAGTGAATCTCCACTATAAAATCAAACAACTCATAATGATATAGAACAACAACAACACATTTTATATAACAACTTTCATTTATATACATAACCCAGTTACATCTTTTCACATACACCGACACTCTCCACCTCCCAAGACAAACCAGTCACTCTACAAGCTACAGCTCACACCGAGTACTACCCCTGAAACCCAACTCCAAGTCACCTCTAACCAAGCTGACCCTGCTACCTGAAAAATGGGAAGGAGCACGCCAATGCATGCCCCAGTAGGAATCCACTTGGATTTGGAACACCAGTTTAAGGTTATCAGCCACTAAGCAAGGCATGAGAAATAAGACGTGTAAACTAAATAATATGGCGAAAAGTAAATAGCTAAGTTAGGGATAATACCTGCGACTTGATGTCGAGTTACTGCAAGAAAAGGGTTAGCACGAATGATAATACAGATATTCAAGCAAATATTATCTAATAAGATAAGTACAAGTGCTAGAGGTATGTCACATCGTCACAAGCAAAGCAGGTGAAAGGAAGAGGGAAAGTGCCACCAACAGGAGAAGGTAACATGTGCAATTCTTATTTTTATGATTGAGTTAATTAATTGAATTAATTGGGAACTTGAATAAACTATGTGATACCAGGACCTGGACTTCACCCCAAATTTGGGGTGAATATAGCACACGGCGCAGTGGACACGTGCACTGTACGACACCGGGCCTCTCAGCTCCCACGTCCCTGGCAGGAGTGAGGCTCTTCCATAATAGCACAACCTCCGTGTGTCCCCTCCACACCCGGTAAAGGCAAGTGGGTATAAATATCACAAATCACATAATCATTTCCCCCAACTTCTCGGTCCAGGCCTCATATCCACAATTTACTCAAATCCCACCTAAAACCCAGGTTTTGCTAACTCACCCTCATTAGAGAGGATTGAGATTATATCCAATTTTATAATTTAACACCATACGTAACACGTTAGGGGTCATGATGGCATGGTGGACATATCACCTTAGCCGTCCTTCATTAAACATAGGGTCATGCACTCGCGTGACATGCCCTCTATCACAACACATCATCCATTCACAATTGCAACGTATCCATGCCATTCAAGCCTCTAACTTCACCAATTATCAATGTGGCTCAAGGCCAACACTAACACATGCATATTACTCAAATTACCAGATATTGCCTTCATTGAGGCATTTCAACGAACACATGATGTGCGTGACGTATATGTCTGTAATCACATTAGCAAACCAATTAACAAAACATATTATTAGCATATCTTCCATGTAAAAACAATAATCATGTATCATAGAGGGTGAATTAGCAACAATGCACAATTCATCATACCACGTACCATTTAGCTTGCACGAAATACACATGCAGTCATAAAAGATGGATCATATCACCAAATTTTGGTCAGAATTTAACAAAACTTTCCAAATGAAAGTTATAGATATATTAGTTTTGGATTCACAGATTAATTTTCAGACAAAAATATTAATTATATAATTTATAGTGAATTATTTGGTAAAGTGTGTCAAATCTGTTTTTTAGACAGATTTCAGGGTCTGTATTGAAATCCAATTTAGGGCATGTTTCAGCCATAAATTCCAAATATGAGCACTCTGATGAATTTATAGATAAATTTATTAAATTTCCAACGAGACCAAGAACATAAAATTCCATTGTGTGTGCAGATGTTTAGGTCAATTTTGCTAAACTGTGTCAAGACTGAAAATCAAACAGACATGTTGCAAAGATGGAAGTGTTTCTCCTAATTTATGAATTGAACATATATCAAAATTTATATGATTTTGGGGTAGAACTTCAAGTTCTACATGGACATATTTTTTTCGAAGTCTAATTCAAGCCACAGAGATCAGAATCCAGGTATAAACATACAACAGAATTTCAGTATTTCAAAGGGGTTGTTTTTACTAAGAATTTCAAGGGATAATTTGTGAAAATGAAACATGGCTCATGAATTTTCACCATTCCTAATACATATTAAGTAAAACATGCTATAAAAACATAATAGCAAGAATTAATTTAATGGAATTCCAAATCCAAGAGATCCCTACCTCAAAACTTGATTTTCCCCATCTCTTTCTCTTTTTTCTTCTCCACCTTCTTCCCTCTTGCAACGACTTGAGACTCTTGGTTTTTTGGAGGGTTAATTAGGGTTTTGGATTGAAGTAATTAGGAGAAAAGGGGGAGTAATGGCCGGCCTAATCTTGGGGGAGAGGGGAAAAGAGAAAGTGAGAAGAGAAGAGAAGTTTCAAGAAAGAAAAGCGAAGATTTTCTTAAGGAAAATTCTACACACCTCTTGGCTTGCTCCATAAGCCATGCATAACTCAAATTGACTAAAATATCCTTCCAAAAATACCCCTCAACTTTTTAGTAATTACAAGTTTGCCATTACTTTATGCACACACCACTTTAGGATGTAGGCACAGCAGCTTTAGTCCAAATGACCGTTTTGTCCCTAACCTTTCTAAAAATTTACGGGGGTTGCCATTGACCCCTAACCCCTTTCACACTAGCATGGCTCTTCCTACTCACATCCATGCACATCCATGCATGCATACATGCTTCACACGCACACGTCTAACACATTCCTTTTGTTTTGCACCCACGACGTCTTTCACACTTCTCTCGCACTCAATCTCGCTTTCTCGTCTCTTAGACACACATTACGGCCCAGTCCCCCTTTCTTTACGTTACATACATCGATATCCACGTTTATTTCATACATACGTATGCACCGTAGGTAGAAATACCATGTGTGTTCAGTAGAATACACGTACAGTGCGAAATAGGGCATGACATCCTACCAACCTTAAAATAAAGTCCGTCCTCGGACTTTCTATGGTATGAGGCCGCCAAAGGTCAGCTAAGTATAATGATCTTACTACCCATGAAGTACAAACAAGAATACATATCTATACTATACTTATATACACTATACGTTTCACTGTCATCCATACACATCCGCATCACATACATACCACGGATACATCCTACTATTTATCTAGTGGCACACACACATCACTATGTGTATCACTACATACATATACATAAACATCCCTCACATAAACATCTAAGAACACATGCCACAGATAGATCTTTATATGTATGCTTATACGCATCCGGGTCACTACTCATACCTATATGATAGGACATCCCATCATATCCATATCATGATTCATAATGTACTCACACTTGTTACGCTTTCAGATAATACATTCAAGTATAAACGACTTATATTCTACTTGTTAATATATATGTACATATACGCCTATATCCATGCACCAACACACCACAATACACATTAATCTACACACCATTTCTTGATAGACAAGGTCATTATCACGGTGTCACACCGTATGTATACCAGATCCCTATACATTCAACACTTAGTCATATAAGTTCACCCACATATAGTTCACTCACCATTATATTCACATAAATATCTACATACACATAATGTTTAGTCACATCCAACATTCATCGACGAGCACACACTAACACACGCATGATCAAGTCATTTAGGTCTGCAATCATAACTATAAATAGATATACACATAATCTCACAGTCATAGCGATGCACCTACTGTCTCACAAAATAGGCACATACACCCCACACATTACACACAAGAGTGCAAACATAACACATCCCCTGCCATATGCTATATATATAACTACCTTTGCACATCCTACGCACATACTGTCATGATAGTCAAATAATTATAAATATCCATATACACTCCACACACGTGTACACATATGCAAACAATCACACACATCTCAATACCTACATATCAAACAGTTTCATTCACTTATATTCATCAAATATATATATACACACACACACCTATATTTCATACTCATCACATTCATACCCACACTGCATATAACTATACATACACACATGTTCTAGTACAGGCCTACACATATATGCATACACACTGGGACACGCTTCTCCTAGATACACATAGATAGGCAACCATGTCGGAAAAATTCACAGATAAACAAACAAGGATATATATATATATATAAGTATATATTTATTCAACCAATATACACACAACCATATATTGCCTCTACTGCACACTGCACATGCATGAACATATCCCTACACTCCATTGTAACACATTTAATAGAAATCCATACAACCATATTACATATTCACATATACACATCAACCAATACACTACACGGATACTCTATATAACCCAATTATATGTACATACGCATTATGTACACGAAGAGGTATTCATATCAATTCCATATATAAATATTTAAGCCTACACATACCCAAATACACGTTTGCTCATACACACCAGATTATTATTCTAATAGTAGGTATGCACACAAACATGCATATATATATATATATATACATACTAGGGCCAAAACACCATGCACACCCATTACCATATATGAGTGCACACGCCCATTCACACTTAGTATACATATCCTGCTATTACACACCTATACAGTCAAGCTACTCAAACTACACTAGCAGGTAGTTGGTAGCTACCCATACCATTATATACCTAACATTCAATATGTCCACACTTTTACTAATATACAAGTATACACACAGATAAGTGTATTTCAACATTCGTACACATTCAGTAGATAGTCACACTCCATATACGTATACATTCATATACTGATACATGCATATCAGAATAGGGATCATTCACATACATATACATATAACCACTCATAAGACATACACCAATACATATTCACTAATAACAACAAATATACACAATCACACCACGCTTGCTACAATACATCTACATACATACAAGTATCTCATATACCAATACACAATTTCTCCCTCATGCCGCTTTATACGGAAGGGTACGTGCACAACATATACATCCAAATGGTCCTATAGGCACCATTCTATGGGTAAGCATATACACACATATATACATATACCATAACTCCATTTAACCATGCAAACCCATAGCCATCCCACTTATACATGCACTGCATAATCTCAAATCCTTACATTCATCACATTCTACATATGATACACGTCCCACTTATACCCCTATCCCATATTAGACACGGTATAGGGCTAAGAGTTTAAACTTAGGGTGGACGGGTCTAAAGCACCAATACCCACCTCAGGACACATTTATGCCAAACACTCGGGAGCATTACTTATATTACCCGTGCATTCATTACTTACCTATATCACTACATGCACACCATATATGGCCAAAGCACAACATTTATCTTCACGCAATAAAACAACCCACAACCATATACCAAATTAAGACAATATATTGGTTCATATAGACACGTAGGCAGCACATACACATACACACAGTTATTTAAATTTTAACACATTAGGAATTCATATCCCAGCAATGCAACACTAGTGATATATATGCACTAACTTACCTCACATACATATATACATTCTACCCATACAACTTCACATATATTCACACATTTACACTCCCCCATGTCCAAAGACAATATAGACATTCCACTACTTCATCCATATAAGGGTATATGTACGCACATTGGTGTACTCCCCACATGAAACACAACTATAATTTAGGAGATAGTGAACCGCATATATGCACTCACATCACATACGTACACACCCTCGCCCACGTCTTTACAAACATATAATATCCCCGCTAGCTGATATGTATTCACCAGTATACATCCACTAACAAACATATACTTATCACTTATACCTCAGAGTCACACAAGTGTAACACATACCTACTCACTACCCGTATCATGTATCTATGTATAAACGCCCACACATATCCATATACCACTATAACCATTCAAGATACATGTAACTTTCATGTTATTCAAATATAAATACATATACTGACTACAAGTATACCACAACATATATATAATTCTAATATCCAAGCACAACAAACGCACTTATACACGTGGATTCATGATCGTGCCGGAATCAACTCCGAAACGATGTTGTTTACCGCAAGCGCACGGTATAGTGGCAAGCGGGTATCGAACACGGGGAAGCGGTGCTATATTACCTATCTACTCCTAGGTTGAGTTAGACTTGCGGGTTTATTGGTGGATGTGGAGTATGGAGTGTCGTAATGATGGTGGATGCGAAAGTCGTGTCACTCGATGTCGTAAACAAAGGGGTCCACACAAAGAAAGAAAGAAAAGACTAGGGCTTTAGGGCTCACCACTAGGACCGTCGGACGTCGATGCTAGGCTAGGACTCTTACGTTGCATTAGTTTTATTGGGGATTGTAGCATCTAGGAAGTGAATTCATGTGTCTGGGCATCATGAATCTAACATATCGCATTAACCCCGCTCTCGCAAAAGGCGCATACGATACGTGCATTAAGGATCTACAATAATCTCACCACTCTCGTGGTTCGAATGCTCTCAACTCGTACCACTCTCGTGGGTTAGAGCTTCGAGGTATCTTTGTGGCTCTTATTGATGCAATGGCGGTAGCCGTCAATTAGTTATATAGTTCATCGGTGGATCCCCCTCAAGGCACGAGCCGGGCATGGTCACGTGCCTCGGTTGAATCCACTAACTCCCTAATTAAATCAGTAGGATATTCCTTAAGCTAATCGATTCCACCGACCGTGGGCACGATCTCAGTACGAATTCTCCTAGGGATTTTGCTAGATCAACCAAAATACAACCCCATTTATAACCAACGCACCATAAAAATCCCAACTTTGCATCTAAATCCTAAGATCCATTGGCTAATCCCTTAGCCCCAGAAAATACTACTCAAGCATAGCAATATCAATAGATAATATAACGTACAAAGATTTCATTGCATGCATCAAAAAAAGGGATAAACAATAATAAATCACAAAGAAATAATAATAGCATTAAAAGGGCAAAAATACTTATCTTGATACAAAGGAGGGACCTAGGGCATAGCCAAACTCCCCAAAAAGATCGTCTCCAAAAAAGCCTAAGAAAGATCTAAAAATTCTCTTCTCAAAAGTATACAAAAAGTCGCTAAAATTCTCCCTAAAGAACTCCCCAAAAAATCTCTACAGAACTCAGTCCAGAACCCCCTATGACGGCTGCGAACGTTTCCTTCAAAAACCCTCGCCAAACAAAATCGCGATCTGGATGCACGCATGGGCCCACAGTGACTCGGTCCGAGCAGAAAGCTGCTCGGTCGAGCTGTCAAAAAGTCAGATACATCGTCCACATGTTTGCTCGGGCCGAGTGATGCATGCTCGGTCGAGCAGCCATCCTGCTCGGTATTACAGCCATCCTGCTCGGTCGAGTACGATAGGGAAACAAACATCTCCAAAATATGTCGCTCTAACGACCCGGACAGAGTACGCAGCTGCTCGGTCGAGTATGAGGTTGCTCGGACCGAGCAGTAGGCTGCGCGGTCGAGTCGGAGTCGAACGGCAGCATTTTCAGCTTGTTGCAGCATTTACAACACTCTGCTCGGTCGAGCAGTCAACTGCTCGACCGAGCAGTGAAATATTCAGCCCAAAAACATGATTCAGCATCATTTTTCACCCTGCTCGGTCGAGTAGAATGCTCTGATCGGTCGAGTAGGTGTCACACAGAATTCAGCCAAATTTCAGCACTGTAGTATCATCTTACAGAAATTCTCCAGTGCTCATCCGACCTCTGATTAGCGCATTCTTAGTGGCGTTTGAACCGTCTTGAAGTCTATTATCTGAGAAAAATATCAGAAAAATAGTAAAAAAATCCCAAGTGATAGCAGATTTAGAAATAGTATACATCTATCCTGTTTTCAGCATTTCGTGTCGCTCGATTCCTTCGCCGCATCATAGCTCGATCACGCGACCTTCTCTCTTGCCCCTTCCTTGCTCCAGTATTTTTCTTTGGCACCTCAAGCATGTCATCATGAGTCTCATTGGTGCTCTCACGTAGGGGTGGCAAACGGTCGGGTCGGGTCGGGTCGGATTCGGGTCGGGTCGGTTTAACCCGACCCGGATAGAGGTAAACCCGTACCCGACCCATATTGAATCCGGGTCGGGGTTGACAAACCCGTACCCGACTCGGGTATTACCCGGGTCAACCTGACCCGACCCGGTTTTTTTAAATTTTTCAACTAAAATTTATTTTTAAATGAAACCTGCCTATGTCGAGGCTTGAAACAGAAACCAACATCCGCTCAAACAAGCGCACTAACCAACTGGGCTATGGGTTTCATGTGCTTCTTTTAGGATTTTAATTATTAAATAGCATTTCTACTTGCTATTACAAATTTTAAATCAAAAACAATTAATGCGGGAGACTGGAATCGAAACCGCGACCCCCTTCTAAACTCACTCAACAGCTCAATCCCACTAACCAAAATGCCAAGGTACTGATCTGTTATGTCCTTATTATATTAATATATATAGAAATATTATGTTACACGGGTAGGATTCGGGTCAACCGGGTTGATGGGTCAAACCGGTACCAGACCCGGAGTTTATCCGGGTCAGTCGGGTTGACCCGAATCCGACCCGAACCGGTTTGGCCCCTACCCATACCCGGACCAAGAGGCCAGGTTCGGTCGGATCGGGTCGGGTCCATTTTGCCACCCCTACTCTCACGTCGTCGATCGTCTTATTGACTCCAAATTGCTCCAATATCGCTCTAAATCCCTGAAATGGAATAAACGCTCCGAAAGTCATATTGTTCCAAATAATAGCACAAAAGCGTATAAAATGGGGGTTTGGAGGGTGAAATGTGTCATGAAGATATGCGATGAAACATGTAAAATAGGAGCATATCAATTCACACAATTATAAATACACCCGTATATCCACAAATACTCATCTATAGTATAATACAAGGCATGAAGTACATCCCTGAACTCCCAAAAGCTAAGGTTCAATGGTGGATCACTTAAAACTCTAAGGTCACTAAAGTCTCTACCCACCTTAGGCTAAAATATCCCAATCAAATATTGAAGCATTACATGTACTATCCTTACGCACATCGCAGTGCGGTGACCTACATGGGCCGCCACAAACTGTCACGCCCCGTTTCCCAGAATACCCGGCATTAAAGTTTTTTTTTCAAGTATCCTGAAGAGTGAGGGTAATTAGAGAGGGAAAGAGAGCGAAGAAGAAACTGAATGAGCAGGCCACTGCGCACATGCTGGGATAGTACAAGTGAAGCTCCATTATAATATCAAACAACTCATATTTATATAGAACAACAACAACACATTTTATATAACAACTTTCATTTATATACATAACCCAGTTACATCTTTTCACATACACCGACACTCTCCACCTCCCAAGACAACCCAGTCACTCTACAAGCTACAGCTCACACCGAGTACTACCCTGAAACCCAACTCCAAGTCACCTCCAACCAAGCTGACCCTGCTACCTGAAAAATGGGGAGGAGCATGTCAATGCGTGCCCCAGTAGGAATCCACTTGGATTTGGAACACCAGTTTAAGGTTATCAGCCACTAAGCAAGGCATGAGAAATAAGACGTGTAAACTAAATAATATGGCGAAAAGTAAATAGCTAAGTGAGGGATCATACCTGCGGCTTGGTGTCGAGTTACTGCAAGAAAAGGGTTAACACGAATGATAATACAGATATTCAAGCAAATATTATCTAATAAGATAAGTACAAGTGCTAGAGGTATGTCACATCGTCACAAGCAAAGCAGGTGAAAGGAAGAGGGAAAGTGCCACCAACAGGAGAAGGTAACATGTGCAATTCTTATTTTTATGATTGAGTTAATTAATTGAATTAATTGGGAACTTGGGTAAACTATGTGATACCAGGACCTGGACTTCACCCCAAATTTGGGGTGAATATAGCACACGGCGCAGTGGACACGTGCACTGTACGACACCGGGCCTCTAAGCTCCCACGTCCCTGGCAGGAGTTAGGCTCTCCCATAATAGCACAACCTCCATATGTCCCCTCCACACCCGGTAAAGGTGAATGGGTATAAATATCACAAAATCACATAATCATTTCCCCCAACTTCTCGGTTCAGGACTCATATCCACAATTTACTCAAATCCCACCTAAAACCCAGGTTTTGCTAACTCACCCTCATTAGAGAGGATTGAGATTATATCCAATTTTATAATTTAACACCATACGTAACACGTTAGGGGTCATGATGGCATGGTGGACATATCACCTTAGCCGTCCTTCATTAAACATAGGGTCATGCACTCGCGTGACATGCCCTCTATCACAACACATCATCCATTCACAATTACAACGTATCCATGCCATTCAAGCCTCTAACTTTACCAATTATCAATGTGGCTCAAGGCCAACACTAACACATGCATATTACTCAAATTACCAGATATTGCCTTCATTGAGGCATTTCAACGAACACATGATGGGCGTGACGTATATGTCTGTAATCACATTAGCAAACCAATTAAAAAAACATATTATTAGCATATCTTCCATGTAAAAATAATAATCATGTATCATAGAGGGTGAATTAGCAACAATGCACAATTCATCATACCACGTATCCATTTAGCTTGCAGGAAATACACATGCAGTCATAAAAGATGGATCATATCACTCAATTTTGGTCAGAATTTAACAAAACTTTTCAAATGAAAGTTATAGATATATTAGTTTTGGATTCACAGATTAATTTTCAGAAACAAATATTAATTATATGAGTTATAGTGAATTATTTAGTAAAGTGTGTCAAATCTGTTTTTTAGACACATTTCAGGGTCTGTATTGAAATCCAATTTTGGGCATGTTTCAGCCATAAAGTCCAAATATGAGCACTCTGATGAATTTATAGATAAATTTATTAAATTTTCAACGGGACCAAGAACATAAAACTCCATTGTGTGTGCAAGTGTTTAGGTCAATTTTGCTAAAATGTGTCAAGACTGAAAATCAAACAGACATGTTGCAAAGATGGAATTGTTTCTCCTAATTTTTGAATTGAACATATATCAAAATTTATATGATTTTTGGTTGGAACTTCAAGTTCTACATGGAAATATTTTTTTCGAAGCCTAATTCAAGCCACAGAGATCAGAATCCAGGTATAAACACACAACAGAATTTCAGGATTTCAAAGGGGTTGTTTTTTCTAAGAATTTCAAGGGATAATTTGTGAAATTGAAACATGGCTCATGAATTTTCACCAACCCTAATACATATTAAGTAAAACATGCTATAAAACATAATAGCAAGAATTAATTTAATGGAATTCCAAATCCAAGAGATCCCTACCTCAAAACTTGATTTTCCCCATCTCTCTCTTTTTTCTTCTCCACCTTCTTCCCTCTTGCAACCACTTGAGACTCTTGATTCTTTGGAGGGTTAACTAGGGTTTTGGATTGAAGTAATTAGGAGAAAAGGGGGAGTAATGGCCGGCCTAATCTTGGGGGAGAGGGGGAAAGAGAAAGTGAGAAGAGAAGAGAAGTTTCAAGAAAGAAAAGCGAAGATTTTCTTAAGGAAAATTCTACACACCTCTTGGCTTGCTCCATAAGCCATGCATAACTCAAATTGACTAAAATACCCTTCCAAAAATTCCCCTCAACTTTTTAGTAATTACAAGTTTGCCATTACTTTATGCACACACCACTTTAGGATGTAGGCACAGCAGCTTTAGTCCAAATGACCGTTTTGCCCCTAACCTTTCTAAAAATTTACGGGGTTGCCATTGACCCCTAACCCCTTGCACACTAGCATGGCTCTTCCTACTCACATCCACGCACATCCATGCATGCATACATACTTCACACGCACACGTCTAACACATTCATGTTGTTTTGCACCCACGACGTCTTTCATACTTCTCTCGCACTCAATCTCACTTTCTCGTCTCTTAGCCACACATTACGGCCCAATCCCACTTTCACTACGTTACATACATCGATATTCACGTTTATTTCATGCATACATATGCACCGTAGGTAGAAATACCATGTTTGTTCAATAGAATACACGTACAAAGCAAAATAGGGTATGACAAAAGAATGGATGGATAAGGGGGAGTGTTATGAGTGAGGGAGGCCTTTGGCCTCCCCACCTTTCTATCCCTCCATTACTCCCCACTACTTAGTAGTGGGGACCGTTGGTATACCATTGATATGAATATACAAAAGACCATGTCTATGAGCCATGGTTCTCTTTCTTTGAGTTTATCCAACAACATTTCAATTTTTCTCATCATGACACCCCATTCTCCACTAATCTCTCATGCATGAGAGAATGCATGCATTAGTGACACATAAATATACACTTATCATGGTTAAATTAATTGCATGATGAGAGGAGAAAATATAAAAGGGAAAAGAAAAGAAAAATCCAAGTTTTTTTTTCATTTTCTCACTCCCTCTCCTTCCTCTCTCTCTCTCTCTCCCTCTCCCTCTCCCTCTCCTCTCCTCTCCTCTCCTCTCCTCTCCTCTCCTCTCCTCTCCTCTCTCTCTCTCTCTCTCTCTATCTCTCTCTCTCTCTCTCTTGTTTTCCTCCACCAAATTAGCCCAAAATTCCCCTCTCATTATCCTCGTGCAAGCACACTAATGGATGGAGGGAATTTGAAGAAGGAAGGTGGAGGAATTCAAGTTAGGTTCTTGAAGATTGGTGGTTTTTTGAGAGGTAGGAATCACCTACTTTAGTAAGAATGTTAGGTTATTATTGATGTAGGAATCCAACTTCATCTTGTATGTTATTTTCATGCTAGTTGTAAGAGTAAATTTCCTTATTATATGCTCTTGGAATTTCCTGCAGTTTGATAGCAACATAAATCTTTCATAACTGTTGCCATAGGTTGAATTAAATTCTGAAAAAATTGTATTCGTGTAGCTCTATAAATTATACCTCATGTTCATATATAACATGCCTATGTTCCGTTCAGTAATTAGGAATAAAAATTCCATCTTCACAACATGTCTGTATTCCATCTAATCTGGATACACTTCAGTAAAATTGTGCTCAATCACTGCACACGCCATGGAAATTTGTATTCTTGGTCTTATTGTAAAGTTAACAACTTTTTCTACAACTTCATCTCAGTGCAAGTTTTTCGAAATTATGACTGCAATATACCCTAAATTAGCAATCTTTACGGCCTTCAGAATCTGTCTGAAAAACAGATTCGACAGGTCTCACCAAACAATTCACCATAAATTACCTAGATTATATTTCTGCATGAAATTTTATAGGTGAATCCATCACAATCATATCTGAAACTTTCGTTTATATTGTATGGGCATGTTTAATACAAAATTATGGAGAAATGTACTCCTCAATCTGACTGTTCTGCTTTTTCCAGCAAGCTGAAGGATTTGAATGTTGTTTTAAGTTCTTTTGGGGTTAATATTGCCATTAATGTTCTTAATTGTTGTTGTTATATGGTGAGATGTGGTTTATGTTCTTGACACATGCAAATGATGATGAATATGGTTATATATTTCATGTATATTATGTGAAATGAGAAAGGGAGTGCACAAGGCAATGCATGTCCCAAATGTGTGGTAAACTGTGGAAAGATAGTAAATGAAAAGTGTTATGTTTCATGAAAATGACAAAGTCCTCTTAAAGGCGGGTGACATGGGGTTTGGGAGAAAACACGGGTAAACTATAGGAGTTAAGGAGCGGACAGAAGTTATATTTCTCACCCAATGTGTCACTCCCGAAAGGTGGAGTTTGAGAGGGTTAGAGAGGCCGGTGGTATACTCGTGTTGCACCATGACTGGCAAATGATGGTTTTCTCCGTTTTCCACAGAAAACCCAAGATTTGTCTCACTCCCGTAAGGGAGAGTTATGAGAAGCCCCTCCATTGCCCGTGTCGCTGGTTGAGGTACCACTTTTCACCCACCCTGGGTGAAGTCCAGCTCCTTAGCGTCCAACGATTTACTCGGGTTTCCAAATAATAATTAAAAGTCTAACTTTAAACTATTTAATCTGTAATTGTGGTCATGAAGTTCATGTTCCTCAGTTTCTGTTTACTTTCAGCACTTGTATGTCATGATTGTTCTGCGGTAAATTTAATAACTGTTTCATGTAAGAAGAGAAATCAATATTAACATAATATTCTGTACTAGAGTAGTGTAGTTTCTTACTGGGTCACACTGTGACGTGTCCCACCTTGTGGTTTCAGGTTTGGTTTGGTAGCAGGAGCTGTGACGGGGGGCTGAAGCAGTAGAGCTTGTGTGAGAGTTGTGTAAGTTGAGATTTAGGTTGGTGAGTGAGATGAGTTGAGAGTGCGGTGTACCTTTTGGTTTTGTTTAAAGAGAGTGGTGAGGTGTTGTATATGAGGGTTGTATCTTGGGGAGTTGTATTTAAATTTGTAATTGAACTTTGTTTTTAATATATATGAATGATGTTTTATTTGTCCATTGTTCTCTTGTGTCATTTTTGTGGGGAGCTGTACTTCCCAGAATGTGCGCAGTGGCCTGCTGGTTTTATTTGTATTTCTCTTCGTAACACTCACTGTTCTAGGATCACTTGGGATGGATTCGTACATCTCGGGTATCCTGGGGAGGCGGTCGTTACATTTGGTGGCCCGTGCAGGTCTCTGCACTGCGGCGTGTGTAAGGATAGTACGGGTAATGCTCCATAGGAGTAGTTGTGTCTTAAGGTGGATATGTGATCAGCCTTAGGTAAAGCCCATGGTATTAGGAGACCCAAGGTACAGAGCTCCCTGAAGGTAAGCATGGGTAATTGTTTGTATATATACATATATGTGTGGGTGGTTATGTGTTCGCATATATATACAAGTATTATAGGTATATTGACATGTATTTCTATAGGCATGTATCTATAACTATACTTGGATGTACACTACATTATATATACTTGTATGATAGTTGTGTGTATCCTTATAAGTCATATTGTAAGTGTTCGTATATTGACGAACTATGAGGTGTATGTATAGAAATGTTTTTTTGTATTGATTGAGGCGTAGATAGTATATGATGTGTGAACCTATGTGTAAGGCATGCTATTTGTATAATAAGAATTGTGTGTCGTATATATATATATATATATATGTGTGTGTGTGCTAATATATGCCTTGTCTACATTTGAGTGTATATGGATGACTATATGATTGTATGTAGAGATGTAAGTATAGATACTGAATTATATATTTAAGGGATGTAAGGAGATATATTTGTATATGGGGATATCTAATGGGTGTGTGTGTGTGTGTGTGTGTATGAAGTATCTATGAGTATAAATATTGATGTTTCATATATATATATATATATATATATATATGAAGTATTTATGAGTATAAATATTGATGTTTGAATAAATTTATGACATATGTGTTGGTATATGGCTGTTTGCTTGTACGTCTAGGTGGATGTATGATTGGATGGATTGGATGTATAATAATGTATGGTAGTATACATGGAGTAATTATATGTCTATGCATACTATAGATATGAATGTGTGAATTGATGTAGTAAGATATGTAAAATATATTGGCTTACTAAATGGTGTGTATAGATATACATAAGTAGATATGCCAAGTTATACAATATTGGTGTGTATTTATATGTCGTGTGAAGATATGTGAATGTAAATAAGATTTATCTGTCTTGTGTATACAAGTGCATGTGTATATGTGTGTTTATATATATACTGTATTGATATAATTCTTGTACACGGTATATGTATAGTACTATGTATGTATTGTGATGATTTATGTATACATACGGATAGGAATGTGTACATATATGTGTATGCCCTATGGTAAATGGCATGTATACATGGATGTGTAGTATATACATATATCATTGTTGTATTTCATTGGTGGGAAGACCCTTAGATCTAATTAATCTCCTGTTAGACCCTTAGTTTTGGAAAGTCCGAGGGCGGACTTTGTTTTTAAGCTGGGTAGAATGTAAACACCATGTCCCACATCTACAGTATTAGTTAGTGTATTCTTAATCATATAAATACTTTATGGCTTACTTGTATTTATCCATATTTTTAAAGAATTTTTTCTAAATTAAAAATAATTTTTATAATTAATAAACTATTTTTAGTACTTCTTTAATTCAAAAAACTTTGTATATACAATGGTATATATGGTATTAAAGGAGTGCATAAGAATGAATACATGTATTTTTAATAAAGGAAAATTTGATATTTCAATTTTTCTCACCATGACACCTCATTCTCCACTAATCTCTCATGCATGAGAGAATGCATGCATTAATGACACATAAGTGTACACTTGTCATGGTTAAATTAATTGCATGATGAGAGGAGAAAATACAAAAGGGAAAAGGAAAGAAAAATCCAAGTTTTTTTCATTCTCTCTCTCTCTCTCTCATTTTCCTCTCTCTCGTTTTCCTCCACCAAATTAGCCCAAAATTCCCCTCATTATCCTCGTGCAAGCACACTAAAGGATGAAGGGAATTTGAAGAAGGAAGGTGGAGGAATTCAAGTTAGGTTCTTGAAGATTGGTGGTTTTTTGAGAGGTTGGAATCACCTACTTTAGTAAGAATGTTAGGTTATTATTGATGTAGGAATCCAACTTCATCTTGTATGTTATTTTCATGCTAGTTGTAAGAGTAAATTTCCTTATTATATGCTCCTGGAATTTCCTGCAGTTTGATAGCAACATAAATCTTTCATAACTGTTGCCATAGGTTGAATTGAATTCTGAAAAAATTGTATTCGTGTAGCTCTTTAAATTATACCTCATGTTCATATATAACATGCCTATGTTCCGTTCAGTAATTAGGAATAAAAATTCCATCTTCACAACATGTCTGTATTCCATCTAATCTGGATACACTTCAGTAAAATTGTGCTCAATCACTGCACACGCCATGGAAATTTGTATTCTTGGTCTTGTTGTAAAGTTAACAACTTTTTCTACAACTTCATCTCAGTGCAAGTTTTTCGAAATTATGACTGCAATATGCCCTAAATTAGCAATCTTTACGGCCTTCAGAATCTGTCTGAAAAACAGATTCGACAGGTCTCACCAAACAATTCACCATAAATTACCTAGATTATATTTCTGCATGAAATTTTATAGGTGAATCCATCACAACCATATCTGCAACTTTCGTTTATATTGTATGGGCATGTTTAATACAAAATTATGGATAAATGTACTACTCAATCTGACTGTTCTGCTTTTTCCAGCAAGCTGAAGGATTTGAATGTTGTTTTTAAGTTCTTTTGGGGTTAATATTTCCATTAATGTTCTTAATTGTTGCTGTTATATGGTGTGATGTGGTTTATGTTCTTGACACATGCAAATGATGATGTGAATATGGTTATATATTTCATGTATATTATGTAAAATGAGAAAGGGAGTGCACAAGGCAATGCATGTCCCAAATGTGTGGTAAACTGTGGAAAGAGAGTAAATGAAAAGTGTTATGTTTCATGAAAATGACAAAGTCCTCTTAAAGGCGGGTGACATGGGCTTTGGGAGAAAACACGGGTAAACTATAGGAGCTAAGGAGCGGACAGAAGTTATATTTCTCACCCGATGTGTCACTCCCGGAAGGGGGAGTTTGAGAGGGTTAGAGAGGCCGGTGGTGTACTCGTGTTGCACCAGGACTGGTAAATGATGGGTTTCTCCATTTTTCACAAGAAACCTGAGATTTGTCTCACTCCCATAAGGGAGAGTTACAAGAAGCCCCTCCAGTGCCCGTGTCGCTAGTTGAGGTACCACTTTTCACCCACCCTGGGTGAAGTCCGGTTCCTTAGCGTCCAACGATTTACTCGGGTTTCCAAATAATAACTAAAAGTCTAACGTTAAACTATTTAATTTGTAATTGTGGTCATGAAGTTCATGTTCCTCAGTTTCTTTTAACTTTCAGCACTTGTATGTCATGATTGTTCTGCGGTGAATTTAATAACTATTTCATGTAAGTAGAGAAATCAATATTAACATAATATTCTGTACTAGAGTAGTGTAGTTTCCTACTGGGTCATGCTGTGACGTGTCCCACCTTGTGGTTTCAGGTTTGGTTTGGTAGCAGGAGCTGTGACAGGGGCTGAAGCAGTAGAGCTTGTGTGAGAGTTGTGTAAGTTGAGATTTAGGTTGGTGAGTGAGATGAGTTGAGAGTGCGGTGTACCTTTTGGTTTTGTTTGGTGAGAGTGGTGAGGTGTTGTATATGAGGGTTGTATCTTGAGGAGTTGTATGTGAATTTGTAATTGAACTTTGCTTTTAATATATATGAATGATGTTTTATTTGTCCATTGTTCTCTTGTGTCATTTTTGTGGAGCATTACGTGTACTTCCCAGGACGTGCGCAGTGGCCTGCTGGTTTTATTTGTATTTTTCTTCGTAACACTCACTGCTCTAGGTTCACCTGGGACGGATTCGTACATCGCGGGTATCCTGGGAAGCGGGTCGTTACAAGAAATTACGAAATTACTCTTTGGTCAATGTAGCCTTATTTTGATCTAAAGTCACTAAACAAACATAGTAGTAACATGTGACTTGTTTTTCATCATCAAAATTAAAAGTGTGAGCTAGTTAGTTGACTAACTAGGCCAACAATCTCCTCCTTTTTTATGATGGCAAAAAATTATAGAAAATTGAGATTAAGACATAGCGCTATGTCAAAACATATGCACATGATTATGAACATAGTACAGTCTCCATCTATGTGCTCTCATAAATTATGTGACAATGCTCCCCTAAGTCCATACATATCTCAATTTTTCTATCTCTCACTCTTTTAACATCAAGCAAAAAATTCAATTACTCATGCTCCCTCTATATTCATGCATTGCTCAATATTCATTTTTTTGCTAATTATCTCCCCCTTGACATAAATCGAAAAAGATAATCATGAACAGTAGAATATCACCAACTTCATTGAAATTGTTAAGCAAGAGACATGAAACAAAATTAGCATATTGAAGAAATATGAAATTGATAAAGACACTTTCATATCAATGTGTACTCCCCACGAACACAAAATATGCACAACGTCATGAATCATCGAAAACAAACATTGCTCAAATATAAAAAGAAGATATCATTGAATAACTTACTTGAATCATTGGAACATGCTTAGAGGACCAAAAAATTCAAACTCATAAATTATCTTATACAAATTTTCTGTATTTGTCTCTTTAGAATAAACTATTAAGCATAATTTAGTGAGACAATCAACATAGGATATCATGATGTTAAATCTTGGGCCCTTTGGAATTGATGTGTGCTAAGTGGTTACTTCATCTACTATATGTCATACGCATTGCTCAACAACCCCCGAAATCCTGTTACTAGCATACGGTATCAAAAGAATTTGGCATATTTTGTAATTGGTTTGCTTTTTTTTCTTTTGCCAATACTCTTTTCTTCTTCTTTTGTTTCTTTTTCCATTTCCTTTCATTTTTGCAATGTTGGTGTCTCGAAATAGTGACACATGAAGGCATCTACATATTCGAATCATACTACTCAATTGTTCCAAAAAAATCACACACACACACACACACACACACACACACACACAAAGACAATCAAAAAAGTGTTCAATTACACACACACACACACACACACACACACACACACACACATACACACACAAATCAAAAAAGAGTTCAAGACAATCAAAAAAGAGTTCAATCTTTTAGAGTCTAAACATCATTTAACAATTTTCCATAAATTATATGACTATATCAACTCAAAAAAATTTAAACATTAAGCACACTAACAATGAATAATCAATCATGCACAACTTGAGTATGTGGATTCTTCATCAACATAAAATGTCATAATCAAATCATATTAAGATTTCTAACAAATTTCATACCAAAAATCTCATCAAAATTTCAATAACTTTAACCACATGCATTTATGAATATCCAAACAATGATATCAATGACCAACATATGCTCATGTAAATGATGAAATAGTCCATGATGTGATGATTCAACAGAAGTCTCCCGATGTAACAAATATATTATACAAGGTAATCAAAATTTTCTTTACTTTTACTTGCTCCAATCAACGCCAATTTTCACCAACACGATATATGATATCAATCGAATCCCGTTGATGCACCTGCAGAAGAAGATGCACTTTTTGGTATCCATGTTTTAGGTTCAGAAGTGTTAGCAGATGAGTTTCTTTGCTTTTTATGATGTTTAGGAATCCACATGAAATTTTCAGAATAAATAAGAGCAAAGCAATCATGAATGACATGTCTCTTCTTGTTAAAATAAAAACATATAACATTATGTGTCTATGACTAGAAAAAGACATGTTTGTATCATGCATGCTAGATGGAGAGCTTATGTATCTAGCAAATCTCTTTTCTATGGGTTTCCAAGACTTCTTCGGTGGTTACTGCTTCTTAAAACATAGGATAGGTTTGCTAGAATGATTGTTCAATCCATCTAACTTCTCATTAAAGCTTTTTTAACTGGTAGTGAAATTTTTATTATGTTGCTAAGATCTTGATTTTCTTTCGCTAGTTCTTTAATCATAGCTTCATAATTTTTCTTCTTTTTACTCTCTTCAATTTCATTAGCAATATTTTTTTCTTTTATCAAATTTGATTTCTCCTTTTCAAGTTATTTAATTTTTTCTTCATAAGACTTTAGAATTTAAGGAGCTAATTTTCTAATTTAATTCTTTAGCTAAACTTGAATTTTCAAGCTCTAGCTTAACTAATTTTGTATTAGCTTCCTTTAATTCTAAAGTTCTAGTCTCTAGTTCACTTTCATCAATATTATCTATAATTTCTTTTAATTCCTTCCATCTAATGAACAACTCTTCTTTATCACGTTCAGCACTACCAAGTTGGTCTTCTAAAGATTCGCAACGCTTTCAAGCTTAACATACTTAGAGGCTATGTCTACAAAACATTCATAATCTTCTTCCATATCAGCGAACATATTATCACTAAATTCAAGACCATATCTATGAAATATTGATTTGGATTTTATCTTTCCGCTTCCCGCCTAAAACATGTGCCTTTATCATCCTTCCCATCATCTTCTGAAAATAACTCCTCTGCATCGCCATCTACCTATGTGGCTAGCATCCCTTACATATGCATCCTCTTGCTTCTATTAGCTTCTTTTTCTTTTCCTTCATTTTTCAGAAGAGGGCAATCAACTTTTATATGACCTTTCTTGTTGCAATTAAAGCATCACGGTACAGTTTCCTCTTCTTCATCTATTTCCTTTTTCCTCGTTCCACATATGCTTCCAGTCAACGTCTTGTTGTTTCATAAAAACTTTTTAAAGATGTCTGCTAGGCAGTCAATTTGTTCAGCATTAGAATCATTAGGTGAAACATGATCAAACATGGATGCTTTGAAGGCCAAATTCTTTTCGGTCGTCTCCACTTTTGGAACCTTTTCCTATTTCTTTGGCGCCTCCATATGGATCATTTTCATTTGCACTTTGTATGCCATCAACTTTCTCATGAGTTGCTCAAAGTGATGCTCGCCAAATCATGTGCTTCCTTAATTGCAGTTCTCTTTTGGATCCAATCACCAGATAAGTAATATAAAACTTTGCCAACCAAGTCTTCCTCTGGGATGTCCTTTCCAAGTGCCTTCAATGGATTAACAATATCTACAAAACGAGAAACCATGACATCAATAGTTTCATTGGGAAACATAGCAAAATTTTCATATTTTTGCAATAACTTACAAATGCGTGTTTTCTTGACTTTAGATGTCCCCTTATGAGTTACTTTAAGCCTAGTCCAAATGTTCTTAGCAGTGGAACAAGAACGGATACGGTTGTATTCGTTTTTATTAAGACAATAATACAAGATGTTCATGTCCTTAGACTCTCTAACCGATCATTCTACTTCTGTTGCTCAGGTGTAGGGTTTTCAACTAAGGTAAAGCCCTCATTAATTATTCTCCACATAACTGTATCAATTCCATTAATGTGAATGGACATGCGTTGTTTCCAATAACTATAATCGGTTCCATCAAACAACGATAGCCTCGAGATGAAGCTATTCAAAAATACAACCTCGCAACAGAATAATAATAACTGATCTAAAACTGAAGTAATAAATTAGAGAGATATCACAGTATTGTAGGCTACGAGATCATTGTCGTAACGGTGAAAACGGTTCGTAAATCAGAGTCCTGGATTGGAAGATATCGCAATTTGAAGTTCTATGTTCTGTTTTGCAATTCTGAAATCTACAGGGACTTTTTCTCAAAACTACCAAATCTGGATCTGTCTTACTGACTGAGCAGAAGATAAATATCACTGTAACATAAATCATGAAGTTGGGGTCGTCCTGGTGAAAACGGTTCTTTAATCTGAGCTCTGTAGTGAAAGTTATGCACTCTTCAGCGACCGATCTTCTTTTCCTCCTTCCTTTGGATCAGGCTTTGAAATCTTTGAGAGGAGGAGAAAATTCGGCCAGCTTGGATGATGGAGAGCTTGGGGGCTTTCCGCTCTTTTTCTTTGTGATTTTTCTCTCATTAATTTAGCCATGTGCATGGGGGTTTATATAGAAGTTGAACCCAAGTCATGGTAGCACTAGAACTCTTTGTGTGTGATGTGCACATGAATACTAGTAGTACTCAAACTTTGTATTGCACAATAACTCCTGTAACCCCGTAAAACATAGTACAATGTAATACCATGCTTCTTCGTATTATATAGGGTAGGTGTCTTTTGATTAGTGTGATGGATGTGTGTAAAATGGCAAACTTGTAATTTTTGTTCCACCATCTTTCTTTTTCCATTTTTCCTTCCTTCCTTCTTTTATTTTCTTATTCAATTTTCCTTCATGGGCCTTCACGAGGCCATCTTTTATTTTCATTTTCATTTTTCCTCATGTGCCTTCATTTTCATTTTCATTTTTACCTCTTTCTTTTATTTTCCTTTTCATTTTCTTTTTCATTTTTCTCTAATGGGCCTTCCCTCATGGACCTAAGTGCTCTAGCAAAGAAAAGAAAAGAAAAAAAGGGAAAAGGGGAAGAAAGAAAAAGAAAAGAAAGAAAAATCCAACACCTTCTTAAAGTTTCTAAAACCTTCTTTTCTTTTCTCCATTCCTCTCCATTCTTTTTCTCATTTTTTTTCTCTTTCTTTTTATTTTTCCACATCCTCTCATTTTTTGGACAGAAGAAGAAGAAGAGAAGAATAAGGAAGAGGAGAAGAAGGGAGAGAAGGAAAAAACATCTTAAGGTGGGAATCCACCTTGAACTGAGCTCTTAGGACTATTGTGGGGCCTTATGCATGTGCATGATTAGTGTAACTACTCTTAGTGCAATGTAGAGGTATAAACTTCCAAGTATCTTGCAAAGATGTGGTTGATTTTTAGAGTCAGAATTTGTTGTGACTTTACTTGTGCATATCTCTTATTTTAGTATGCTAAAATAGTGAGAGAAGAAATATTATATGGAAAGCTTATCAAGTCCCCTACAACTTTCGTTTATTAAGCATGGCCTAATTCTGTCTAGATCTTAACTAAATCACTAAAATACACAGATATACTAGATTCTATCAGAATCTGCATAATGTCACCAAAAATGGAATAACTCCCATTGTAGTGATCCAACAGATATGATTTTGGTCAATTTGGAAAGCTAACTTCAATATCTACAACAGTCGTGTTTTGTCCTCAATGAGATTCTGACTGTAAGTTAATAGAAACAACAGATCTTTAGGGTTCAACAACTCTGTCTAAAACAGATTCTGTACCTTGTGGGGTTTAATCCATATCAACTAGCCTACTTGCTCTAAATTTATGATATTTGATATCTGAGTACTTCAATATCTACAACTTTCATTTAATAAGGTTTAGCAAATTCAAAAAGAAAATGCATGATAATTGGCACTGTTATGCCTGTCTGCGCATTTTTCTGCTAGCTGGATGTATTGGTAGCCATGTAGTCCATATTATAAATGAGAAAAAAAAAAGTAATTGAAATGTTCCGGGATAACTTGTTCCACTCTAACGTGGGTAAGTATCCTAGGAAGGGGCAGGGGAGACCTGAATAGTACGTAGTTATCAGGACATGACTTGCAAGGATTTGAGTGACGCCCACATGGCACTTTGAGGCAGAGAGTATTGAGAGAGAGAGAGGATGTGAAATATGATAGACCCCGTTAAAATTAATCAATGTCCGTGTATCACTGGCGGTGTTGAGAGCCGCACATCCGAGGTGAGGTCCAGTCTCTGATATACTGCCCAGTGTTCAGGTTTCCGAATTAATAAGAACATGAAAATGTTACTTTGTCTCACTTCTTTTATGTTACTATAGTCGTACTGTTGTTTAGTAGTTTTGTTGGAACATTAAAAATCTGTGTAGTGAAAACAAAACAATATGTTCCTTTCAAGTTGGGTTTACTATTGGGCACGCTGTGACATGTCCATGTCGTCATTCAAGACCAATGTAGGTAGTTGATGGGCGAGAGTTGAGAGAGCTTCCCCATGTAGGAGGGTCTCGCCCTTCAGACACACATGACTAGTTAGGGAGTGTGAATCGTCCCCTTTTTAGTGTACTTTTTAAGGACTTTTGTGTGGTGTCATATAGTGTTGTCCTCCCTTTTGTACTTGGCAGATGCTGAATTTGTACCTTGTATGTGCTCGATATGTTTTGTAGTTTCTGTTGGGAGATGTATGTCCTCGAGGCAATTTATCTCTGTGTATTTGTACAAACATCTTGTTCAAAATTATAGTAAGCTGTATGGTAAGAATTTATCTAAGTTAAATCATAATGTAGTTATCAGTAGAAACTTAGGTAAAGTCCTGAGACTTAATGTAAGGTCAAACATGTATCGAGATGAGGATCTCGATCATGTAGAAATGCTTGACCGTTTGTAGCATAATTCTAAAAACGTTCATGGTCGTAGATGTTTCTAGAAAAGGATATCGAAACATCGGTTAGACCATTGTGTCTTAATCTTCACCGTGTAGTAGTGACGATGATCTCACGGTAGTTCGACTTGGCAAAGTCGGAGACGAGACACATGTGCTCATTGGAGAATGAGTTCACTGAACGACCCAACAAGAGTTATCATATGGTTGTGATTGACCAATCTGTCAATGATAACTCTTAGTGATGATAGGAAAGTTGGTCTTTTAACTTAAGGTCATTGTACGAACCTGTACGTGAACGGTGTCACTTAGATCTCTGACCTAGCTTCGAGGCAAGGCCAGTCGAAAGGTCTTTGGTTGGGTGACATTTGAAGCGTGCAAGGAGAGTAATGACCAAAATAGATTTCGTCTCTCCCGGTCAATGGGAGTTAGTGTCGTAGTGTTAATTCGGTCTTTAGTGAAAACTCTGGCCAGAGTATGTTGGAAGATGTTTAACATTATTTGACTAAAGATCAATGAAGATTAACTGGTTTCAAGCTATTGGGGTTGACAGTTTGACCGTACCCTAGGCTTGAACTAAACGACATAATTTTGACGAAGAGACTAAAATTGCGGAATTCATCACGAACACAGTCAGGGTGGTCCCGACAACACTCATGTCAATGAGTTAACCATATAAGTATGATATTGAAACAGGGACGACACCTGCTGCTCGCAGTTACTGCCGTCTGGGGCTTCGAGCCCCACCTGTAGTAGGGTCAGGCTGTAGGATCTCACACAGATTGAGACCTTCGTCTAGTAATAGGTAGAAAAAAATTATGGAGAATATGTATTTGATGCAAGGGATAGAATACTGCAAAGAGTTTGCAGTTAGCCTCTGCATTTAGGATAAATGCAAGTATGAGATTTTAAGCTTAGATGGGGACAATTTTGCATGTGATGCAAAATAATATTTGTTACGCCCTAAGGGACGGCCCATGAAGTTTGGGCCCATAAGCACTGGGGCCCAAGAAGACACCTTACCGACTCACCCGATGGGACTCTTACCAAGCTAATCGCCTAATTCCCGAGAAGCTCGCTCTGCCTCAAGCTCGCCTCCAAGGACCACCACGAAGCCCACCGTAGCGACCTGCAAGCTCGCCTTGCCAAGGACCAGCTCGCATACCCTCAACAAAAAGCATCCTTCGGAGAAGCCGAGCTCGCTCGCCGACCTATAGCTCGCCCCTGAGGCTCGCCCCCGAGGGCGACCGAGTACAAATATCTGTGACAGGGTGACGTGGGCTCACCTACTCTCCATTAATGCCAGTGGTTAAGGGGAAGAACTGATGGCCGCCCATTGCGTCTCATTAATGCTCCTAACGCCTCCTGACATTTTATTAATGCGACAAATATCCCTGACACAGCCACAACACTCGAGTGCCAGTAGGGATGATTCAACGGCTAACAAGACGGCAAGCAACCGCCTCTCAGCCCTATAAATACCCCCCTTATGCCTCTATAGAGGGGGTTGGAAAACTGTTGGTCAGTAGAATCCTCTAACTCTTATCAATACATAAGGTCAGATATCTTCCATATATCTGTTCCTTCCTCATAAGCCCGCCGCGCTTCGTCGACCTGCCTTAAGGTCGCCAAGTGTGCCCATCGCCTACATTTTACGTCACCAGATGACTTAGGCATCAAAGAGGGTAAGGGCTTATAGCTAACCCTGCCTTGCTGACTAGTTGTTCATCCTCGCAGGAAGCTCACCTCAGCTACTGGGAGCAGGAGACCTCCAGGTGACCTTGGACCCTTCACCTCTTAAGCAAGCTCTGAGTCGTGCTAACCTCGTCATCGCCCAAAACCTGTAAATCATTGTACCCGTGATTCCCACTACAAACAAATTTTATTGTGTACGGATCTGACCCGCAACAGTTGACGCCGTATGTGGTAACGAGGGTTACACCCATGTCAGGATCCACACGCCCTCAGTGTAATGCTCTCCAGGGCAAGTCATCCAACATCACGCCCCCTCCGCCTCTGAGGAGGCCAGGTTGACTTGAGACCATGATTGACGACGCCCTAAGGCCACTTCTGGCAGAAGGGCCTCCTTCTCCCAGAAGATTTTCCCGGTGAATCAACCCCTTGAGGGGTCGGTCGTGGCCATTCAGGATGCGGCCCTCGGTGTCTATAAGAGCTTCTAGGGCTTCACCAAGATGATGGAAGAATGGACTGATGCACGTCAAGCGGGACCATCTCGGGCAGAAGGCCCCTTCGAGCCCCGCAGCATAAGGAGAGACCTCCTCCCCCAACTTGATGAGGAAGAAGAGGCACAGCAGAGACGGTTCGATGAAGCAGAGGTAGCCGCTCTGTAGAGGGAGATCCACAGGGAGGAGGAGGCTACCCAGCATAGGCTGTTACAGGAGGAAGCGTCTCTTCGATGGATTTGCCTCCTCGATGTGGAGAGAGAGAGAGAGAGAGAGAGAGAGAGAGAGAGAGAGAGAGACTCCAGGAGGGGAGCCGAGGAGTCCCCTTGGCATCGGCCTCGATGGTGCGGAGGGACACCCTGCTGGACCATCCTGTTGAAAGCTACCGTCGTGGGAGATCACATAGCCCAAGACGATGGGGGCATGAGTTCTGTGACAGTAGCCCCCCGATGAGATCACCGTTCTCTTAGACATGAATACGGGAGGTGAAGGAGCCGCGACCGTAGTCATATCCCTCGGGAGAGAGGGAGAAACGCCTCTGAACACCAAGATGGCTCATCCGCCGATTCCAACCGGCAGGATGGAGAGCCAACACCTCCCACCGGCCCCGGAGAGGCCAATCCTTTAACTCACAGGGTGATCTCAACCCCGATACCCTATAGGTTCAAGCTACCTCATGTTGAACTCTATGACGGTACGGGCGATCACCTGGAGCACATGTAGCTATAGCAGGACGTAATGGAGATCAATGGGGCAGGTGATGTCCTCCTTTATCGAGCTTTCCAGACCACCTTGAAGGAGGCGGCGGTGGAGTGGTATAACAGCTTGCCCAGTGGTTCCGTTGATTCGTTTAATGACCTCTCGCGGAAGTTTTGCAACCAATTCCTGGCGGGGAGGAGAAAGAAGAAGGCATCGGATTATTTGTTTACGGTGGTCCAGAGGAGGGGGAGACCATCTGTAGCTTCCTACATCGCTTCAACAAAGAGTGACTCGGTGTGATAAGCTGTGGCGATGAGCTCCTCATGGCAGCCTTCAAGAAGGGATTGGCGAACAAAAGTATTCACAAGTCACTGCTCCGAGAACCGCCCACCAACCTCCCTGACCTCTACACTTGGGCAGAGAAGTTTATGCTGAGCGAGGAGGCCCTGGGGACGGTGTAGATAGCCCCAACCGGCATAGCCCCCCCGTGTTAAGGCCAGGCCCGGTGAGCGGTCGAGGCAGGATGTGCACCCTCGAGCCCACGACCAAGACCGTGGCAGTGGTCGTGACCAAGACCGCCCCCGAGGGTATGAGCAGGGGGCCCACGAGTGCAAGATCGACTCGGACCTTTGAGGGGGTTCTTTGCTCCCAGAAATCCTGCCCCGAGGGGCATGCCAGAGAGAGTGGAGGAGGTGGCACACTACACTCGGCTCAACGCTCCTTGGCTGAAGTGATGGCGACGGCCCTGTTTGGCGGACTCCTCATAGACCCACCCCCGCAGGTGAGGGCGAGAGGTGGCAGGAGGAACATGCAGAAATATTGTCAGTACCACCGCGACAATGGCCACGACACCGATGACTGCTTCGTCCTTAAGAGAGACATCGAGCGGCTGATCCAGGAGTGACATCTCCGGAGGTTCGTTGACCAGCGAGCCCTGACCGAGGAAGAAGAGCCTCCGCGGGGCCTGATCAACCGACCCACAACGCCGAGCAAGTGGCCCACCATATGTGGTGGGCCGGCCTATGGCGGCACATCAGCGTCGACGAGGAATGCTTATGCTCGACAAGTCCTGACGATGGACGCTGGCGCATGTACGAAGCAGAGGAGAGTGGCTCGTCTCCCCATCTCCTTCTCAGACGACGACTTGGAGGGGGTCGATCTGCCCCATGAGGACGCCATCGTCATTGAAGCTCTCGTCGGCCCAGCGATTGTGAGCAAGCTCCTGGTTGATATGGGCAGTTCGTGTGACATCTTATTTTTGTCCACAATTCTGAAGATGTGGCTGGACCAGGCGGAGCTGAAGCCATGCTTGGGCCCGATTGTCGGCTTCACCGGACATTCGGTGCCCATTGTTGGGGTCATCATGTTGCCGGTCACTTTGGGGGAGAGGCATAAGGTCGTCACCTGTATGACGCAGTTTGTTGTCGTCGACGTCACCTCGGCGTACAACGGTATCATAGGACGACCTTACATGACAGTCATCGAAGCTATCCCCTTACTCACGCATCAAATGGTGAAGTTCCAGACCCCGCACGGAGTTGGACAGGTGTGGGGGTCGCAGAAGCTCTCCCGAAGCTACTACGTTGGCTCCACCAAGTACAAGGGGGCTGAGCAAGCCTTGTCGATCAACCTCCTCAACGATCGAAAGGACTTTTCTCATCAACAACCTGCTCCAGTGAAGGACGTGGAGGAGGTACCTGTGGTGGAGGAAGCAGACAAGACAGTGTCGATCGGGACGAAGCTTCCCGAGGGGATGAGGGCGGACTGAATTGACCTTCTCAAGGCAAATATAGACATCTTTGTGTGGTCGCCCTTAAACATGCCTGGAGTCGACCCAGATGTGATCTCCCACGAGCTACATGTCGACTCCAGAGCACGCCCCATCCGGCAGAAGAAGAGAGGGACAGGAGGTGAGAAGAAGCAGGCAGCGGAGGAGGAGGTGAAGCGACTCTTGGAGACCAGATTCATTAAAGAAGTAAGCTACCATGAGTGGCTCGCCAATGTGGTCCCATCGGCAAATGCGTGGACTTCACCAACCTTAACAAGGCCTGCCCGAAAGATAGCTTTCTGCTGCCCAGGATTGACCTTCTGGTAAACAGCACCTCCGGTTATGAGTTATTGACTTTCATGGACGCCTTCTTCGGCTACAATCAGATCCAGATGGCTCCACACGATGAGGAGAAGACGTCGTTTATCACTGACCGGGAGACGTTCTGCTACACCAAGATGCCTTTCAGCCTGAAGAATGATGGGGCGACTTATCAGTGGATAGTGGACAAGATCTTTCACTACCAGGTCGGTAGGAATCTGGAGGTTTACATCGATGATATGCTGGTAAAGTCCAAGAAGGCTGAGGACCATCTCGCCGATCTTGGGGAGACCTTCCAGCGGGTGCGACGCTACAATCTGCGGCTCAATCCAGCTAAGTGCATCTTTGGCCTCCAGTCCGGGAAGTTCCTCGGCTTCATGATCACGAAGCGAGGAATCGAGGCTAACCCCGATAAGATATCAACCCTCATCAACATGAGCGAGCCAAAGACGATCAGAGAAGTGCAGAAGCTGAATGGCCAGATCTCCGCATTGGGGAGATTCTTGTCAAAGTCAGTCGAAAGGTCACTCCCCTTCTTCAAAATCTTGAGGGAAGCCCTCGACGTCAGAAAGGGCGAGATGAAGGGAGTGAGATGGGATGACAGCTACGTCCAGGCCTTCGGTGAGCTTAAAGCCTATTTGTAGAGCCTGCCGCTGCTCGCCAAACCGGAGGAAGGGGAGCAGTACGGTCTCTATCTGGTCGCCACTGAAGAAGCTGTTAGCTCGGTCCTGATCAGAGAGGAAGGGGGGATCCAGTGGCCGATCTACTATGTGAGCCAGGTGCTCCAGGAGGCAGAGACTCGCTACAGCTCGATCGAGAAGGTCACCTATGGCCTAGTACTGACGACGAGGAAACTCCGCCTGTACTTCCAAGCGCATTCCATCATTGTCTACACCAATTTACCACTTGAGAAGAATTTGAGGAGGCCAGAGAGATCGGGCGGGATGCTAAATTGGAGTGTCGAGCTTAACGAGTTCGACATCATCCACAAGCCTAGGGCAGCGATCAAAGGCCAGTGTTGGCAGACTTCGTGGCGGAGTGCACCATTGAAGAGGTCGGCGGTGCAGCGCCCGACGCCCAACCGGATGCACGATGGTCCCAGCCCGTCGACGAGAATCTTCTATCCACTTCAGCGTAGCATGGAGGCGAGCTGTGGATCATCCATGTCGACGGGTCGGCCACGGCAGCAGGCAACAAAGCCGGCATAGTGATTGAGACCCCGGAGGGAAGCCTACTGGAGTACGCCCTCTGCTTTAACTTCCTAGCAACCAATAACGTCGCAGAGTACGAGGCCTCCATCAATGGGTTGAAGCTGTACAGGGCACTGGGGGGATGAATTTGCTGTTGATTAGCGACTCAAGGCTCGTCATGCAGCAGATTGAGGGCAGCTTCAAAGCCAGGGAAGACCTGATGAAGCTATATTTGAAGTGTGCCCACGCCGAGCTACTCAGATTCAAGAAAGTTGTGGTCCGGTACGTCCCAAGGTCGAACAACCTCCGCATCGATGCCTTCTCGAAACTAGCGTCCTCTTCTCCGGTCGAGATTGGGAAGGCCATCTACATCGAGAATTTGCTCACACCAAGTCTCGGGGAGGAAGAGCTTCTATGCGTCGACCGGGAGCTGTCGTGGATGAGCCTGATCGTCGCCAACCTAGAGAATGGAACCCTACCAGAGGACAGGTTGGATGCACAAAAGGTCGAACTGCGGGCCTTGATGTTCGTGATCTTCGACGGTGTGCTCTACCGGAAGCGACATGCGAGGTATGGTGTCTTGCCTTAGCTGAAGTCCCTGGGGCCTAGGAGGGCAGAAGAGGTCATCCACGAGATCCATGAAGGGCTCTGCGGGAACCACTATGGAGGACACACCTTGGCACACAAGGCGATCCAGCAAGGCTATTATTGGCCGACTATGGTGAGAGATGCTACTAACTATGTCAAGCGGTGCGGGGAGTGCCAGAGGTTCTTCAAACATACAACGGCCCC
Organism: Scilla litardierei; assembly: GCA_030789695.1. Lineage (NCBI taxonomy): Eukaryota > Viridiplantae > Streptophyta > Magnoliopsida > Asparagales > Asparagaceae > Scilla > Scilla litardierei. The sequence continues at coordinate 290,112,946 of CM061133.1, read as the reverse complement.
GCCGGCTGATCTGATTCTGATCCTCAGCCCGGTCCCATTACCAAGTGGGGCCTTGACATCCTCGGACCATTCCACCAAATGGCCACCGGAGGAAGGAAATACCTGGTTGTCTCCATCGACTATTTCACAAAGTGGACCGAGGCAGAGCCGCTAGCGTGCATCACCTGGGTGGACATGATGAACTTCGTCTGGAAGTCAATTATCTGCCGCTTCGGAGTACCTTGCTCCATTGTGACAGACAACGGGAAGCAATTCGACTCCGTGGACTTCAAAAGTTTCTGCTCGGATTGTGGCATCAACCTCCATTTCGTCTCTGTGACGCATCCACAATCCAACGGCCTCGCCGAACCAGCCAACATGTGCATCCTGGAGCTGCTGAAGAAGAAGGTCAGCAACGCTACAAGGACCTGGCCTGACGAGCTACCTGGCATCCTTTGGTCCTACCGCATGACGCACAAGGCATCAACAGGTGAGTGCCCCTCCATGTTGGCGTATGGGGCAGAGGCAGTCGTTTCGATTGAGGTCGGAGAGAAGTCTCTATGCCTCCAGTACTTCAACGAAGAATCTAATGAAGAGGGTCTTGACATCAATCGTGTGCTCGTCGACGAGCCCTCCCCCGTTCGGCGAAGGTCGACCATCCGTCTCAGAGCCTAAGCCTTCGCAACACAAACTCTGGGGTAGGCTGACGAGCTTCGCCCTCGATAGGATCGCTAGTGGGTTAAGGAGCAAGTGACAGCTCACACCCTCTCCTCCATCAACTCCGGGGCAAGCCCGATGGCTTCGCCCTTGATAGTGTTCACCGGCTGGGACAAGGAGCGAGTGACGACTCACACCCTCCCCTCCCTCAACTCTGAGGCAGTGCACCATCAACAAAGGCCGCGGGGTCGCCCCCTCCCCGACAGCTAGCCGAGCCAAACACTCAACAAATGCTGGGGCATGCTGACGAGCTTCGCCCTCGATGGGATCATCGATGGGTTAAGGAGCGAGTGACGGCTCGCACCCTCCCCTCCATCAACTCCGGGGCAAGCCCGATGACTTTCCCCTCGATAGTGTTCGCCAGGTGGGATAAGGAGTGAGTGACGGCTCACACCCTCCCCTTTCTCAACTCCGAGGCAGTGCACCATCAACGGAGGCCGCGGGGTCGCCCTTCCTCCTGGGCAGCTAGCCGAGCCAGACACTCAACAAACTCCGGGGCAGGTGGACGAGCTTCGCCCTCGATAGGATCACCAGTAGTATAAGGAGCGAGTGACGGCTCACATCCTCCCCTCCATCAACTCCGGGGCAAGCCCACCAACTTCGCCCTCGATAGTGTTTGCCGGGTGGGACAAGAAGTGAGTGACGGCTCGCACCCTCCCCTCCCTCAACTCCGAGGTAGAGCGCCATCAACAGAGGCTGCGAGGTCGCCCCCTCCCAGGCAGCTAGCCGATCGGGACACTCAACAAACTTCGAGGTAGGCTGACGAGCTTCGCCCTTGACAGGATCGCTGGTGGTTAAGAAGCGAGTGACTGCTCGCACCATCCCCTCCATCAACTCCGGGGCAAGCCCGATGGCTTCACCCTCGATAGTGTTTGTTGGGTGGGACAAAGAGCGAGTGACGGCTCGCACCCTCCCCACCCTCAACTCCGAGGCAGTGCACCATCAACGGAGGCCGCAGGGTTGCCCCCTCCCAGGCAGCTAGCTGAGCCGGACACTCAACAAACTCCGGGGCAGGCTGACGAGCTTCGTCCTCGATAGGATCGCCGGTGGGTTAAAGAGTAGGTGACAGCTCGCACCCTCCCCTCCATCAACTCCGGGGCAAGCCCAACGGCTTCTCCCTCGATAGTGTTTGTCGGGTGGGACAAGGAGCGAGTGACGGCTCGCACCCTCCCCTCCCTCAACTCTGAGGCAGTGCGCCATCAATGGAGGCCGCGGGATTGCCCCCTCTCGGGCAGCTAGCCGAGCCGGACACTCAACAAACTCCGGGGCAGGCTGACAAACTTCACCCTTGATAGGATTGACAGTGGTTAAGGAGCGAGTGACGGCTTGCACCCTCCCCTCCATCAACTCCGGGGTAAGCCCGATGGCTTCGCCCTCGATAATGTTCGCCCGGTGGGACAAGAGCAAGTGACGGCTCGCACCATCCCCTCCCTCAACTCCGAGACAGTGCGCCATCAACAGAGGCGGAGGATCGCCCTCCCTTCCGGGCAGCTAGCCGAGCTGGACACTCAGCAAACTCTGGGGTAGACTGACGAGCTTCGCCCTCGATAGGATCACCGGTGGGTTAAAGAGCGAGTGACGGCTCACACCCTCCCCTCCATCAACTCTGAGGCAAGCCCGACGGCTTCGCCCTCGATTGTATTCGCCAGGTGGGACAAGGAACGAGCGACGGCTCGCACCCCCTCCTCATGCAACTCCGGGGCAGGCTGACGAGCTTCGCTCTCGATAGGATCGCCGGTGGGTTAAGGAACGAGCTCCGGCTCGTACCCTTCCCTCCATCAACTCCGGGGCAAGCCCGATGGCTTCGTCCTCGATAGTGTTCGCCGAGTGGGACAAGAAACGAGTGACAGCTCGCACCCTCCCCTCCCTCAACTCTGGGGCAGTGCGCCACCAACAGATGCCGCGGGTCCGCCCCCCTCCCTAGCAGCTAGCCTTCAAATCCAGATCAGACGTGTGACTCCACAACATTCTCCTTTTCCTCAGCTCTGTGCTCGTCAGTTGCAGAATGTTGGGGGCATACCCACACAGAAGCACAGTCCGAACAACAGACAGAATGGATAAATAACAACAGTAAGGAAAAGTTTCAAATTTCATTTATAAACTAACTATGTACAACTCAGCATCTAGCAAAAACAAAACAAGACTTTAGGCTCGGCCACAGGGCCGGTCGTACAACTTTGCCCTAATCTATGGCGCCTCGACTCGGCTGCCGCTCCCTTGACCTTCGCCCTCTGGGGCACGCGAGTCTGCCATGTTGCCTTCCGGATCGCCGCCTTTCGGGGCCCGCAGGTCTGCCCGGTCGTCTTCATACTCGCCACTACCAGGAATCTTCGTCGACTCGGTCTCTGAAGCAGTGGAAGCCTCTGCCTCGTCGTCCAATGCAGCCGACAACAGGGCGAAGTCGATCTCCATGTCAGGGTAGAGCTTCCCCAACCTCGCCTTCGCCCTCTCAAAGTCGACCTCCAGACCGTCATCATAGCCCTCCGCCCTCATGGCCGTCAGCGTGGGGACGAGCTCGTTGTTCTGTTATTGCAGAATGGCATGGGCCCCGACCTTGCCCAGGTCGATCTTCTCCAGTTCAGCATTCCGTCACACCAGCTCGGTGATCTTCACTCCAGATGCCTCTCTTTCTGAGGCTAGCAGCCCCTCGACGGCGACCCTTCGGGTCTCTTCCTGGCAGGCCCTGTCCTGCAGCTCTCCGACTACCTTCTCCAGCGTGGCAGATTTGCCCCTCTGGGCCTGATAGTCCCCATGGACTTTTGCTAGCCTCTCCATGGCCTCCTTCAGCTTCGCCTCGGCACCCTTAAGGGCGACCACCTTCCTCCCAAGCACCGCCTCGAGCCGGTTTACCTCCAAGGAGTGGCGTTGGAGGGACACCAGAGCAGCGACTGCCTACAAAGAAGATCGAATAATCAGCGTGTGGAATAAAGAGGAAGTTCAGCATCCTCGGCAAAGGGCAACATACCTGCATATTATGCCAGATGGCTGTGTCACAGAGAAGCTCAGCATCAACCTCCTACAGGGCCTCTCGATTCTTCGACAGCAGGCTATTTTTTGACAAGCAGGCTGCCACACCGGCCTCATCAAAGACCGACTCCTGGGCCACCACAGGGTAGCGCGGTGCGATGATCATTTCTGACGGGAGGGCGAGAACGGCCTCCTTCGTTGACTTGAAAGTGGCGAGGGCAGCCTCGCACTCGGATGGCCCGGCTTCCCCAGCCCGTGAGTCTGGCATCCGTAGGGCCAGATCACCACCGTGGGGCGGCTGTGGTGGTTGACGCCATCGGAGGTCTCGGTGGAGCGGCCGAGCTTGTGGAGACAGTGGCAACGGCGCTGGCCGGCGGGCCCTGGCACTCTGCGGTTACAGGGCTGACCGCGGGCTCCTCCAGGTCGAGGTCGACTACGCTGCCAGCTGCAATCTCGCTCGGGTGGGGTGGAGGAGCTGCGGCCGCAGCTTCCTTCCTTGTCTTCTTGACCCGTTCTCCTTTTTCGGCCCGAGCAGTGGCGGATGCCTCCAGACTCCGCTTATGTCCCTTGCTCTTGCTTGGCAGTGGCTTCGAGGACGCCTCCCTCACCTTTCTCATCACTTCCTCCATGGACATACTCATGGCCGCTCTAGCAAAAATAAGACAGATCAGGGTGAGCTTTTTAGATGTTGCTCGCAACACATGGAGTACCATCGAAGCAGACGCGCTGGACGGCCATCTTGTTCGCGACCAGGTCTTCGAAGACCCTGTTCTCCATAGGGATCGCCTCTAGGATCCCGGCGTTCTATAGATCACTCCCCTCCAGATCAACTTTGGCATTCACTGCGGGATTCAGCGTCCCCAAGTTTGAACTCAGCGCCAGATCTGCCGGAGTCGAGACAAAGACGAATTTCTCCTTCTAGTCCCTGACCTTGCCCGACAGCCCGAGGATGAGCGTCCTTCATGTCCTCGCGTTGACATAATAGTAGTCCTTCGTCTTCTTCGCCCTAAAGAAATACTGGAAGAGCGTCAGCGTTGGGCTTATTCTGTGGGCGGAGCAGAGTACAAGGAAGCCGACCATCGTGCTGATGGAGTTCGGTGTCAATTGGAAGAGGGGGAGCTCGAGGAAGTGGAGGATGAGAAGAAGATAAGGGTGGAGCGGGAAGTGAAGACCCGGGGCGAAGGTCGGGAAGTACACGCCGACCTCGTAGTCCCGTGGGGAGCAAACCCGCTCATGGGGCTCGGAAAGGCGGACGGTGTAGGGGGCCGGATGTACTGGATGCGGATCTTCGGGATCCCGGAGGGCAGTAGCAGGGACATTTGGGCCAGGATTCCTGCGGGGACCGCAGCGGGGGTTCCACCGCCACCGGTGACCCTGACGGCTTTGGCGGCCTCGGTGGTCAACTCGGGTGCCTTCCCTTTCTGGGGATCCCTCGTCATCACCGATGAAGAAGCAACAGCTTGATCTACTGCCATGTCTCCCTCCGGCCCCGACCTCAACGGCATCTCCAGCATCACCGGTGCTGACTCAGCGGCGTCACCCCTGCCGACCTCCCCAAAGTGCTGTTCGATGTGGGCATCTGAAGAAGAAGAAGCTGCGGGAGAAGCAGATGAAGACATCGCTGAAATCAAGAGTGTACCTTGAGAGAAGAGATGGACGATGAAAGCTCCAGAGGACGGCGACAGTTGACGGCAGCTACTTTCGACGTGGTGAAGGGAGAAAAGTCCAAAGTTTCGAAAATTCTGGCAAAAGTCTCTCCCGATCTCTCACCGGCTCTATTTATGAGAACAGACAGGCGATCGTCACCGTCAGGCGTGGGCCACGTGGCAAGATCTGGGCGGGCCCGGGCTGGTGCCTCGAATTCTCCTGCAATCACCTCAGCCACACGTCATCAGTTCAGCGGACGGGTGCCTCAAACTCTCCCCATCCCAGGATCGCCATCATGATTTCTAGATTCGGTGGTCAGGGTCCATTGAATGCAGCTGACCCGTCCTCGTCCAGTATGAATGTGATTCGTCATCCAAGCTGAAACTAGGTTGGTCGCGTCGAGCTCGAATAACGGAGGCAATTGTTACGCCCTAAGGGCCGGCCCATGAACTTCAGGCCCATATGCACTGGGGGCCCAAGCAGACACCTCACCCGATGGGACTCTTGCCGAGCTGATCGTCTCATTCCTGAGAAGCTCGCCTCGCCCCGCCTCAAGCTCGCCTCCAAGGACCACCACGAAGCCCACAGCAGCAACCTGCAAGCTCGCCTTGCCAAGGACCAGCTCGCCTACCCTCAACAAAAAGCATCCTCCAGAGAAGCCGAGCTTGCACGCCGACCTATAGCTCACCTCTGAGGCTCGCCCCTGAGGGCGACCGAGTACAAATATCTCTGACAGGGTGACATGAGCTTACCTACTCTCCATTAATGCCAGTGGTTAAGGGGAAGAACTGATGACCACCCCTCGCGTCTCATTAATGCTCCTGACGCCTCCTGACACCACTAATGCGGCAAATATCCCCGACACAGCGACAGCACTCGAGTGCCAACAGGGATGATTCGACAGCTGACAAGACGGCGAGCAACTGCCTTTCAGCCCTATAAATACCCCCCTCATGCCTTCATAGAGGGGTTTGGAAAACTGTTGGTCAGTAGAATCCTCTAACTCTTTTCAATACATAAGGTTAGATATCTTCCATATATCTGTGCCTTCCTTATAAGCCCGACGTGCTTCGTCGACCTGCCTTAAGGTCGACAAGTGTGCCCGACGCCTACATTTTACATCACCAGCTGACTTAGGCATCGAATAGGATCAGGGCTGTTCATCCTCGCAGGAAGCTCTCCTCAGCTACCAGGAGCATGCGATCTTCAGGTGACCTCGGAGCTTTCACCTCTGAAGCAAGCTTTGAGTCGTGCTAACCTTGCCATCGCCCAACACCTGTAAATCATTGTACCCGTGATTCTCACTACAAACAAGTTTTATACTATGCGGATCTGACCCGCAACAATATTAAAAGTGTCTTAAATTGTTTAAGGTCATATTTAATTAAATAAACGCGTAGAAAAGATTACAAGGATGACGAGATCATCCCGGTCTAAACGTAGGTTCAAACCACGCTCAAATCAAAATCCAACCGACCAATAAATCTATTTAAAAGAGTTTTAAATAGAAAGCCCAAAGTAGCCAAAAGCCCAAAAAGCCTTAATTGTTAAGGCTGTTTTTTTTTTGAAAAAAACAAAAGGGGGAAGCCTGGGCTTGCCCAGGCCAAGCCCAGGCGCTGGCCTGGGTAAGCCGAGGCGAATGGGCGCCTGGGCCCATGCCCAGCGCCAGGCGACTGGGCCCGGGCCCAGGCGAGCCCGGGCGCCCAGGCGCCTGGGAATCGGCCCAGTCGCTAGGTGCCTGGGCCTGGGCCTGGGCCCAGGCGGGCCCAGGTGCCCTGGGCGCCTAGGCGCCTGGCTGGGCCCAGGCGCCCAGCCTGGGTGAGCCCAGGCTTGGGCCAGGCGTCCAGCCTGGTCTGGGTCCTGCCCAGGTTGGCACAGTGGGGGCCCACCACCTGGGTTTTCGAACCCTGGGTGTAGAATTTTGGGTGCATTTTTTTGGCGGCTGGATTTAGTACGAAAATCAAGTTTGACCTGATCTTTGGACGATCAATTGAGGTGTCAAACGGACTCGGATTGACTTGCCATTTTTTTCCTACGCGTTCACCATTCAGTGCTCTTCGATTTGATAGGTTGTATCAAGATCGAAGCTCAATGGTGAGGGAGTTAAAATTCATGGAAGTTTAACCTTTATGAAAGGCAAACTAACTTGAATTATTAACTCCAAAAATTTAGTCCCGCATCGGAAGTTGAGTAAAGGGTAGGGGTCAGCCGCCTATATAAATAGGGGCATGCCCCCTTCCTCATAACTCGTCCAAAAGCTCTAGATCTGAGAGGCTCCCAAAAAGTTTGGAGCACGCTCGGATCTACGCTTTAAATTAATTTTCTTCTCCCTAAATTTCTGCATTGCTCATGAAGGGCTCTAGCAAAGCCATGAAGGGGCTCGGATCGGATCTGAAGTCTTGACAGATGATCCACTCAAGTGAAACTTTCTTCGGCACGTGGTTGGCTCAGCGACAAGGGGGTTGCTCGCCTCGGGACGCGATGCGGTTCGGAAAGCGGTTCAGCTCGGGAGGGGGAGCGGCTCGGGACGCGGTTCGGTACACCTTGCCGGTGCAAGCAAGGTTCCAGATATATGGTTTAATTAAGCATATTATTTAAAATATTGCAGTAGCTTAGATCTATCTTGGGGTGGTCAGATCCATCTCAAGATAATAGTGATCCTGGCTAGGTTCTTGATATCCTTAAGGTTGCATGTTAAGTAGTATAACGTTTTTCCGCTGCATGATATTCTTTTGCCTCTATCGTTCGTCCAACGTAGGACGGTCATAGAAATGCGCCCTAAGGATCACTTAAACCCCATCAGTGGTATCAGAGCCTAGATCTGCATCTCATCTAGGGACTACAATTATTATAAATACATGTATGCTTTTAAATACATAAAAGATATGTTTTTAAGTTTATGTGATAATGTTAAAATTGGAACAAACAAGTTTTTTTTTTGGATGCCTTAAATTTTATGTGATAAAAACTTTTTAGCATACTAATTTTAATTTGATTATTCTTAACATGTGTTCATGCAATAATATTATATGATAACTTTTGAACATGAAAGCAGTAAAATTTTATTAGATAAAATTTTGTATGTTTAAATTATGCTTAAAATTTTAATTTGATAATTTTTTTAAACATAAAGTTCATGTATTAAAATTATGCGATAATTCTTTGAACATGAAACAATTAATTTTATTAGATAAAATTTTTATGTTTTAAAATTAAGATTTAAATTTATGTGATAAATTTTCATGTTATGTTTGTTAGAAACATAAAATTAATTATGTGAAAATTATGAACTTATTCATGTGATGTTATTAAGTTGTAATTTTAATGGCTATGTTTTATTCTTGCTTATATGATAACACAAGAAAAGCCCTGTTAGGTTAGCCATTAAAAGCCGTCTAATAATTATAAGAAAATTTTAAGATTGCTTCTGCTATGATTTAAAATTGTTTTAAATGCTTAATACACGATTAGGATAGTACCATAAAAATCATTCCTTATAGTTGATAAGGACTTAATAAAAGTTATTAACAAATCCTAATTAATTTTGAATTTTAAGGATTCATTAGTTGATAGGATTAACTAGTTCTAATAAAAGCCTTTTAATCTATGACACGCATATAAAAATGATAAGTTTCATTCAATGGACCATGATCCGGTCAATGTGCTTGGCTAAGTTTGTTGGATAACCCTAGCTAGATTGGGGATAAGTGATCCTGGCTTAATCAATTCTATGTACGTGTTTCGTTGGACCGCAATGACGCGAATCATGATTATATGACACCCTGGATTATATCTAAGTCAATTACGTTAAAAATCTTTTTCCAGATTAGCCGTAGCCCTCCTTGTTTTAGAGGTTGGCAACTGTAGGTTCTTTGTTATAGTTGTTGAGCACACTCAAGCTATGCCATAGACACTTTATGGAAACCAACCTCTCAATACATGAGATGTAGTCTAGACTTGACCCAAACCGTCGTGTCGTGAATACACCGAGCACCGTCGTAAGTTAAGCTAGACATGAAAACAAGGGTTTGACTAGACTAGTCATTGTGATTTGGATGAGCACACTCATGATCATAAGTGGCTAAGGGTAAAAACCAATAAAAGAATCATATGATGTGATTGATGAAGAGTCATCTACCAATCGCAGAGTCAAGCAATGTGTTGAGCACACTAAAGATTGTGAGACTCAGGGTGGTTGGATCTCTTACCCATTAATTTAATTTAATTAAATCGTTCAGTATTATGGCTTAAAATGATCACAAAAATAGTGGGAGAATATAGTTAGATAAAAGCCATTCTATCTATATTTAATATTGAACATATGCTAAACTAGGGTAGTTATATGTTTACCGATGGAATCTAAAACATAATATTCTAAGAGAATAAGTTAACTGGTCAAAATAGTTGATTAATGGAATATCAACTCAAATTCTAATTGATAGACTAAACTATGTTCTCATTGACATTAAATGACCTTCTTAATCACAGGCTTAAGGACAATGATTTCCTTAAGCTTTGGGTCCAACAAAATAAAAGCACGCTACATGTCACTCGCCTCTATAAGAGGAAGCTCGAGCATACTGACGTTCAAGCAAGTTTCTCCATACAATTTGTTGAGTCAACTCAAGGTTGTATAGGAAATGGTTTCGATCCGCAAGGTTCGAAAATTCGATCAAATGGTTTGAATCGAATATGAGTACATGAGCGGTACAAGACCATGTATCCAAATCAGATCTTGAGTCAAGCAACTTGTTGAGTCAACTCAAGGTTGTGAAGCTCAAGGTTTGGGTATGTTAGGTACTTGTACAGCTAATAATTTGTTGAGACACGTAATATCTAAATGAGATTTAGAAAAAGGAAGAGGGCACTAAGGAAAGTCAATTGAGAAATATAGTTTTATTTATCATTAGTAAAGGCATAAGTAGGAGGAACTGAAAATATGACATATTTGATGTCACGGTTTCAGGATAACCGTTATACAAAATATATAGATTATCTAGGTGTTGGAAAAAGAACAATTGTTGTTTCTTGGACCATATAGGACATCAAACACATTTTTTGATGAATGTCGTCACCTTGCTTCTGAAGCAATGTTTTATGTGATTAATTTGTATAACGATAATGTATTAAATGTTAATATATGAATACGCAAGATAATAACAAAACTTATATGGAAAAATAGTCTAAGCCATACCAAAGAGACTAAGCTTCACAAGTCACATAAAGAGAGGTCTGACCTCTCGTATTATGAAGTCTTTTGACACTTGTGAATCTTGTCCCAAATGTATGATGGCTCAACACCTTCTGTGAGACAGTGGGAGAATGAGTTGGAAAACTCACGGTCTCGTACATACAGATGTACCTGGACCTAAGTCTAAATTAGCCATGATATTTATACTTATTTTATTACGACACGTGTTTTTGATGAAACACAAGTCTGATAAAAATAGAAGTATACAGTTACAGAAGTATTTTGAACCGCTTCAATCAGATCGAAGAGTCGAATACTTAGCTGTATAAATCTTGCATAAAATTAAAAAGAAAATGTGATGTTCTCTCAGGTTAAGTCTCTTAACACATCGGTGTGTTAGAGAGCATGAATCGCACTTTGATAGACATGGTGCGATGCATGGCAAGTGACTCTGAATTACAATCCTCCCTCCGGGTTAAGTCCCAGATAGTAATGCATAGGTTTTGATAAGGTTCTATGAGGACCTTATCAATAAGATATCCATTAAATCAATCGTTAGAAAGTTAAAGAATTACTCGAGTCTCGTGAGACGAAGAGTCAAGATAGACATCATAATTGATGATGACTTAGTCAACTTTCAGGATGCAATTCGGAGTAGGGACTCTGATTAATAACTTGATGCAATCGGAAAAGGTCCGTGCACGTAATATAAAGTATGGACTTTAGTTTATATGCCCAAAAGAAAGTGTTTCTTATAGAGTGCAAGAAAATCTTCAAGTTAGAAGATAGGTGCAGAAAGAAAGCAGTGAAGTACAACTTGTGTTGGCTGAGAATGGTTTTCATCCTAACTCCTATAAACAGATTATGATGAAACAGTCTCGCCAACAGATTTGTACAGATCTACTCGGACCGAACTCGATGTAAATGCTCATGATAACCATGAAAACCGGAGCATTCATTTATAGTCCGTTTTCTAAATATGATTTAGAGGAATGAACTTATATGAATAGGCCAAAGAGTTTTTAAAGTCAGTGAGAGCAAATAAAATACATGCTAGGCATCAAGAGGCTCGAACATATGTTTTGACAAAGTGGTCAAAGAGTTTGACACCTTATCAGAAATAAATATGAACTGTCTAAAATGACCAGTAACTTATTTTAAATTATTGTCGTAAGGTACGATGAGCTAGATGAGATCCAGGAAAATTAAATATTATGGATTCCGAGGGACCAAGATAATTGTTTGGATGAGATTCAAATGTATGGTCTAAGATAAACATAGAAAACCCTTTAAGTCTATACAGTAGACGTTTTAGCAGATCCACTCACGAAGGCTCTACCACGTGAAGTCTGGAAAGACTTATATGTAAATGCGGTATGAGATACCAGGATTAATGGGCCAGAATGCAAGTGGGAGATGTTGGGAGATGTATGCCATCGAGGCAATTTATCTCTGTGTAATTGTATAGACATCTTGTTCAAAATTACAATAAGCTGTATGGTAAGAATTTATCTAAGATAAATCATAATGTAGTTATCATTAGAAACTTAGGTAAAGTCCTGAGACTTAATGTAAGTTCAAACATGTATCGAGATAAGGATCTCGATCATGTAGAAATGCTTGAACGTTTGTAGCATAAGTCTAAAAACGTTCATGGTCGTAGATGTTTCGAGAAAAGGATATCGAAACATCGATAGACCATTGTGTCTTAGTCTTCACCGTGTAATGGTGACGATGATCTTATGGTCGTTCGACTTGGTGAAGTTGGAGACAAGACACAGGTGCTCATTGTAGAATGAGTTCACTGAACGACCCAACAAGAGTTATCATATGGTTGTGATTGACCAATATGTCAATGATAACTCTTAATGATGATAGGCAAGTTGGTCTTTTAACTTGAGGTCATTGTACGAACCTGTACGTGAACGGTGTCACTTAGATCTTTGACCTAGCTTCGAGGCAAGGCCTGTCGAAAGGTCTTTGTTTGGGTGACATTTAAAGCGTGCGAGGAGAGTAATGACCAAGATAGATTTCGTCTCTCCCGGTCAATGGGAGTTAGTGGCGTAGTGTTAGTTCGGTCTTTAGTGAAAACTCTGGCCAGAGTATGTTGAAAGATGTCCAACATTATTTGACTAAAGATCGATGAAGACTAATCGGTTTCGAGTTATTGGGGTTGACAGTTTGACCGTCCCCTAAGCTTAAACTAAACGACATAGTTTTGACAAAGAGACTAAAATTGCGGAATTCATCACGGACACAGTCCAGGTGGTCCCGACAACACTCATGTCAATGAGTTAACCACATAAGTATGATACTGAAACAGGGACGGCACCTGATGCTCGCGGTGACTGCCATCTGAGGCTTCGAGCCCCACCTGTAGCAGGGTCAGGCTGTAGGGTCTCACACAGATTGGGACCTTCGTCTAGTAATATGTAGAAAAAATTAGGGAGAATATACATTTGATGCAAGGAATAGAATACTGCAAAGAGTTTGCAATTAGCCTTTGTATTTAGGATAAATGCAAGTATGAGATTTTAAGCTTAGATGGGGACAATTTTGCATGTGATGCAAAATAATATTAAAAGTGTCTTAAATTGTTTAAGGCCATATTTAATTAAATAAACGCGTAGAAAAGATTACGTGGATGACGGGATCGTCCCGGTCTAAACGTAAGATTAAATCACGCTCAAATCGGAGTCCCAACGAGCCCAATAAGTCTATTTAAAAGAGTTTTAAACAGAAAGCCCAAAGTAGCCAAAAGCCCAAAAAGCCTTAATTGTTGAGGCTGTTTTTTTGGAAAAAAATCAAAAGGGGGCAGCCTGGGCCCAAGCCCAGGCGCTGGGCACCTAGGCCTGGGCCCAGGCGGGCCCTGGGTGCCTGGCTGGGCCCAAGCGCCCAGCATGGGTAAGCCCAGGCCTAGGCCAGGTGTCCAGCCTAGCCTGGGTCCTGCCCAGGTTGGTGCAGTAGGGCCCACCACCTAGGTATTCGAACCCTAAGTGCAGAATTTTGGGTGCGGTTTTTTGCTGGCGGGATTTTGCACGAAAATCAAGTTTAGGCTGATTTTTGGACGATCAATTGAGGGGGTCAAACGGACTCGATTGACTCGCCATTTTTTCCTACGCATTCACCATTCAGTGCTCTTTGATTTGATAGGTTTTATCAAGATCGAAGCTCAACCGTGAGGGAGTTAAAATTCATGGAAGTTTAGCCTTTATGAAAGGCAAAATAACTTGAATTAACTCCAAAAATTTAGTCCCACATCGGAAGTTGAGTAAAGGGAAGGGGTCAGCCGCCTATATAAATAGGGGTCTGCCCCCTTCCTCATAACCCGTCCCAAAGCTCTACATCTGAGCGACTCCCAAAAAGTTTGGAGCACGCTCGAATCTAATGTTAAAATTAATTTTCTTCTCCCTAAATTTCTGTATTGCTCCTGAAGGGCTCTAGCAAAGCCACGAAGGGGCTCGGATCGGATCCGAAGTCTTGACGGAGGATACACTCAAGTGAAACTTTCTTCGGCGCGTGGTTGTTTTAGCGACAAGGGGGTTGCCTCGGGACGCGGTGCAATTCGGGAAGCGGTTTGGCTCGGGACCATGAGCGGTTGGGGAAGCTATTTAGCTCGGGACGGGGAGCGGCTCGGGACGCGGTTCGATACACCTTTCCAGTGCAAGCAAGGTTCTGGGTATGTAGTTTAATTAAGCATATTATTTATAATATTGCAGTAGCTTAGCTCTATCTTGGGGTGGTCAGACCCACCTCAAGATAGTAGAGATCCTGGCTAAGGTCTTGATATCCTTAGGGGTTGCATGTTAAATAGTTTAACGTTTTTCCGCTGCATGATTTTCTTTTGCCTCTATCGTCTGTCCGACGTAGGACGGGCATAGAAATGTGCCCTAAGGATCACTTAAAACCCATCAGTTTCTCAGTTGTGTTTCATACTTGTACCTGGTTTTGTGACAAATAGTACTTATTACTGTTGTGATTGGAGCTCTTGTAGTTTTCTTTTTCTTCTGTTTGTGTTGTCCCAACGTGTGTAGTGACCTACATGTGATAAATTAAATTTTACGCTTGATGCAATACCGGGGCCTTGTGATAAATTAAACTTTACACTTGATGCAATACCGCGGCATGTTAAACCCCCACCTTCCACTTGTCCTGGGAAACTTTGAAAATCCAAGGTGTTTGGGAGATTAGGGCGTGACATATCCAACCAGACTTTTTGGTGCACAATAACTCTTTGAGTCAACATGCACTAGAACTCTAGTGGTAGACCCAATATGCAATACTTAATGTGCTTAAATCCTTCTTGAGTTATTCGGTTGAAGTCCTAATTCTTGTAGCGCTTGAATTCTTGAGTTGTTTGACACATGAACACTTCTAATTGAGTTGCATATGAACTTCTCATAGCCAACACGAACTCTTGGATAGATCCCAATTGCACTAGAACTCTTCCCCCATGCTTTGACTTTCTAGAACATTTTGACCAAGGTAAAATTACTAAATTGCCCCTTCATATTCTACTTTATTTTTTGACATGCTTTTGAAGCTATAATTCATGAAGAATTATTGTGATGTGCTTTGGCCATGGATATTGATCTTTGAGCATCTTTAGAGCAAGGTGAACAATGTATAAATTACGAAATTACCTTTTGGTCAATGTAGCTTTGTTTTGATTTGAAAGTCACTAAACAAACATAGTAGTAGCTGATCGCGGCCCCCGATTTGGGACCGAACGATGCTAATAAAAACCGCAGTGCACAGATCGTCTGTAGTCGCTTACGGGTCGAACACAAAGAGGCGGTCAATGAGTATTGGTTCCTAAGGGTCTTCAGAAGAGAGCTACGCGATAGTTACGATGAATTGTCGGTGAATGGTAGAAAAGTGTAAACAATTGGGGTAAAAGCTCTAGGGTGTGGGGAATCCCCGCCATTTGACTAGGGTTAGGGTCGAATTAATAAACGATACGTTACCGGGTTCATTGGGACTCGAGAAAGGTCGTGTGACCTAAGGGCATTCACCTATCCCCCACTGTCATGATGCATGATAGGTTATTCCCTTATGTCATGTCCTACCCACATTGTCGCGATGCAATGATAGGCCAACCCAACCAACACCGATGTCAGTGGTTCTCCGATGCATCGGTGTACGTCAGGCGCATTACGCTCGACGAATATCCCCAATCTTCCTCCCGTCCACAGTGTCATTCGGGGATTAGACCTACATTGGGAGAGATCTAATTGGTGCCCGTTGGTGTATCAGTCACACCGATAGTATGGATCGTCGTAGGGATCGGATCCTCGGGTCGGTCCCGACTTTTGATCGGCGGTCGATTCGATCACCCCGAAGGGAGGGGTCGAATCTACGGCGATAATAATCGCCCCAATGTACCCCTAATCTCAACTACCCCAGCAACATACTTAGATATTTGGTTCAACCCATGGCCCCAATCCAATGAGGTTCATCCCATTGCCCTAGATGAAAACTACCCCTTACCCATTAAAATAGAGGTGGATTCTAGCAACGGGTAGGCGTCCAAAGCCATGGATTCAATCAACAACAGCAATAGATGATGAACAATCACAGCAATAACAAAGAGGAAAAAATTCTATAAAAGAAATAGAGTATTACACTAATCAATGTTTAGAACAAATAAAAACTACTGAATAGAAGAGTTAGAAGTCTTACAAAACAGCCCTAAAACCTAGAAAATCTAGAAAAACTGCTGAAAATGAGATCCTTCTCGCAGGAAGATGAAGGGGCGCTTATATACGCGCGCCCAAAAAACAAAAATACCCCCCAGATTCACCCTAAAAGTCATAGGAAAGGGGTTTGGCGCAACCGCGTCTAGAAACGACGTGGTCGCGTCATTCCCAAAAACAATGGGGTGTTGGGTGGCTTGGCCACCCGATCGCGTCAAAGGAGACGCGGCCGCGTGGAAGAAGGTCACGCGGCTGCGTCGTCCGTTGACGCGGCCGCGTCCTTCTGCTCTGGAAGCTAAAATTTCCCGGCCGCGTAATAAAAGATCACGTGGCCCGCAAATCTCTCTGATCTTCACTCTTCTTCTTTGCTCCAAAAATTCTCTGACGCGGCCGTTTGGTTGGAATTGACGCGGCCGTTTGGTTGGTCGTGTTGAAGTTCCTCCTTTGACAGATTGACGCGGTCGTATGGACATGATGAATCGGCTGCGTGGAGCCTTATTCTTCACAAAATGCTCCCCCCTTCCGCAGTCGACTCCCCGGTTTCGCTACTTTCGCCGCTTTGCGCTTAGATCTCGCTATGTGATCCCAAATTGATATAGATATTCTGCAAAGTAAGTGAGAGACCACAAAGCAAAAGAAGAGAGAGAAACAGGGACAATGGGGATGAATAGAGAATGAAAGGGCGTAAAACGTGCATGAAAAAGAATGGAAAACTATATTCAATAAACACTCATCAGTAGCATATGGCTTGTTTGTCATCATCAAAATTAAAAGTTTGACATGTTTAGTAGGCTAATTAGGCCAACAGATGCTACATTGAAACAAAGTCCCCAATTGATATATCTGATACATTGATGATACATTGATGCACAATCCATAATTAACATATCTTATACATTGATGCTACATTGATGCACATTCCACAGTTGACATATCTGATATTGATGCTACATTGATATATCAAATACATTGACAGATTACTTTGATGCAAGTACAAAAATTACTCAAAGCGCACTTCATGCAAAAACTTTGCATGTTGTACGCGGTTAGTAAAACAATGAAGAAGAGAAACAATTTACTCACAGCGCACAACAGGTAAACTTTTTGCCTATTGTGCGCAGGCAAAAATATTGCATGTTGAACGCGGAGAGTAAAAATTTATTCAGTGAGCAAAATTACTCAATGCACACAACAGTCAAAAATTTTGTGTATTGTGCGCATTAAGTAAATTTGCTAACTGAATATATTTACTCACCGCGCACAACAGGCAAAAATTTCCCTATTGTGCGCGATGAGTAATTTTGCTCACTACATAATTTTTACTTACAGCGCACAACATGCAATATTTTTGCCTGTTATGCGCGACGAATAATAATATATTCACCGCGCACAACAAGGAATTTTTTTGCTGCTTGTGTGCGGTGATTAAACGTATATTCAGTGATGAAAATTACTCACAACGCGCAACAAGTATTTTCATTTTGTGCGCTGTGAGTATTTTGTCTGTTGTGTGCTTGTAGTGTGCTGTGAGTAATTTTGCTTACTGCATAAATTTTTGCTCACCGCGCAGAACATGCAAAAATTGTCTGTTGTGTGCTGTGAGTAAATTGTTGTTTCTCTTCTTCAGTTTTTACTAACCGCGCACAACAGGCAAAAATTTTGCCTTTGTGCACACTGACACTTCCTTCATTGTCGTTTCATTATCGTTTGTGCTCTAAATCCTTACTCGCTGTGAAATTTTTTTTGAAAAATTATATTTTTTACGTGCCCTAAATCAATTTATCCGAAAAATTACCGTTCTTTCCCTAAATTTTTCTTTCTCGATTGTCATATAACAACATTTTTCTGCTCGATCGACAACTTTCAGGTAATCACGATTCAGTTTATCCTTCGATCGATACGCATATGTAATAAGTTTTTTGGGGATTAACTTTGAATTTTTTCAATGATTTTAACATGATTTTATGGTGTTTTGGCTTATGGGTATTTTCGATATTTATGGTCGTGCGCTAAGCAAAAACTTAAATAATATTATTTTATTCGTCGTGTGCTAAAAATTAAAACAATCGTACGCAGAGCAAAACAGTAGGTGCACGTAGCAATCCCCAGCCAGGTTTCAAAAACTTCTTACGGAGAAAGGTGAACACACTCTATTTAAATTTGAAATTATTTGACTTTCTCAACATTGGTCAAATGCATGCATTTTTAGCTGGTTGAAGCGGCTCAGCTGGTGACGGTCGGTGTCACGGACACCACCTCAGCAGCACGTCATCGCCTAGTTAGCTCCTATTTGGCATGTGATGTGTCATTCTCTAAAATATTCACATGGCATGCTTGTAAATAATTGTATTTACAATGTTCCTAGATATTTATGTTTATTCATTAAAGGGGATTCCTTAAAGGAGACGAATAACGAAAAAGGATCTAGAAACTCATCCTAGCCATTAGATCTAGACAGTCTCTAAAACCTTAATCTCCACCCTTGGTTGTAAGTGAGCCTCGCCTATAAATAGGGGCAAGGGGAGGCATTTGTAACCATCCAAGTGTTCAAGCAATACAAGCAAGGCATCCTTCAAGTTCTCTTGAGTTCTCTTGTGCTCTTAAGTTCTTTTTTGAGAGTAAAAATGAGAGTTAGACTCACTTAGCTATTCCAAAAAAGAGACGAGTAAACTAAGTGCCACATTGGATTGCAAGAGTCAAGTAGCTAAATAATTCGCAGGTGACATCAGCAAGAATGAACGAGTTATGGTTGATTTCATGATGGCTACGATGTTTGCTTTGTGGTGAAATATTGTGATTAAAATAATCAAATTAGTGCAAACATAAATAATCAATAAAATAGGTGTGATCACAAAGCTAGAGTGCAATAGAATAAGTCTACTTGAGCCCCGCTGGCCGATTAGTTTGTGTACCGATTAGTTTGTGTACGTGAACACGACATGTGAAACAAAGCAATGAAGAAAAGAAACAAGGTGTGTTCAAAGTTTGCAGCCTATCACTCAAGATGTGTTCAAAGTGTGCAGCCTATCTAAACATGTCCTAAATTGACGTCCAAAGTCTATTTTGAGAAAAGCCCATCAAAATGATCATTTCCAGTTGCAATGCAAGCCAAGCCTATTCTTACAACCATTAACTTGCTTTAGACGTCCTTAGAAATGAGCCATTCAAAGAGTCTGGCATCAATTAATGTTGCGACCAATGCTTACCTTCGTATCCTATGGATATGACCATGTTAACATACATGACATACAACAACACTAGAATTGCACTGCAGCAGTTGTTATATTTGAGTCGTAGGTTATCAGATAGACATCAATGGTTCACCCCTAATATGTTTCGCATGTATTGATTTGATGAGCCATCAAACAAGTAGCAATATGAGATATGACAAAGTTCAATCATTCATCTTTTGTTAAGTTCCCGCTGGAAATCGTACCACATAACATGCACAAATCGGCTGTTTTGTGCAGCCTGTGATAGCTGATATATTTTGACGATGCTATCAACAAAATTTCCCGACACATTATCATAAGAAGACATCTAATTAGAATTTTCCTACCAATAATACCTTTCAAGCCCTCGACCCCCCACACACGGCAAACAATATGATCATTTCTCAACATCAATAAACCAGAAGAAAAAAAACACTCCACAAATGCACGGCAAAAGGACTAAGAAATCTACAGGCTACTAAGACTGATATGTCCACCGAGAAAACCCCTTTTCAACAGGCCAGTCTAATCAAATTTCAATGATGCCGATAACTCTAGTATGATCTCTAAATATTATGGACCATCAATGAAAAATAATAATAACCGCAAAAGCAGTACAAAAATCAGTACCTTCAGATGAACACAACCAAGAGAGATTCTTTGCGGCCCATACTAAATACATGAAATCATATACTATCATTAAGAAATGTTTACAAACTGTGGAAGTTGGAGTCCATTTAGCAAGCTCAAATAAAACCAGCAGCTCTATGGGAGAGATATACATCCCTTTTATTATCTTGGACAGTTTTTCAAAATCCACTCTTTACAAGCACCTCGAAACAACAAAGAGAAGACTGACAACCGACTAGGTGGGAATCATGCTAGTACTTACATTGTCAATATTTAAGTAACAATGATCTATATAATGCAGAAAATCGGGCAACACGTAGTTGTAAGTAAAGTATCAAAGTAATGGTTGGGTGTCCATAACCATATAAAGCAAGTAGGTAAGATTGATTAAGATACACCCATAAATTATGAAAAGAGATTGCCAAGCATTTGCAATTCAAAGAGATCTTGCTTAAGTTGGGATGGAAAGCATGAAACTTGATTAAAAAGCAAACAAGAAGCAAACTAATTCAAAAAAAAAAACAAAAATCGCTGCTAAATATTTATGTTTGTGCACTTTTTGCAAGGATATGAAATATCCGAGGCATAATTATTTAGTTATTTGAGAAAATTTGGCCCAAAAAAACAATGGGATTAGAGAATATATGAAAGCAGACCCCGTGAGTATCAACATCCCAACAGCATACACGAATGCTTAGCAACTATAAAGTAAGAAAAGGCTGCAAATACTTATTTTGTTAAAAATAATTCACAAATGACGTGGATATAGACATACTAAAATATAAAATAATAAAATTTTTGTTAAAATTAACTTGCAAATTCCACGGATATGCAAGTTAAATGTTAACCAAGAAATAACGTGTAAAAGCCATGGATATAGATATATCTGCATATAGAATAACAAGGATATAAACAATAGAAAAGGAAAGACCAGAAAACCAATGAATTTCATGTTATATTTTTAAAAATAAGTTCAGAATTTAAATGTTAACTAAGAAATAACTTGTAAAAGTCATGGATATAGATATATTTCCATATAAAATAACAAGGATATAAAACAGAGAAAAGGAGAGACCAGTAAACCCATTAATATCATATTATATTTGTGAATTACTTTTTTTTTAAAAAAGAAGAGGAAATTACTTTGGTTCAAGAGGGGCTAGCAGTGCCAGCTATTTAAGGTCCATTGCGGCATCTTAAAAAACCTGAGACGATTACTAGCTTTAACGTGAAAATTGGGAAGGTCACCTAATTCCCTCAAGTCCAACCCCAAACATTCTTTCCCCTTCCATTGAAGCATTTGATTCCAGCAGTGCAGGCATAGAGGAGGAAGGCAGGACCCACACATCCTGTAGGTCTGATACATGAGAATCTCGGGCGCATAATTCTTTAGGAAACATATTGGGGGTTAGCTCTCTGACCTTCAAGAAGCAACTCTTTGAGCCTCGTAGGTTTAAAAACTAATATGTCGGGGCATCATCACAGCAGAAGACATCATATCATGCACAGAGAAGCATCTAGAGCAAGAAGCAAGGAAGAAACTCGAAATTCGTTCGGAGATAGCAGTGTAGGCAGATAAAACCACGTGAAGTAGGACCACAAAAGCAATTGAGTACCGAAGTGTGGCGAGCCGCTAAAGCAGTACCACGCCTCCTCAAAACAAGAAAACGAAGATAATATCTCAGTGACATTACAATGACTTCTAATAATATCTCTAATCCATAAATGAAACTACAGCTGCAAATGGGCTATAATAGAGTTGAAAGAAACTTAACCAAATCCAAGCAGCAGTTGGTTTCAGAGTGTTGCTCTTAAGAACACAGTCGATAGCGCACAGAGCACACAAGTAACACTCCACATATATAAATCATTGAGCATGAAACAGTTTTCAGCTCCTGCTTCGGCGTCTATCTCTGTAAGAAATTATGGCCCAAGTCAATAACTTGGAAGGGATACAAACAAATGACAATTATTAAATAATGAGCAAAGTAGTGATGTTTATCTTACCCATTAGCATATGGTGATACCTCACGGCCACCACGATGATAGGATGGTGACTTGCTGTAGCTGCGCCCACGTGGAGGTGTCAAACTACGATGCCGTGGCGAACGGTCACGAGGACTGTAGCTCCTGGTCACCAGAAATAAAATATATCAAATGGCATAGATTATTTGTGGCTAAACAGACGTAACAAGCAATGACATGAGAGTTATCTCATATTCCACCTGAGTTGTATGTAGATTGATCCTACTTGGATTAAAAAGGCAGCCAATTAAAAATAAGGAAACACAATACATCATGTAATTGTATGGAACGACTATACATGAATGAGATAACAAAAAGACTCACTCATATTACGTGAGAAAGGTGGGCTAATTCCGAAACTATATTGATAGGAATTAGAAACAAGTATAAAGGTCAGTAAACGAAGCATAATATGTGAGTAACCCATGAATGACATTGCTAGCACAGGAATTGATGATAAAACTGCAGTGGCTAAACAGGCATAGCATAATATAGATTTAAGTTTTGTGCCACTAAATTATCAGAAATGTTGGAAACATAAACCCAAATCTCCACACACACTGACACAGATATCGTCAATGAGGCACCAAGACAGTACAATAATCCAGAATATTTATGTTATAAGAGTCTTAAATATCAATTATATTACTACCAAAATGTGAGAGAAATGATGAGAAAAACTAAAAGCCTCAAATCCACTATGTTTCTCTGTGATGTCAATCAAGTATCTATAATTACACATCAGCAGTATCCGCGCATCTGTCTAGACAAATAACCATTTGAAATCACCCTACTAAGTCAACTAAGTCACTTCAGTTAAAGGGCTTCTCATTAGAACAAAAAGCTACAAAAATTCAAGTGCCAATCTGCATTTATCTACACAGTGTATACAAATATCTATTTTAAATCACCGGAATGAGCAATCTTCATCGCTTCAGTTAAAGAGTTCCTCATTAGTGCAAAAAAACAATGAGAATTCAACCTCCAAGTTATTTAAAATATATGCCATGATTTACATAGAAATGAACTCATCCAGGCCACGAAATTATAACAATTATTCAAAATATATAAATAAAGTACTGTTCAAAAAGTCAAATGTGCAAGAGAGAAATACATTGATTGCAACGTGCAAGAGACATTGAAACAATAGATGCAATAACAAAACACCTGGTAACCCAGCCTCCTTAAACGTACCCTGTTCTTATTATTATTTCTGTGTATAAATAAACACCAAACAAGTATATGTTGACGACAATAACAGGATTCAACAATAATGTTGCAACAATATTTATATTCATTGAGAATGATATTGATGATGAAGTTAATTCAAAGCAAACAATATAATGTTATGTAATGAAAAGAAAATGGAATTTATGAATGTTATGCTGTTAAAAATGAACCATGTAAAAGTTAACAACACCATTCACAAATAAGATGCATATTTACAGCTTCAGTCATGTCAAAAATATATTAGCAAAGCATCCAAAAAAATTTATAAAATGCCGAAGTTGCAGTGTGAATATAGCCATCATGTCTTGAAGCAAATGAATTGATATGAAACTGAACAATGTGAGCACAGATGATTGGCTGAACCTGCACCTGTTTCTGTAATATAATTAAAGATGGTTAAAAAACACTACAGTTGCAGCATTATACTATATACAGCATGATCTAATGTAATGAAGCTAATCTAGGTGAAGACAGATTGAACACAGATGGGAGTTTGCACATATGACTGGCTAGATGTATATTACCTTCGGCCATAGCTAGGACTCCTGCGATATCTGGGACTTGGACTGCGACGCCTTCCGCTACCTAGTCCTCCAGGACCTATGCGCAGACGACATTCACGGGCAAAATGACCGGGCTCACCACATTCATAGCATTTCAGATCAGAACCACCCCCATAACGATCACGACCACGGCTACCACCACGACCGCCGCCACCGCCTCCTCCTCCTTTTGAGTTATGAGAAAGCTCCACTCTCCATCCATGCTTACCTATATGCCAAAAAAGATTTTTTTTAACAATGTAACAATTGAATGATGAGGAATAAGTTAGTGTAGACAGTATATTACGGAAACAGATGGG
Organism: Scilla litardierei; assembly: GCA_030789695.1. NCBI lineage: Eukaryota > Viridiplantae > Streptophyta > Magnoliopsida > Asparagales > Asparagaceae > Scilla > Scilla litardierei. The sequence goes on along the minus strand of CM061133.1, from coordinate 290,088,790 downwards.
AGAAATATGGATAATCTGGATCCAAAAACTAAACGAGAATTCAATAGAATATTATGTATAGGGCAGACATGCATCTTGCTTTCTTCTTTTTATCTTTTTGATTTTTTAATTTTTTAGGGGGAGGTTTTTTTTTTTTTTTTTTTTTTTTTGGGGGGGGGGGGGGGGGGTCAGATAATAAAGGTAAAGAACCCTACTAATATAGGATGGTTCAACCACTGGACCTGATAGATATGATCCAAATCAGATGTGTTTCCACCCACTAAAAATGTCCATGTAATTAACAAGCTATAAATAAAGTTCACTTAAACAAACACGGCATTGACTTAGAAGATTCTCACATAACCATAAATTAAATTATGTTATAATTTAAAGAATTTTTTCATGGTCTGCACGCACGCACACATACATTCATATTAAAGCAATCTAAATCAAATACAAATTTTATACTATGTCTATATGCATTAAAAATTACTAAAATATGTTTAGTTCATTCTAGAAGTTGCATCAAATATGAACAAAAAACCATTATACAGCAGTTGTTACAATCAATATAATTCAAACAGTCATATGAAATATAATGAAGAAAATCACACTATTCCATTAAACCTGTCCAATTCAATTATTAAAAAGGAATTCTCCACATACCATCCAAGTCCCGGATTGCATCTAGAGCATCTCTGCGATCATCAAAGTCAATGAAAGCATAGCCCGGTGGTCTTCTGGCTACCCACACGCTACCACCAAACAAAAACAGAAAAAACATTAGAGTGGAATCTATGAGTAAATCACGGACACACAAGATCTAGAGAGAAATGGATAGAGAGATAAAAAGAAGTGAAAAGATGAGGAGAAAAGCAAACAATAAATTTAAACACGATATTTCTGCTGAAAATATTACACATTATTTATCAAATTCTAAAGCAATCAGCACTAAAATATGAATTTGTTACACTTGCAGAGCTGACAATGATACTACATACAATTGATTGTTAGTTTTAGGAACCTTGCTTATCTATATTTACTGGTCTTCTTCGACTCATGGTGTAAAAACGGCCCGGGGGCCCGCGGCCCGGCCCGGATTCTGGGCCGGCCCGGCCCGGGCCCGGTGGCCCGTGCCCGGGCCGGGCCCCGGCCCGGGCCCCTGGCCGGGCCGGGCCGAGGAGTCCGGCCCCGGGCCGGCCCGGGCCGGCCCGGGTTTTTGGGCAAAAAACAGCCCAACCGAGGCTGTTTTATAGGGGAAACAGTTGGGCCGGCCCGGGCCGCCGGGCCGGGCCTGGGTTCTATCCACCCGGACCGGGCCGGCCCGGGTTTTGAATGGGCCCGGCCCGGCCGGTTTGACACCATGATCTTCGACTGATTTGGGGATGCATTTGGTTTCTTCCCACAAAAAAGCTAAATTCAAGTGCAATTTGAGTTTCATTAATATTAGAATCATGGGGTGGAAATATTACAATTCATGGTGCTTCCTGATCGTTACTTGTAATTGAGATGTTGAATCTATTAATTCCAAATTTAATTTAATTGCAAATACATCTACTTATGGGTCATGGCAATTTTAATGTTGTGATAGCATCCATTTTTCAAAAATCTCGCAGCTGACTGACTAATTTAATGAGTGAATCGACTCAAAAATATTTGGGAGTTGCAAATACGGGGGCAACTGGATACCACTACCTAAAATAGTAGAGACATGTTGAGAATAGGCTCAATTTGGTTAGGTCAACCTAATTCAGAATTCATTGGGAATTTATGTGCCACCTAATAATTCCTATTGACCCTACCGAACCAAATATGGAGAAGTCATATTCCAAGCTAACATGTAGCAACCCCTTAGGCACATTGCCCAAGGATGTAAACAGATCTGATACGGAGTGGATAATGCTATTACTACATTGGTAATTATTCTCTTCTTTCGGATGCAGATACAAATATAGATGTCATTTTCGAATACAGATATTGTTTGGATCCTAAAATCACTTTCCACATTTAATGAAAATGAATACAAACTCGGTTCAGATCCATGTATTAATCAGATATTAGTATATACTAGTAATTATGATAAAAAAAATTGAAAGAAAAATGAGTTAAACATTCACTGGATACATGTATGAGTGTCTGTGGTGTAAAATTTCTTCAGAATTACAATATACGAAAATAGACTTTAATCTATATACAATCATACGCATGCCTAGATATTTGAATTTTTTTTTGATATCGTTTTGAATATGTCGAATAGCTAAGCAATGTCAATATTTGTAACCATAATTTGACTGGATTGAATATGTATACCAATATTAATCAAAATACAGATATAAATTCAGGTTTGGGTCAGATTATTTGTATTTGTTTACATCCCTTGGGGTGCCCAAAGTTAAAGATTACCAAAACCAACCCAAAGACAGCTGAATTTGTCATATGTCACTAGGTGGTTATATAGGTGTATCATTTTAAATGGCTTCCCACACTAGTTTACTGTGATTTCCTTCAGAAAGACAACCCTTCATGTCAAAGTAGAGAATAAACCCCTGTTTTTACCTTTTCCTCTCTTTGTTAGCGCATATTACCTTGTGATAACATTATATTATATCATATGCACGTGGAAGCATCCTTCTATTTCATAAAACTGAAGGTGGTGTATAGAGGGCTAACAATGTATGATAAACTAAAAACAAACAAGATGACCATGTGTCTAAATTTTTATGAACAATAAAAGATACAAAATATATACCTTCGTAAAACTCCAAATACACGAAACTCATCTTCGAGTTCCCTCTCGGTCACTCGAGCATCCAAATTGCCAACGTAAACACGAGTCATGCTGTCAACTACACCAATATCCAAAATAAGAAAAATTCTATGAATCAAATTTAAATAATAAAGAACCGGTTGGAAGAAAATCATGCCTCAACCAACTGCAAAAAGTGATACGCTCTGCTAGTCAACAGTTGCTAGACATAGAACAATCGCATTTCCTTGAAATAAAAGACAAAATGATAACAAGTTCTAAATAGCATTATGCTACACCAAACACGCAAGTACTTTGACCAAGTAAATTCATCCAAAAATCTATTTAATGCCCAGAAAATTTAGGAAAAGTAGAAACCTCTCAAGAGTTGAATTTAAACTTTTTTTAATCCGCAGGTTTCAGATAACATGACTATGGCGGTTCTTTAGGGATAGGCTAAACATGATAAAAAGTTGAACAAAAGACATCGGATTTCAGATACCAATTTTCTTGAAGAAAAATTACGCCTTTCAATCAAACTAACCGAGGTTGTCATAAAGATCAATAAATTATTTTCTTTGTTCAATAAGCAAAGAAGGAAACTCAAAGTTAGTCCCTTTATAACAAGGCATATCTTCAGAAAACCAAAATCACAGGAGAACAATATAGCAACGATATTAAAATCTTAAGAAACATTTGTAAGGGACTCGTTCGCTTCGGTCACCAAAACACAAGGAGCAATCTGTCAACAAATTAGAAGATTAATCATGTATTGATCTGTCAATCGAATCATTGAAAAGATAAACAGAGAACAGCAAAAATAGCCAATTCATGTTCATGAATCAAGACAACAGCTCACTTATATAATAAAAGACATAGAAATTTATAGATCTTATAGAATAATTTTAACCGATCCGTCAGCAATCCAATAGATTTTCACATTCTCTACTAATTCCCCAAAAACTGGTAGAAATCTGATGCGGGATTACGAGGGGAAAAAGAATAAGAGATCCTCTAACCTCGTTGACGACTGAAAATTTGATGCGGGGATTTGCGATCAAAATTGGGGAAACCCTTTGAGAACCCTAGCAAGCGTGGCGGCGAGCCGAGCGTATGGTTTCATTTATCGATTCGATGTTATAAAACGGAGGGCACGTGCAATGACGTTGTTTGTATTAATCCTAAGCGTCCATCAAATCTTGATTTTATTACCAAAAATCAAGGGACTAGAACGGAATCACCAGGCTTAGTAGGGTGGCGTCTGGTCAAGTTACGGGTCCCTCTAGCGTCTACTTGTACCTTAAATTTTAGGGTTTTTTGTAATATCCGTCGTCAAATTATCCAAAAAAAATTTGATACATAAACTATTTAAAATTTAATATTTGTTCTGAATGGAAAAGTAGGGAAATAAGTGTAGAGGGTTAAGAGCCTCCTACCCTCATATTTATAGCTTTCAATAGTGAGCTGGATACCCAATGGGCCTCATTGGCCTATTCATAACACTTCCCCTTATCCAACCAACATTGAATAAGAGGTGGATTCTTCAGGATCCGAGTTAGGATAACTGCCTTGTTAAATAAAGAACAGTTAATCCATAACTTCCCCTTTTTTAGGGATGTGTCTAGGGGTGGATACTTCGGGATACAGAGTCAACGAGGTTGCCTCGTCAAAATCTTGACTACGGAAAACCCTGTGGGAAAAAACCAGTAACCAAGGGAAAAGAGTACAACTCTGCGGTTGACTCCCCCTCATCTGACCAAGCTTCAGGCTTGCAGATTTCCTATGAATCTATACATCAGTCTCCTATGTATCTATGAGTTCATAGTCCTCTTATCCTGACCTAGTTTACATTTACTCACTCTCCTCATCACAATCCCATATACAAGTTTCTCAAAGATACTAGTAGGCAGGGATTTGGTAAGCAAATCCGCCAAGTTATTACATGATTGGATCTTCTGTACCTCAATTTGCTTCTGCTTCTGAAGGTCGTGCGTCCTGAAGAACTTGGGGGAGATATGCTTCGTCTTGTCGCCTTTGATGTAGCCGTCCTGTAGCTGGGCTATACATGCTGCATTGTCTTCATGAAGTGGAGTAGGCGTAAGAACGCCGGTCATCAGGCCGGTGGAGGTGAGGATGTGCTGGATCACAGAGCGTAGCCAGAAACTCTCCTTGCTTGCTTCGTGGATCGCTAGGAGCTCTGAGTGAGTGGATGAGACGGTCGTCATGGTCTGCTTTACAGATCTCCAGGATATGGTTGTGCCGCCATAAGTAAACATGTATCCTGTCTGAGACTTCTCTGTATGAGGATCGGACCTGTATCCTGCATCAGCATAACCAACTAAACCAGTTGATGCCCCTTTCCTGTAGAATAGACCTAAGTCTATGGACCCTTGGAGGTAGCGCAGAAGATGCTTAACTCCGGCCCAGTGCCGTTGTGTAGGTGCAGCACTATATCTGGCTAGTAAGTTGACTGCAAATGCTATGTCAGGGCGAGTGCAGTTAGCCAGGTAAAGGAGTGCACCGATAGCACTTAGATAAGGCACTTCGGGGCCTAGTACTTCCTCCCCCTCTTCCAGCAGCCGGAAGGGGTCTTTATGTACATCCAATGATCTGACGACCATTGGAGTGCTGAGGGGGTGGCACTTATCCATCTGAAACTTTTTCAATAAGTTCGATGTGTAAGTTGACTGATGTAACAGGATCCCATCGTTAAGATGCTCTATTTGAAGACCTAAACAGAATTTTGACTTTCCGATGTCTTTCATCTCGAAGGTTTCTGTCAAGCTTCTAGAAATCTCTGCGATCTCTTAAGGAGATCCGATGAGGTTCAAGTCGTCTACATAGACGGCTATGATTACAAATCATGTTGCCTTTGCTCTTATAAAGATGCAAGGACAGACTGGGTCATTTGTGAATCCTTGTTTTGCAAGAAAATCGCTCAGTCTGTTATACCACATCCTTCCAGATTGTTTTAGACCATATAATGATCTTTGCAGTTTCACTGAGTAGATGTCACGTTCTCTCTCTTTTAGTGCTGCAGGCAAAGAATAACCGTCAGGCAATCTCATATAGATGTCTCGGTCTAGGTTGCCATATAGGTATGCAGTAACCACATCCATAAGTTGCATATCTAAACCCTCTTGGGCTGTTAAGCCAATGAGGAATCGGAAGGTGATCGCGTCCATGACCGGGGAGTATGTGGCTTCAAAGTCCACCCCTGGACGTTGGGTAAAACCCTGCGCTACAAGCCTTGCTTTGAAGCGAACGATCTCATTCTGTTCATTTCGTTTTCTAACAAATACCCATTTATAACACACATGTTTTACACCTTTTGGTGTCTGGACTATGGGTCCGAAGACCTTGCGTTTGGTGAGTGAATCCAACTCCACTCCTATTGCCGCTTTCCACTTTGGCCAATCATCTCTGCTTTGACATTCTGTCAGAGAGCGTGGTTCAATATCATCGTTTCAGTACGCGACGTTGATGGCAATATTACACGCAAATGTGTCATCTATGGTTGTGCTCTTTCTGTCCCAATACTCCACAGTTCGTACATAGTGTATCGAAACTTCATTTTCTCTCGGTTTTTCCTCTTCATGAGAGTTTGGGAGAGATGGGGTAGCAGGGCTTATAGTAGCATCCTGTGGTGGTATTTGTTTACCATTGCCAAGGGTCCTACTCTTTCGAGGGACTTGGTCCTTGGATCCCGGTGGTCGCCCTCTCTTTTTGAGAGGTCCAACCATTTCTGATGCAGGCAGATTGCATCCATTTTGTGGTATGTCAATCCTAGCTGGAGCGTTAGCAACAGGGACGTGTGATTTGACAATCTTCTGGTTGTCAGTAAATTTGTCCGGCAAGAGATGGACAGTGTTTTGGATGTGGAGAATCTACAGGACCTCCTCCTCACACTGGCTTGTGGGCGGATCAAAGTGACATAATGTCTTTGTATTCCAAGTGATACATTCTGAAGCTTCGGGCTTCTTTGTCTGTGAGCCTAGTCTTGGAAACGATGTTTCATCGAATTCACAGTCTTCTAGACGTGCCTTGAAAACGTCTCCCGTAAGGGGTTCTAGGAATCTAATTATGGAGGGGGTGTCAAACCCAACATAAATGCCTAGGCGACGTTGTGGACCCATCTTTGTCCTTTGTGGTGGTGCTATGAGGACGTATACTGCACAACCAAATATTCTCAAGTGTGTGACAATTGGTGGGGCTCCAAGTGCTAGTTGCATTGGAAGATGACTGACCTCCAGAAGGTCTTAATTTTATTAAAGATGCAGCATGCAAAATTGCATGACCCCACGCATTCACTGGCATCTGGGATTGAAGTAACAATGGACGAGCAATCCATTGCAGTCTCTTAATTAGAGATTCTGCTAAACCATTTTGGGTGTGAACATGTGCTACAAGATGTTCGACTTCAATTCCCTGAGCTTGGCAATAGTCTAGAAAGACTTGTGACGTAAACTCTACCGCATTGTCCAGACGAAGTTTCTTTATCTGGTAGTCGGGGAAGTGGGCCCGTAACTTGATTATTTGATCTAAAAGCTTAGACAGTGCTAGGTTACGGGTGGACAGTAGACACACATGTGACCACTCATTAGATGCGTCTATCAGGACCATAAAGTACCTGAACGGACCACTTGATGGGTGTATCGGCCCACAAATGTCTCCGTGGATTCTTTCCAGAAAGCTTGGAGACTCCACGTCCACTTTCAGTGGAGAGTGTCTTGTAATCAGTTTACCCTTGTAACAGGGTGGACATGGGAATTTGCCTTTTTGAAGAATCTTCAGGTTCTTCAAGTCTATACCCCTGGAGCTTTTTATGATGCGGTACATCATAACAGATCCAGGGTGTCCCAGTCTACTGTGCCAGAGTTGGAATTCTGGTGTTTGGGGGCACTGCTAGTGCTCCGCCATGGATGTTTCTGGAGTTTGTATACTTGTTTGGTAGAGTCCCGAGGGGAGTCCCTTGAAACGTTCCACAATGGTTTTTGAACCATTTGTAGGAGACGTTACAAGCAAGTATTCCCTTTTATCTTCCTCGACCGTCTCTAAGTGATATCCGTTTAAACGGATATCTTTAAAGCTTGGGAGGTTTCGGATAGATTTATGGGAGTATAACGCATTTTTTAAGTGTGATTGGTGTGTTACAGGGGAGCAATATGATTGCTTCCCCTGATCCTTCGATTATGTTAGCTGGTCCTGAGATTGTTCTCAGTGGACCAGAATAGCTACTTATGCTCGTGAAGTAGTCTATGTTTTGAAGGATCGAGTGCGTCGATGCACTGTCCACTAGGCAGATTAATTCCATATCTATATAAAGAAAGACATTCAAGCAGTAAATAATATGAAAAGAAAAGATCTACTTTCATAAAAAAATGCTCAAAGGAAATGTTTTGACATGGAATAAAAACTAGGTACTATGCAAAAAAGGGAAGATACATTACTAGCATAAAAAATGGTCCATAACTAGAGAGTGTCATCTCCCATGAAATCTTCAGGAGTCCATGAGGTCTCTGGCAAAGCTGCGCTCTCAATTAGGTTTGTCTCAGCTCGAGGCTTGAGGCTTGCCTGGTAGAGGTCCTGGAGGTGTTTCTGGGTGCGGCAGATTCTGGACCAGTGGCCCGTCATTCGGTATTTGGAGCACTTATCCTCCCAGTCTTTCTTGGGAGTGCCACCTTTGTTGGACATCCTCTTTTGCTTCTTTTCCACGAACTTCTGGTTCTGAGGAGGAGCTGGGAGAGTGGCCTTCTTCCGCTGCTTTTGTTCTTTCCATTTCTGGAATTTTGCCTTTTTGTCCATCTTCTTCTTCTGGGAAGACTGGAAGTGTGCCTCTGCAGGAGGTGGCAGTGGAGCAGAGCTAGGAGGGCGCAGGTTGTGAGTGGCAACCAACAGGTCTCTGTTCTGTTCAGCCATAAGCAGGCATGAAAGCAGATCAGAGTACTTCGTGAACTTTCTCTCACGGTATTGTTGCATAATGATCATGTCCTTCTCGTGGAAAGACGTGAACGTCTTTTCCAGCAACATTTTCTCCGTCACCGTTTCACCGCACAACTTCAGGCGTGAGGTGATACGGAAGAGTGCTGAGTTGTACTCCACTACAGATTTGTAATCCTGTATGCGGAGGTGAGTCCACTCGTACTGCGCACGGGGGAGTATGACATCTCTCTGACGCATGTACCTCTCTTCGAGTGCGTCCCACAGCTCGTAAGGATCCTCTACAGTAAGGTACTCATCCTTCAGGGTCGAGTCTAAATGTTTCCTGATATAGATAATGGCTTTCGCCTTTAGTATATCGGAAACTTCCTATGTATGAGGTGCTTCTTTTGAAGCATCCTTGTCGGCTGAGGCAGTACTTGTTGTTGCCTTCTCAGTCGGTGTGAGACTGAAACCATGAGAGCGCAGATGGAACTTCAGGTCCAACTGCCAACTCAGGTAGTTTGACCCATCGGCCTTCAGGACCGAAAAGTCGACATTCGCAAGTCTGGCCATTGAATGATCTAGCAATATAAAAACAGCATGGATCATTAAACTGAGTAAAAATAAACATCCACGCATGTATTTTAAACATTTGTCATAACATGAATTTATTAAAGAAAATTTAACATGCATGCTTTTTGACGGTTTCGTAACGTGAATAATTAACAAAGATTAACATCCACGCATGCTTTTTGACAGTTTCATTGTAACAATAACATGGCATGAAAAAATAATTAACATCCACGCAATTAATGTATAAGCAATGAAAAAATAACTTAGGACTATGGGGATCAGCCAGCCGACACCGAAAAGAAAAAGACAGTCCGAAATTACATCAAAAGTTGCATGAAAGAATAAGTACAACTCGGGAACTTCAGAGAGAAGCCCCTTTTATCTTTGTGCATAAGCCTCTAGCTCCTTTTTGGTGTTCGCCGGTCTTCTTTTTACATTTATATCCTTACTTACAAATTTCTCTCAAAAAAAGAAAAAATTGCAGGAAATTAAAAGTGTCGGAAACCTGGCTGATCCCTAAAAACATAGCCTAATCGCACATTCACGCAGATAATATATGGAAAATATACAACCACGCAGATAATCATATCACAGGCATGTAAAGATTAATTAAATAATCTAAATAGTGTGTGACGTGCTAAAAAATTATTTTTGAAAAACTTTTTACCTTTGATCCATATTTTTAATGTTTTGTTTACAGATTTAACCCCTATTTATAAAGTTTCTTTAATTATTTGGGCTTTTATGGCCAAAAATAAAAAAGGAAAAATTAGTTGTGTAAATGGGCTAATTTTTAGGCTTTTGGGCCATGAAAACAACCCATTATGGTTAATTTGGGCCTCCCCCGAAAAATTGGCCCGTTTAGGGTTAGGGTTTCCGAAAAACCCTGGGGGGGCCTGCGGCGCGCCGCCGCGACGGCTGGCCGCGCAAGGCGCCGCCGCCGTAGCGGCGGCGCGCCGCGGCCTGAGGCTGCGGCACAGGGCCGCGGCTTCAGGCCGCGGCGTTTTGCCGCCGGCGGCGCTTGTTGAAGCGCTGCCGTTTCGCCCTTTGGGCGTGCGGGGTATGGATCAAGGTCAGGGGGTAAAAAACGGATTTTTCAAGCATTTAGATCTCTAAAAAACTGATTTTTATTGTTTTTAGACATACGGATCTAAATAAAAATGTGATTTTTACCCTGTTTTTAAACTTTTTGATCCTAAAACATGCAGATCTAATGTGAAACGCAAGTTTAGATCTAAAAAGTTTTGATTTTTACCTCTAGATTCGACAAGGGAATCTAGTCGACGGTTGGTAAAGGATGCCCTTTTCGCTCCCCGTTGAGAAGATTACGATCTTCTTGAATCTGAGCGATTGATGGATCTCCTTCCTCGCGAGCCGCCATCTCCTCCAACGAGCGTAATCGTGCTGATAACGTGTTGTGAAGGGAAAAGTAGGGAAATAGGTGTAGAGGGTTAAGAGCCCCCTACCCTCATATTTATAGCTTTCAATAGTGGGCTGGATACCCAATGGGCCTCATAGGCCTATTCATAACAAAGTCACTCGTGACGAGCTTCATAATCGATCATATCTTAGAGTATAAATCGATCCTAGAAGCCATAGAAATCTTCCTGAAGCTTCGCGCTTCGAATCGGCACTTTTCGGTGCATGTTAGTTGGTTCAAGAAGATCGACTCGACCGACCTAGATTCCAATTTAGTCGGGTCAGGAAATCAACTGGAACCGACTAGTTCATTCAATCAATTATTCAGGAGTTACTGTTTACTCTTAGTCGGTCTAAGAACAACCATCGACCGACTAGATGCTAAACTAGTCGGTCATGAATCCTTCTCAGACCGACTAACTCTCATTCCCATGATCTCTCTCAGAATTCAGCCTTTAGTCGGTCTACTGAACACTCACCGACCGACTAGTTCTCAAACTAGTCGGTTGACAAGCCTTCACGGACCGACTAACTCATAGTCCAGTTTTCCTGAGCGAGTTACTGTTTGCTCTTAGTCGGTCCATGTTGAACGACCTGACCGACTAGACTCCCTCAACTAGTCGGTCACCAATCCTTCCTTGACCGACTAAATCAGCCCAGGAAACCCTAGTTTGCCCTAGCCGCCACACGATTTTTCTATATAAACCCCCAATCGTTTTCTTCTCTTCCCTCTTCTTCTCCTGAACCTCCTCCTTCCCCAAATCATCCCCCTTCATCCCCAAACCCTTCCTCCTTCATCCCCAAGCTCATCCATCATCATCCAAACCCTCATTTCACATATCCTACCTCTCCTCAACCTCAAACCCTCATCAAATCCCCAAAAGCCTCATCCAAACCCATTTCTCAAGGTTTTCCCTCATTTCCAGATCTGAGTGGTAGTTCTCCCGGATCGTTCATCCCGTTGCCGTGGTTGCTCGGCGTTGATCTACCGCTTCCATGTCGGTGTAGTGTTCTTCCTTTAATATTCTCTTAACCCCCATTATGATTTGTGAAACCCTAAGAATAATGGATGTTGTTTGATGATTGTTTCTCCATGACAGTGATCCATTCCCGTAGATAACAATTTGTGTGATGTGCCTTCGTTGATCGTTCTCCTCGGTGCCGAGGCAAGTTGAAACTTGCATCCCTTGATTTAGGCCATGTCTTAGGCCATTTACCTTGCTTTAGCGTAAAAGAGACTAGACGGTGAAAGGATAGCCGTTTAGACGCCATTGACCTAGGCTTGACAACGAAGCTTGGTCCGTCACCTTCATCATGCTTGTATGTCACGTTTACTTTCCTTAACGGTACGCGTGTTAACTGTTCATGTCATCCATGCATCTTTAGACTGCCATGTTTAATTTAAATAAACGGTACGCGAATATCTGTTCATGCCATTGCATTTTGCCTGTCATGTCTAATTTCAATAAACGGTACGCGAATATCTGCTCATGTCATTGCACACTTGAATACTCATCGTGATTGCGTAGCATCGCTACATATTAGTGTTACTTGTTACCGACTAGGCACCCACCTTGCGTGGGCACAATCCTATGCCAAATACACTTTCTGGCTCGTGTTCCAGAAGACGAGCTGAACACAGCCTGCGGGCAATAGGGCACTCGTTGAGTGATCCCTTGTACTTGATACTTGAACACAGCCTGCGGGGCAATAGGGCACTCGTTTGAGTGATCCCTTGTACTTGTTACTTGACATTGCATGTCACAACTGCCACTTGTTTACTTTACTGTTCACTTGACGTGAACCACTCGACTTGTACTTGTCCGTGTTTACTTGTTATCGCGTGACATACTTGCTACTTGTACTTCCCTTTACTTGTCACTTCCATACTATACTTGCCATGCCATGCATCATACTATAACTGCTAGGTTGCTAGTTTACCTTTCTTTCCGTTTCCTTGCACAAGTCTTTCCAGACTTGCTGACATGTGCCCCTCTCTCTTTTGGGTGTCACATGTTAGACCCAGAGCCAGAGTTTTGTTGCAGGGAATATGGTGTTGCTGATGATGTTGTTTGCTGTGGTGGTGAGTGGACACCAGTGGCCTGTCTTGAAGACCGCTCGTGTACACTCCTTTGCTTAGGTTGCTGTTAGTCGTTGGTGCGTGTCACCTTTGTATGTATGTTATTCCTTGTTGGCCATGTTTGGGCCTTAGATTCCCTTTTTCCTTTAGCCTGGTGGCTTTTCTGTGATATTGTAATTTAATTAATGGATAATCTGAGATTGAACGTTTTATCTGTCTCTCCTTCTAGTTATTATTGTTGTTCCGTATTGCATTGCAAGGACCTGCCATTTGTAGTTCTATTTGACGCTTATCGGACTTGCGGCTTTTCAGCTTCAAGTCTGAGCGGACCTTCTCACGTCTCGCCTCCACATTTTTGGGAAGCGGGGCTTGACAGGTTTTAGTGGTGGCCCATGCAGGTCCATTTGCAAATGCGAACTATCGGAACAACAATAATAATTATAGAATGTCCATTAAATAAATTAGAACATCCAAGTTATAAGCCCGGAGTCTAGGGTTTTTAGCGTTCCTATGCCTTAGGTAGCTGGTAGACGTGTTAGGGCATCTGTTCTCAGCTTAGTAGGAACCCATTAGATCAGGACCCTAGCTAGACTTAAATAGACGTCCGTGCTTGCTAGTTAGGAATCCTTGATTGTTAGCTAGACTCCATGTTGGTGATTTGTTTGATTGTCTTAAGAGTTACCTTAGTGGTTCCTGTCTAGCTTTGACTAGGATAGACTTTTAGAATTCTTGGGTCTCTCGCTTGGGTTCATCGATTTCGGACCAAGCTGAACTCATTTCATCGCTGTCTAGCCCTTAGGGAGTCTTAGCGCTTAGTTCCATAATCTTTAGCTGGTTGACCGTAGGAGATTCACCGTAGATTTTCCTAAGTCGTATCCTAGGCGTATTTGTGCTTTGATCATCTCGACCAAACCCCTTGCCTCGATTCCCATGACCACCATGTTTCGATAATCGTTGATCATTCGAATGTCCCCGTTCGCAAGGCTTAATTTCTTTTAAAGTTTGTTTTTCTATTTCCCTTATTAAAATTTTCGCTAAGTTTAAATTTTGTTTTAAACCCGCTACGTATGTACTAAAAATTTCTCACTTTTCGATTGAGTCAAATTCCTTGTAGATTTCGGAGTCTAATGGTTGAAATTATAATTGCTAACTCGTAACCATTTTCTTGTCTATATTTTCGCATTTCGGTTTAAAGACTCCAATACTATTTTGGAAAATTCGATGTACCATTTTCTAACTATGAGATTCATTTTAATCGCATGACATACTTTAAAATCTTTCCAAGCTAAATGGAATTTCAATTGTTATATGTATATCTTTATATCTCGTACTCTTTCGTTGATCTTAAATTAATTTTTGAAATTCAAAAGTTTTGACGAGATTTTGATTACTGTTTTATAATGTTTTCCATCCTATACATTTCATGCCTATTTGAATATCTTGTCCCTTTTCATAAATCGATTTAATTCTGAGCTGCAATTCTATTTTCCAAAGTCGATTTATGAATTTTCCTTTTCTTATTTATGCTATTCAAATGACTCGTCGCGCTCCCCTTAATATACTTTTCAAGTCACAGATGATTTCAGCTTTCAACAAATCAAAGTTATGTTCAAACATTTTCCCGACTACAGATTTTTGGAAAATTACGTTTCCATAACCATTTCCCTTGTCCTCAATTCACATGACCACCTCATTACAATTATCCTTGATCTTTCAAATGTTTTCCGTTGCATATCTTGATTCTTCCAAAGTTATTTTCGAATGCTTTCCTTATTTGAAGTTTCACTCAATTTAAATTTTGTTCTAAACTTCTTTAAATATGTCTCCCTAAATTTCGATGGAGTTAAAAGTCGCTCTTGAATTTTGAAGACTTTTGGTCGAAATTTTAAAATTACTATCTTGTACTATTTTTCTAACAATGTACCTTTCGCATTTCGATTTTTAAACTTTATTACTATCCTGATGGTTTCGATATACCGTCCTTTTTCCTAACTACAAAAAAAAATTCATTTTAACCACTTATCTTACATACCTTTAGGGGTATTTTTCCAAACTGAATGGACTTCAACTAATTTTTGTATATATCAATTATAGGATCGTCGTACTCGTACTTCAAAAGTTTTATACCAACACGTTCTTTTGGCGAATCCTTATTTCCCTAAAAGTATCTTCGATCTTCTTCTTTCGTTAAGTTTAAATTTGTTCGAAACACTTTTGATATATGTAAGGTTTCATGCTCCTTCGCCGACTTAAATTATTTATATTTTTAAATATCGAAACTTGTGTTGAGATTTTTAGATTAGAAGTTTATAATATTTTCTGCATATACTTTTGTATCGATATAAATGTCTTGTCCCTTTTCATATACCAATTTCATTCTGAACAGTATTTCTATTTTTCTAACTCGATTCATAATTTCTTTTCTTACTTGTGCCCATTAAAATTCTATTCGAAAACCCCTCGTGCTTACTCTTAATAAACTTTTCAAGTCCCTTTGGACTTCGGCTTTTAGCAAGTCGATTTTATGCTCAACATTTTCCATATTTCAGATTTTTGTAAAAAAAAAATATTACTATTTCGAAATCATTCCTGACTTAGACCCTTCATAGAACGGTTTTAAAAGTTTTAATACTAACTTGATGAGTTTGAATATCCTTTTCTCTTTCCATACTACTAATATTTTATCTTTCCAATCACCATACACACTTTTGAGATAATTTCTAAAATGTGACTTCAATTATTTTTATATATATCGGGTACCCACGTTCGTTTTGCTCGTACATTAATATCTTGTATAAATCAATTTTTGTTGGCAAATCCAGATTTCTCTAAAAGTATTTTCGATATGGTTTATTTGGGATTTCTCTTCAGTTTTAAGGATTTGGAAAACCTTTAGCATGCGCTTAAATTCTCCACACTATACTTGATCTGATTTCAATCTTCGAATCTCAAACTTTTCCAAATTTTTTTTAGATTGCTGCCAGCACAAACATTTTCTGACCTATGTTTTAATGTTCGAGTAAATGATTTCCTTTTTTCCTCATGATGGTTTTATATAAGCCAATAAACCACTTTTCCTCTTACTACGTATATTCGTCTCAAACTCGTTTTCAAAACAATTTGTTTATCGATCTCTAAATAATTTTATACAAACGAGGAGCTCCGACTTTTTGAAGTACAACGGTCTTTTGAATATCACGTATTTTAACTTATGTTGTTTACACTACCTTCTTTACGTATTCCTTAATGGTATCATTGCACATTCACAGTCTTACCCTGATTCCCCTAACCAAATTTGGCTCCTTATCTTCGTCCTAGCTGAACCCATGTTTTTTTGATCTTTCTATTCGTCATGATCTAGGTTCGGTTCCTTCCTATTGTCTAGCCCATAGAGCTTGTCGTTGCCTGTGTCAACCTTGTTATAGTTTGGTGGGCCCAGTTAGTTAAGTGATTATGTCGTCGTAGTCTTGGTTTCGTGGTGTGTATATAGTGGTATGGGTGTTGGCAATTGTATGTTGTGTGTAGGTAATTTTCTGCTTGAGTATGATGTGATATACGTATGATAACAGGAATGATAATTTTGATTGGTACTACTTGTTTTATGAGATGTCGTATGCGTGTATATCAGGAGGTTATACCCGACTATTGCATCTCTTAAACTTGTATGTAGTTGATGTGTTGATATGTGGTAATTATAAATGGATGGATATGGTGTGAAAATATGTGATACGTGGATGTGTATGCCTTGGAGTGGTATTGGTATGTGTATGGATACTGTGTTACTCATATAAATGTCGCTGCTATGATTTGAGTCTCACTCAAGCTTGAGTGGGTTATACTCTATGTACTTTTGGTTATAATTGTATGTGGTGGTGAATAGTGATGGGTGATGTATGTATGGTATTTGAGTTGTTTGTGCTTGGTTGTGTTACACACACGATTGTGGGTGGCTATACCAATATATAGTTATAGGACTAATGTGAGGTGAAAATATGGTGAAATATTTGCATGTATTTGAATGACTAAATAAATGTGAAATTATTTTCAAATAAGAGAGGCTTGGTTATTTTCTTATAGTAAGTAATAAGTGTTTATTGTTGTATAAATATATTGACTATATATTTGTGATTGAAATACGTGTATGAAATTGATTGACTATAATAAGTATGAGTGTACTATGTGCGTGGAAAATATGTGTGTAGTGGTAGTAATACTGGATTTCTAGTGCATATATATAAGCACTCGAAATGAAAGTACTTGGTTGAATTTATGATGTGAAATTGGTTGAGGGTAGTTACCAGAGCGACTATATGTATGTTAGAAAGTCCGAGGACGGACTTTATTCTAAGGTGGGGTAGGATGTAACGACTGGTTTTTGTATGATTGGATTATCAGTGTGTTTTGCTTGCGATGGTGGGTTCTCTTCCTTGTGTGGTTTCCATTTCCATAGTTCTCGCTTTCATTCATCTCGTTGAGATTTCCTAGCTTTCGTTTTCATTCCTTTTCATGCGATCTTCTAGCTTCTTCCTTAGAATCATTGAACTCGGAGTAAGTCACTCGTGACGAGCTTCATATCGATCATATCTTAGAGTATAAATCAATCCTAGAAGCCATAGAAATCTTCCCGAAGCTTCGCGCTTCGAATCGGCACTTTTCGTGCATGTTAGTTGGTTCAAGAAGATCGACCGACCGACTAGATTCCAATTTAGTCGGTCAGGAAATCAACTGGAACCGACTAGTTCATTCAATCAATTATTCAGGAGTTACTGTTTACTCTTAGTCGGTCTAAGAACAACCATCGACCGACTAGATGCTAAACTAGTCGGTCATGAATCCTTCTCAGACCGACTAACTCTCATTCCCATGATCTCTCTCAGAATTCAGCCTTTAGTCGGTCTATGAACACTCACCGAGACCGACTAGTTCTCAAACTAGTCGGTTGACAAGCCTTCACGGACCGACTAACTCATAGTCCAGTTTTCCTGAGCGAGTTACTGTTTGCTCTTAGTCGGTCCATGTTGAACGAGCCGACCGACTAGATCCTCAACTAGTCGGTCACCAATCCTTCCTTGACCGACTAATCAGCCCAGGAAACCCTAGTTTGCCCTAGCCGCCACACGATTTTCTATATAAACCCCCAATCGTTTTCTTCTCTTCCCTCTCTTCTCCTGAACCTCCTCCTTCCCCAAATCATCCCCCTTCATCCCCAAACCCTTCCTCCTTCATCCCCAAGCTCATCCATCATCATCCAAACCCTCATTTCACATATCCTACCTCTCCTCAACCTCAAACCCTCATCAAATCCCCAAAAGCCTCATTCCAAACCCATTTCTCAAGGTTTTCCCTCATTTCCAGATCTGAGTGGTAGTTCTCCCGGATCGTTCATCCGTTGCCGTGGTTGCTCGGCGTTGATCTACCGCTTCCATTCGGGTAGTGTTCTTCCTTTAATATTCTCTTAACCCCCATTATGATTTGTGAAACCCTAAGAATAAATGGATGTTGTTTGATGATTGTTTCTCCATGACAGTGATCCATTCCCGTAGATAACAATTTGTGTGATGTGCCTTCGTTGATCGTTCTCCTCGGTGCCAGGCAAGTGAAACTTGCATCCCTTGATTTAGGCCATGTCTTAGGCCATTTACCTTGCTTTAGCGTAAAAGAGACTAGACGGTGAAAGGATAGCCGTTTAGACGCCCATTGACCCTAGCTTGACAACGAAGCTTGGTCCGTCACCTTCATCATGCTTGTATGTCACGTTTACTTTCCTTAACGGTACGCGTGTTAACTGTTCATGTCATCCATGCATCTTTAACTGCCATGTTTAATTTAAATAAACGGTACGCGAATATCTGTTCATGCCATTGCATTTTGCCTGTCATGTCTAATTTCAATAAACGGTACGCGAATATCTGCTCATGTCATTGCACACTTGAATACTCATCGTGATTGCGTAGCATCGCTACATATTAGTGTTACTTGTTACCGACTAGGCACCCACCTTGCGTGGGCACAATCCTATGCCAAATACACTTTCTGGCTCGTGTTCCAGAAGACGAGCTGAACACAGCCTGCGGGCAATAGGGCACTCGTTGAGTGATCCCTTGTACTTGATACTTGAACACAGCCTGCGGGCAATAGGGCACTCGTTGAGTGATCCCTTGTACTTGTTACTTGACATTGCATGTCACAACTGCCACTTGTTTACTTTACTGTTCACTTGACGTGAACCACTCGACTTGTACTTGTCCGTGTTTACTTGTTATCCGTGACATACTTGCTACTTGTACTTCCCTTTACTTGTCACTTCCATACTATACTTGCCATGCCATGCATCATACTATAACTGCTAGGTTGCTAGTTTACCTTTCTTTCCGTTTCCTTGCACAAGTCTTTCCAGACTTGCTGACATGTGCCCCTCTCTCTTTTGGGTGTCACATGTTAGACCCAGAGCCAGAGTTTTGTTGCAGGGAATATGGTGTTGCTGATGATGTTGTTTGCTGTGGTGGTGAGTGGACACCAGTGGCCTGTCTTGAAGACCGCTCGTGTACACTCCTTTGCTTAGGTTGCTGTTAGTCGTTGGTGCGTGTCACCTTTGTATGTAATGTTATTCCTTGTTGGCCATGTTTGGGCCTTAGATCCCCTTTTTCCTTTAGCCTGGTGGCTTTTCTGTGATATTGTAATTTAATTAATGGATAATCTGAGATTGAACGTTTTATCTGTCTCTCCTTCTAGTTATTATTGTTGTTCCGTATTGCATTGCAAGGACCTGCCATTTGTAGTTCTATTTGACGCTTATCGGACTTGCGGCTTTTCAGCTTCAAGTCTGAGCGGACCTTCTCACGTCTCGCCTCCACATTTTTGGGAAGCGGGGCTTGACAGGCTGGATACCCAATGGGCATCATGGGCATATTCATAACAATATTAACGTTTTAATAGCCAAAAACTACCACACAAACAGGATACGGTGCATGCGCGTAAACCAAAAGATGTGAAAAGTGTGGATGTATGTGTCAGTTCGTCGGGTAAAAAGATAAATGCAAAAACCTTGGAGTTATAACGGAAAAATCCTTTAGGCCAAAACTGTAAATAAATGAGATTAAGGGTAATTTTTTGGGATGAGAATGGAATGGTAGCCATGTAAATAAGTGAGGGGATATGGTTTTTTGTCATAGGTGGCATCCCATGTGGCGATGCCACATGGGACAGACATGCCACATAGAATAAACCTCTTCTATTATTTATAGATTTTAAATCTTTATATTTTGAAAATAATTCCAAAACCCCTTTAATATTGTGTAACTTATGGTATTTAAGTGGCTAATTTCAAAATATTTTATGTTCCAAAATTTAACTAATATGACTAATTTGATATAACTCAATGTATTTGAGGATTGTTTTCAAACAACAAAAAATTCATAAGACTATTATTAAAATATAAATGATTTAAGAGATGAATATTAGAAAAATCTAAATGTGTGCAAAAACCACAAACCCGCCTTAATAAAAAAATTGGCTTGCAGTTGTGGAGCCATGTGCAGTAACTCGGCAATTTGATCCAAAAACGACCCGAATTTTCACGACGACTTCTTCAAAATTATATCTATATAAATAAGGACCCAATTGCTTATTAAATGAGAATCCCATTAATAATAATTTTTATTGTGTCTTCCATCTTAAATCAATTTATCTTATCGTTATCCTTCAACGCGTAGATTATATAATGGGATTAATGTAAAGCAGGTGGCACCTGATCCAATGGATCAGGTGCAAGACACAAAAAGGTGGGACCCAGCAAGAAAAAGCCCATGTGGGGCTTGTACTTCCCACCTTTTTTGTGTCTTAGCACCTAATCCATTGGATCAGGTACCACCTTTTCTATATTAAATCCTTATATAATACCGTTGGTCCATCTAACACATGGTCAGTCGAGCTATCAACGAAAGGGAAAAATCATGAAAACTTTAAACATTAGGGTTTTCTTTAGACTTTTGTTGATTTTGCCCTGCATTTAAGTGAGTTATATAAATTTTGAAGATTCTTCCTGTTACAACATTGGGCTGGCCCCCGAAGGGGAGATGAATATTTCCATCTGAGTAAATGAGTCCACAAAAGAGAAATTGTGTCTCATTAAGCCCACGAAATCCACGTGTGAGACTAACCGCTTGCCCAGTAAAAGTCAGGCCATATTTTGCACGTTAAGATTCCTAGCCTTAAGGGGATAATTAATAATGGTCCCATTAATGGCGAGGTAAAAGGGCAGCGGTTATGCCTATTCTTTAAGGGCGATCATGCCACCATTACAGCAGTGCCATTATCCACCAACGACACTAAGAAGACACATTGGCATATAAGTAGTCCTAACAACAACAACAGGACTAAGGGCAGATTCCAGAGATACTAAGTATTAGGTACTCTGACAACTCCTCTATAGAAATAACAATCAAGAAAGACACAGATTTGACGTGGTTCGGCTATAAAACTTAGCCTACATCCACACAGAGAAGAGAGACTTTCTTATATCAATTGTGTTACAATGAAGATGGTAGCTGCCAATATTTATAAGGCTAACAAACCCTAAAAACAACTAAGGTAACAACTACATATGTGCTCATCAAATATCAACCACACATAGAAAGGATCCAACGGACCCTATTCTCCCTTCTTTCCAATACTCCACCTCAAGTTGGTGCGAAAATGTCGATAGAGCCCAACTTGGACAATATCTCTTGGAATTTAGCAGCGGATAAACCTTTGGTGAAGATATCAGCCAGTCGTTGATCACTACGAACAAAGGGAGTGCATATGGTATTGGCTTGTCTATTCTCTCGCACAAAGTGACAATCTACCTCAATATGTTTAGTCCTTTCATGAAACACGGGATTTGATGCAATATGAATCGCCGCTTGATTATCACAAAACATCATTGTAGGTTGAGACGAACCCAAACCTAAATCATTGAGAAGAGCTCGAAGCCAAATTATCGTGGAGGCCATTGCACGGTATTCAGCTTCTGCACTTGACCGAGCTACCACATTTTGCTTTTAACTCTTCCAAGTAACTAAATTTCCACCAACAAACGTGCAATAACCT
The DNA here is from genome assembly GCA_030789695.1 of Scilla litardierei. Classification (NCBI taxonomy): domain Eukaryota; kingdom Viridiplantae; phylum Streptophyta; class Magnoliopsida; order Asparagales; family Asparagaceae; genus Scilla; species Scilla litardierei. The sequence goes on along the minus strand of CM061133.1, from coordinate 290,066,981 downwards.
GTCGTAGATCTTGTAGCAGCGGGACATCCAGCCCAATCAGCATTAGTATAAGCAGTAATGTCATTATGTCCATTCTTACGCATCCAAATACATCTTCCAGGTGAGCCCTTCAGATATTGTAATATTCTATTAACAGCATTCATATAATTAACAGTAGGAGCATGCATGAATCGACTTACCAGACTAACATCATATGAAATATCCGAGCGAGTAATAGTAAGATAAATCAGTCGGCCAACCAAGCGTTGAAACTTTCCAATATTCGAATATAACTCACCATCAATATCAAGCTTACCACCACTATTAGTAGGCGTATCTGACGGTTTAACACACATCTTCCCTGTTTCCTTCAATAAGTCAAGAACATACATCCTCTGATTAAGAAACATACCTTTTATCGGAATAGGCAACTTCCAACCTAAGAAAATATTTTACTAATCCCACATCCTTGATAGAAAATCTTATATGCATTAATGCTTTCAGTCTTGAGATTTCAGCTTGATCATCACCTGTAATCACAATACCATATACATATACCAAAACGATAATGATGCCGGACTTACTTCTCTTAACAAATAAGCTCAGATCTGCAGCGCTTCTCTTAAGACCATTCATCATGAGAACAGAACTTAGTTTTGCATACCAGGCTCGTGGTGATTGCCTAAGCCCATAAATAGCTTTTCTTAATTTGCAAGCTACTCCAAAAATGGACTCTTGTGGATGTCCAGGTGGAACACTTATATAGACTTCTTCTTCTAGATCTCCATGAAGGAAAGCATTTTTCACATCCATCTGAAATAGCTTCCAACCATGATTTACTGCTAAGGACATGAGAACTCGAAACGTGTTCATTTTGGAAACTGAAGCAAACGTTTATTTATAATCTTCTCCATACGTCTGAGTAAATCATGTAGCAACAAGTCTTGCATTATATCGCTCAATGGTCCCATCGCTCTGCTATTTGATCTTATAAACCCATCGACAACCAACGATCTTCTCTCCGGAAGGTCCATGTATAATTCTCATCAAGAGCATGTAACTCTTTCTTCATTGCTTGTCTCCAAACCGGAAAGGAATTAGCATCTCTGAAATTACTCGTCTCAACTTCACATGACAATACACACAGAAAATCAGAATGCTTTTTGGTAACATTATCGTATGTTAAATGAGCTTGTATAGTGTTACGAGGTGGAACTCGCGTACAATGAATTTGTATATTGAAGAACCAAGGGCACAGTGGTTATATGGAGAAGAGGGTTTAGGTAGGCTGTTTTACAAGTGATTAGTGGGGTGAAGAAGTTGGACTTGTCGTCGGTGGTGATCACGGGGTCGAATCTCACCGGATGCGACAGAGGAAGGTTGAATGGCAGGAGGCCGAGGTTGACGTTGGCCAAGGGGCGAGCTTTCCTGCAGCACGAACAACTCGTCAGAAGGGCGGGGTTGGGGTTCAACCCTTAGCCCCTCCGATGCCTAAGTCAGTAATAGGACTTAAAACGGGGGCTAGACACGCCGGTCGGACTAACTGTGTGTCGACCGCGCGTGGCGAGCTATAAGTGGGAGAACAAAGATATGGACGACCTTTGTTCTCGTGTGTGAATGATAGATTGAGAGAGAATTTTCCAACCCCCCTTCCCGTAGGAGGAGAGGGGGTATTTATACCTGACGGGAGATGACTTGGCGGGGCTGATCTGGCAGGCTGACTGGACATGCTGAGTTGGCTCGGTTGTCAGCGGAAGCTTCGGACAAGGACGTCGGGAACAGGAGTGCCTGACCTGCTTTTGTCAGGCGGCGTAACGGCCTGGGGGTGCTTTTGTCAGGACGTCAGGGCCGAAAGCATTAACTGTCAGTCGGCTCAACTGCCAGGGGGTGCTTTGTCAGACGGTCGGGTGACGTATGTGTCAGTCGTGCCCTTATCCTAGGTCGTTTATCGTTGGTGGCGAACTATAGGTCTGGCTATGTTATTCTAGGCGCCGCGGTTCGTGGGTTATGGGCCGCTGGAATGGTAGGATACGCACATGACCATGTCAGCCTGTCCGGCGGTACTGTCCGGGGGCTCCCCAAGCGCTTTGCTCCCGGTGGGCCGAGCAACTGCGGTTGCGCGCCTCGGTCGGGTGAGGGAGTGCTGCGAGGCACGCCCGTTCCTGCAAAGCCTCGGTCTTCCGGGGTGGAGGCCCTTTCACCAAGGGGAGAGTCAATGGGGCATATCAGCGGATTCGGGTGGGAGTCGGACTCTTACGATCTTTAGGTCGTAACAATTGCCCCCGGCATCCGAGTGTGAGGCGGAAGCCCGGCTCGGCTCGGATGGCATAACGCCACCCTCTATCCTGACTTGGATGGGGATCCCCGCTCAGAGGGGGGAGGGGCAACGCCGCTCCCGTGGGGTGTGTCCCGCTATAGCGGGATCGCGAGGTCTCATCCCGAGTGGTGCCAAGCGGGGCGTCGCCCTATAACGATGTGCCGGTGTATGTGGTTATTGGGTCGGGTTTTAGGGGGAGCCTGACCTTTGAGAATGTAATGGTTCTTGCTGAGATGTGTTTACTGGACGTGTTTGTAATTTCCGCGGGGCTTTGGCCGTTTTACGCCCGGCGGACCGCCCCGCGGTCGTGCGCTTGGGCTCAAGGGGAGGGGTTCGTAAGGGGGAGTGTTATTCATCAACCCTTATTTGGGGATCTAGATGATATTTACAACAATAGAGAAGATGTGGCCCAACCGGCGGTTGGGACAGAGGGTTGTCCATATTTGTCGTTCACTCCATCGGGGTGAGCCGATCCCTGCGTCGGGGCGGTCTTCCTTTATATCGACCGCCGAATTCCTACTGCCTCATTGTCTGGGGGCGTGCTTACGCGCCGGGAACCAATGTTTGGTTTTTTAATCAGGGGTGCCGCCCTGTGGGGGGGGGTTGACCCTCTTCCTTTACCTTTCCTCGCTTCCTCGCGTTCTGCCTCGCTGTCTTCGTGCTGGAGGGTTGCCCAGCCTCGCCGGGGATCCCGCGCACCGAGGGGAAACCCAGGGGAGGCGGAGGACGAGGTGGCGGTGGTGGCGCCGCTGGGAGAGCCGTTTGGGGTTTCCCCCCTGACACCCCGTAGGGATCGCCGTCGGCTGGGTGTTAATTGGGGTGTTGCGGCCCGCGGCTAGCCTTCTGGACCTGCCTTTTGATCAAATAACGGGCAGGAGGAAAGCTGGCGGGCGGGGCCTCCCATGTGTAAGGGGAATATCCTGTTGGAGGTGGTGGGGCTATGGCGGTCATCGTCAGGGGGAGTGAGGCCCGTCGGTGGTTATCGGCCTTCTTCGTAGCTCGGTGGTGCGCTCGGGGCCGTTTCATACTCGGTGTGAGGGGATGTGAATCCCCTATGTCTCTCTCCCCTTCTCCCCTGACTTCTGGAGGGGGGTATCTATAGCGGGATTCTGTGGAAGGGTTTTTTGGGATAATGTGAGGGACGGGTGCCATTAATGGGCTCCGCTGAATCATGCGCTTTGGGAAGCGCTTTTCCCTGGCGGTATCCGACACGGGTGGCCTGCTCTGGCCTCTCGGGGGGCGTGTTGCTGCTGATGGCGTGTTGTCCAAGCGTCCTTTCGTTATGTCAAGTCGCATCGTGGCGCTGCTTTGACGAGACTGGGCCGCTGCCTTGTCTGGACTGGGCGCCTATTTCGCGGCTTCTGACTCACGACCAGTCCGTTCCGGGTCACGTGTCCTGGCTTCTTACGTGGGTCACACAATCGCCAATTATGCCCCCAACATTCCCTTGTCCCCGATCGCGAGTTCTGGGGGAAGGGGATGTTGACGGTTTGTGTTGTGTTTGGGCGGGGCGGGGAGTTGTCGAAGAGGTTCGGGATGAGGCATGCTTCCCTATCACGATTTGATCTCAGGCAGAAATGTCTATGCAGGGCGGGCCTCAGTTCACCTCTTTCCCCTTTGAGCGAAAGTTGTCGGTAACTTTCAGTGAGCGAGGGGGCTGGGTTCGAAGCGTAGCATCGCGGGGTTCGAGCTGCGGGGGTAGACTTCCTAGGCGTCCTAAGCTAGTTCGGGGGGCGCGTTGCGCCCTTCCTACTTTTCACGCCGCGAGGGGTGGCGGGCTCGCCCGACGCTTGGCGGGGGGATAGCTTCGCGCTATGGTATTCTCCGAAATCTGAGCGTGTCGGACAAGGAAGAATGTTTTTATTTAAATTTATAAGAACTGATCTATAGCTTGTTCATGAGTTCTTAGATTATCGCCCGGTCCTCGCCCGCGGTTAATGACCTCCGGATCTAGGGGTCACCCTGGGCTGGGTGGGCCTTTTTAACTCGAGTTGTTCTTGGCACAGAGGTGAGCGACCGCCTCCTGTGCTGAAGTGTCGCAAGGTCTCCTCAGCCCGGTAGACGCACTAGGGAGGTTCACCAGGGAAGCCGCCTTTCTATGGCTTTCGTCCTTGGGGGTCTTGATGATCGGGCCGCGCCCTCTCCATTGCTTTGTCATCTCCCTCCCCGCCTCGCGGTTTGGGTTTGAGGGCGGGGTTCGGTCCCGATTGTGCAGGGTTCGGTCCCGATTGTGCAGGGGCGGGCTGACATGCCATGACTTGCCTTTTAGGCTCGTCAGGGATGCAGCCTTTTCGAGGTCCCATTCCGGAGGTCGACGGCGAGGAGGTACTGGCCGACAAGCACTGGGGGCTCTCGCCTGTCCAGCCGGCGGGGATCGGATGCCAACCTTTCTCCGACTCGTCCTTGTTTAGGGCGGACGGAGGCGTGAAAGGCGGATTTCCCTTGTGTAAGAGGAATATCCTGTTAGCGATCCGTTTGTAAGAGGAATATCCTGTCGGAGGTGCTGGAGATGCAGGAACCGCCGCCCTGGGCGGTGGGAACCACTGATGGCCGGTGAATTCTCTTTTGTTAGGGTGTTATATCTCGGCCCGTTCCCAGTGGGTGGGGGGGTCAAGTGGCGGTTTCTCATGTCTTCCGACTCTTGGTTCTCTTTTTTTCGGAAGGGTGAGTGGCGTCTTTATAGGGAGATCTCGCTGACGGTTTCTCCCATATTTATTGCGCTGAGTTGGCCTTATTAATGGGCTCCTCGAATTCATGCCCGTGGGAAACCGCTTTTGCCAGGTGGCTCTTACGGATCCTCTTTTGGAGTGTATCATTAATGGCGGTGTATTTCTCGAGCGTCCTTTCGTTTCGTCGGGTCATATCGGGGCCGCCTACCCGGGGACTGACGCCATTTCGTCCCGGTTTGTGTGCCTCCTCCTTTTGGTTTTTCGAGGGTCACGGGCGCGTAGCCCTTCTCTGGTTTGGGTGGCTAAGGTTGGCCTTGCCCCAGAGGTCTTGAGGGGGGGAGTGGGCGCGTAGCCCGGCCCGTGCCCTTCTCTGGTTTGGGTGGCTAGGGTTGGCCCTGCCCCAGAGGTCTTTAGGGGGAGCGGGCGTGTAACCCGGCTCGTGCCCTTCTCTGGTTTGGGTGGCTAGGGTTGGCCCTGCCCAGAGGTCTTGAGGGGGGGAGCGGGCGCGTAGCCCTTCTCTGGTTTGGGTGGCTAGGGTTGGCCCTGCCCCAGAGGTCTTGAGGGGGGGAACGGGCGCGTAGCCCGGCCCGTGCCCTTCTCTGGTTTGGGTGGCTAGGGTTGGCCCTGCCCCAGAGGTATTGAGGGGGGGAGCGGGCGCGTAGCCCTTCTCTGGTTTGGGTGGCTAGGGTTGGCCCTGCCCCAGAGGTCTTGAGGGGGGAGCAGGCGCGTAGCCCGGCCCGTGCCCTTCTCTGGTTTGGGTGGCTAGGGTTGGCCCTGCCCCAGAGGTCTTGAGGGGGGAGGGTTGGCCATGCCCCAGAGGTCTTGAGGGGGGGAGTGGGCACGTAGCCCGGTCCGTGCCCTTCTCTGGTTTGGGTGGCTAGGGTTGGCCAGCCCCAGAGGTCTTGAGGGGGGGAGCGGGCGCGTAGCCCGGCCCGTGCCCTTCTATGGTTTGGGTGGCTAGGGTTGGCCCTGCCCCAGAGGTCTTGAAGGGGTGAGCGGGCGCGTAACCCGGCCCGTGCCCTTCTCTGGTTTGGGTGGCTAGGGTTGGCCCTGCCCCAGAGGTCTTGAGGGGGGGAGCAGGTGCGTAGCCCGGCCCGTGCCCTTCTCTAGTTTGGGTGGCTAGGGTTGGCCCTGCCCCAGAGGTCTTGAGGGGGGAGCGGGCGTGTAGCCCGGCCCGTGCACTTCTCTGGTTTGGGTGGCTAGGGTTGGCCCTGCCCCAGAGGTCTTGAGGGGGGGAGCGGGCGCGTAGCCCGGCCCGTGCCCTTCTCTGGTTTGGGTGGCTAGGGTTGGCCCTGCCCCAGAGGTTCGGAGGTTTTGTGAACTGCAAAACTTGTGTAGAAACAACCATGTTGGGAAAAACGGGTAGATGTGTATATTGCAAGTAAAAAAGAAAAACTCACAACTATTGGTAGAATTTTAGCAGATGTTTTGCGTTCCAAGGGTGGGCCAGTTCGCTCCCTTCGGGGGTAGCCAAGATGTATGTGGCTGGTCCGACGATATCGACGATCGTGTAGGGCCCTTCCCATTTAGCGGCTAGCTTTCCCCGCTGTGCAATCTCGGGGCAGAAGGTGGCGTCTCTGAGGACCAAATCACCGATCCTGAAAGTCAGCGGTTTCACCCGGGAGTCGTAATATCGTGCCATCCTCTGGCTGTGTTTGACGAGGCTGGTCAGGGCCCGGTCTCTTACCTCGTCTATCAATTCAAGACTGAGGCCGAGTCCCTCTCTGTTGATCTCTTCGTCGAAGAGCTTTAGCCGGAGTGTCTCTTCGCCGATCTCCACGGGAACGACCGCCTCTGATCCGTATGCTAGCATGAAGGGACTTTCTCCGGTCGAGGCCTTGTGGGTGGTACGATAGGACCATAGGATCCCCGGCAGCTCGTCGACCCATGCCCCCAGGGCGGCGTCCACCTTTTTCTTCATTGGGTTCAAGATACATTTATTCGTGGCCTCCGCCATTCTGTTGCACTGTGGGTGGGCGACTGATGCGAACTGGAGTTTGATCCCCCAGCCCGAGCAGAAGTCGCGGAAGACTTCGCAATCGAACTGCTTTCTATTATCCATGATTATTGAGTGGGGAATCCCGAAGCGGCATATGACGGATTGCCAGATGAAGCCATTCATGTCCGCCCACGCGATTCGCGCCAGCGGCTCTACTTCTACCCACTTTGTGAAGTAGTCCATTGCGACGACTAGATATTTCCTTCCTCCGGAGGCCTTAGGGAAAGGCCCTAGGATGTCGAGTCCCCACTTGGCGAAGGGGATCGGGCTCACGATGGGCATCAGGTTGGCCGGAGGTGCAGTCGTCCGTCGGCAGAACTTCTGGCACGCCTCGCACTTTTTGACGTACTGTACTGCATCCTGGATCATTGTCGGCCAGTAGTACCCTGTGGCATTATTTTGTGGGCGATGGTGCGCCCGCCATGGTGGTTTCCGCAGAAGCCTTCGTGTACCTCACGGATGACTTGCTCAGCCTGCTCCGGGCCCAAGCATTTCAGGTAGGGCAGGACGTCGAAATTGGCGCGGCGGTGGCGGTACATCACTCCGTCGAGGAGCACGAATGACAGGGCCCGCCTCTCCACCTGTTTATCCAGCATCCGCTCCTCGGGCAGTTCCCCCGTCTCCAAGTACTTCATAATGGGGGTCATCCATGACGTCATCGTGCCAGTGCACATCAGTTCTCCTTCGTCAACGGTTGGCGTCAATAGGCTTTCGACGTAGATGGCCTTCCCGATCTCGACCGCCGATGAGGAAGCCAGCTTAGACAGGGCGTCCGCCCGGAGGTTGTTGGAGCGGGGCAGGTGCCGGACGTCCGCTTTCTCGAACTTGAGGAGTTCGATCTGGATGCGCCTCAGGTACCGCTTCATTGTTTCTTCTCGGGCCTCAAAGCTCCCCAGGATCTATTGGATGATGAGACGGGAGTCACTTAGGAGCAACACGTTCGTCGCCCCCACCGCCCTAGCGAGTTTCAACCCGTTAACCGCGGCCTCATACTCCGCGACATTGTTGGTTGCCGGGAAGTTGAAGCGTAGGGTGTATTCCAACGAGCATCCGTCAGGGGTCTGAATGACGATACCCGCTCCTGTCCCGGACCCCGTCGCGGAGCCGTCGACGTGGATGGTCCACAATTCGCCCACGGTCATCTGGGAGGGCGCTGAGGGTTCGCCCACCTCGGTCCCCCGTGGGGACGCGGTCGCCGATGGGAGCTCTATCCGGTCCCGGCAGGACTTCCGTGGTGCATTCCACCACGAAGTCGGCCAGCGCCTGGCCTTTGATCGCCGTCTGTGCTCTGTACGTTATGTCGAACTCGCTGAGCTCGACGCTCCAGTTGAGCATCCTCCCCGACCGCTCCAGTCTTTTCAGGTTCTTTTCGAGGGGCATGTCGGTGTGGACGGTTATGGGGTGGGCCTGGAAGTAGGGTCGGAGCTTTCAGGCTATGGTGATTAGGCAGTATGCGGCTTTCTCGATAGGGCTGTAATGAATCTCCGCCTCCCGGAGGATCCGGCTGGCGTAGTAAATAGGGCCCTGCACCCCGCCTTCCTCCTTGATTAGGACGGAGCTAACGGCCTCCTCGTTGGTCGCCAGGTACAACCCTAGGGGTTCGCCTTCCTCCGGCCGTGCGAGGAGCGGTGGGCTCTGTAGGTAAGCCCTCAGCTCCGCGAACGCCCGCGCACAGTCGTCGTCCCACGGGATCACCTTCCTTTTGTCCTTAGCTTCACCAAAGGCTGTGCACTAGACCCTGAAGAAGGGGAGCGATTTCTCCGCAGATTTCGACAGGAATCGCCCCAGAGCAGCGATCCGGCCGTTCAGTCGCTGCAAGTCCCGGATTGTCCGGGGCTCCGCCATACCGATGAGGGCCGTCACCTTGTCGGGGTTCACCTCGATCCCCCGCTTCGTTATCATGAAGCCCATGAATTTTCCCGACTGCACACCAAAGATACACTTCGCGGGGTTTAGCCTTAGGTTGTACCGGCGGACCCTTTGGAAAGTTTCCTGCAAGTCGACGAGGTGGTCGGGGGCCCTTCTACTCTTCACCAGCATGTCGTCGATGTAGACCTCCAAGTTTCGCCCCACCTTAAGGGCCGAATATTCGGTCTACCATCCGCTGATAGGTCGCCCCGGTGTTCTTCAGTCCAAAGGGCATCTTGGTGTAACAGAAGGTGCCCTTATCGGTGACAAAAGACGTCTTCTCCTCATCCTCCTCCGCCATCGGTATCTGGTTGTATCCCGAGAAGGCGTCCATAAAGCTTAACAGCTCATAGCCGGACGCCTGGTCCACCAAGTGGTCGATCCTGGGTAGGGGGAAGCTGTCCTTCGGGCATACCTTGTTGAGGTCGGTGAAGTCGACGCACATGCGCCACTTTCCACTGGGCTTCTTCACCAGAACGACATTGGCGATCCAATCGGGGTAGTCCACCGGCCGAACAAATTTGGCTTCGAGGAGCCGCTCTACTTCTTCCTCGGCCGCTCTCTTCTTTTCGCCCCCCGCACTTCTCTTCTTCTGTCGGACGGGTCGGGCCTCTGGGTCTGCATTCAACCTGTGGGAGATCACCATCGGGTCAACCCCAGGCATGTCGGTAGGTGACCATGCGAATATGTCCGCATTTTCCCGGAGCAAGGCGACGAGGGTCGTCCTCAAGGGGACCGGGAGTTTTGTCCCGATGGAGACAGTTCTCTCTTCATCCGAGGCCACGGGAACCTCTTCGACTTCCTCGGCCGGGGTCGGCCGCTGGTCGCAGAAGTCCTCCCTCTCGTCGGGGATGAGAGCCGTCAGGGCCCGCCTCGGGCTCCTACGCCGGGATGGCGTACGGTCGTGGTCCCCGGGCCCCTCCCGGCCTCCCCGCACCTGTCCCACCCCCCGTGGGGTCCGAAACTTCATCATCCGGTGTTGCAGGCTGGGGAGCGCCTCGATGGCCGTCATGTATGGACGCCCTATGATTCCGTTATACGCCGACGCGACATCGACGATGACGAAACGCGTCCCCCTGGTGACGACCCTCGGTTCCTCCCCCAGAGTCATGGGCAGGGTGATCGTCCCCACTGTGGGGATCGTATGGCTGGTGAAGCCAGTAACGGGGCCCACACAGGGCTCTAGGTCTGCCCGCCCCCACCCCATCCTCTCGACCGTTGACAGGAACAAGATGTCGCAGGAGCTACCGGTGTCAATTAGGAGCCGGACAACGGCAATCGCCCCGATCCGGGCCTCGACGACGAGGGCGTCATTGTTCTGGCTCCCCACCTCCTGCCGGTCTCCCTCGGTAAAGGTGATAGGGGGTCGGTGTGTCCTTCTTCGCTTCGGTCGGTGGCCGGCGCCCGCCACCGTCACCTGTCGGGCATCGGCCCCCGGGATCGCGGGCGTCTTCCCCGCTGGGGACGGCCCCCCACTGATCATCCCAATTCGCATTATCGCCCCCGGGGGGCGTGGCTCCCCCCTGTCGCGGTTCGCCGGCGGTTCCGGTCCCCGCTCCTCTAGGGGGCTCTCTCTCCTTCTGCTACCCGCCTGCCCGCGACGAAGTTTCCCAAGTAACCCGCCTGGATCAGCCGCTCGATCTCTCTTTTAAGAGTGTAACAACGGTCGGTGTCGTGACCGTGGTCCCGGTGATAACGGCAGTATCTTCGGAGGTCCCGCTTCGCCGGATCCGACCTCATCTCCCGGGGAGGCTCCGGCAGTAACCCGGCCCTTGTTGTCGCAGCCAGCACCTCCATCATGGGGGCATTGAGTTGCGTGTAATGTGCCCGTAGGGGGCCTTCTTGTCTTGGGATGACTCGAGGGAACCCCTGTGCCGGAGCAAACTCGCGCGCCGGGCCGGGGCGATCTTGTGGGTGAGGCCCGGGCGGTTCCCGCCTTGGTCGGGCCAGCTGGTCGCGACCTCGGTGCCCCTCTTCTTGCCTCGGCCGAGGGTGTGACCGGGGTTCGCCTTGGGATGGTTTCGCCGGGGGGAATAAGGCCTTTGCGCCAAGAGTCTCTTCGGCCAATGCGTGCCTCTCCGCCATAGCAACCAACGCCTCATAGTCGGTCGGCGGATCCCGGAGTAGGGATTTGTGGAGGCTCCGAGTCCGCAACCCCGTTTTGAAGGCCAGCATAAGCACCTCATCGCCGCATGTCACCACCGCCTGTCTCTCCTCCTGAAAGCGGCGGAGGTATCTGCCCGTTGTCTCTCCCTCCCCTTGGACTATCATGCTGAGATAGTCTAAGGGCTTCTTTTTCGTCCGCTCGGCCCGGAACTCTTGGCAGAACTTATGGGACAGCTCGCCAAAGCTCCCAACGGATCTCACGGGCAAGCCAAAGTACCAGTCCAACGCGGTGTCCCTCAGGCTTTGGGAGAAATGTCGGCATAGGAATGCCTCATCCACATCCTGCGCCTCCATCACCCCCCGGTATTGTTGCACGTGCGTTAGGGGGTCGCCTCTCCCATTGTACGTGGCCAAGTGAGGGGGTTTGAACCTTATGGGCCTTGGGGCGGATGTGATCCACCGTGCAAGCGGCGTGGCCTCCTCCGGATAGGTAGGGCGATCGGGCGCATCCCCTCTCCGCCACTCGGGGGTCTGGCTTCGGTCGCGCCTCGGCCGCCGACGGTCCTCCGGCCCCGGGGAGTAGCCCGACGGTCGTCTGGCGGGGCTCCTTCCTTAGGTTGAGGATTCGACGGGTTGCGGGCTACGGTTCTCCCAGCGCCAGCGCATCCCGGCCAACTCCCCTCGGGCCTCCATCGGTTCTTGATTCTCCTGAAGAAGCCTTTCGCGCTCGATGGTGAGGAAGCGTAGTTGTCGACAAACGGCTTCCTCGTGCAGGGAATTGGAGGGGTGGTGTAGGCGATGCGGGCTGCCTCCTCCTGGTGGGGACCTGGTCAGCAACGGGTCCCGCCCGTCCTCGAGCCGCCGACCCGTCGCCGTTACATCCAGGACTTCTCGGTTGCTCCTGTTCTCCCTCCTCAGCCTCTCGCGCTCCGCGATGATGAGGCGGAGTTGGCGACGAGCGGCCTCTTCGTCCTGGTAGGCCCTTTGGGCGGTCTCGGCCGCTTCGTCCAAACGCCTTTGCGCGGCGGCTGCCTCCCCCAGGCGCCTCCACCACCGCGCAACTTCCATCTCCTCTTCCAGGAGCCTCTGCTAGGCCGTAATCTCCTCAGCGAGCCCCCTGTTCTCCTCCTCCTCCTCGAACTGAGGGTGGAGATTCCGCCTCACGTTCTGGGGCTCCGAGGGGCCGGGCTGAGGCTCCGTTCCTGCCGCCGGATAGCCTCCCCTGGCCTGAGTGACGGCCTCGAAGCTCTTCAGGACGGCGTGGGCCGAAGTATGTTCAGTTTCGGTGCCCATCCCCAGAAGGGGGTCGGGCGCCGGGGTGATTAGCAGAGAGAGCGGTTCCTGACCCACGGGATCTTTGCCGTGGTCAGGGTTCCGAGAGATCGGCATGGAGTCTAACATGGGTGTGACCCTTCGTTCCCACAGACGGCGCCAATTGTTACGATGTGGAACTCGTGTACAATGAATTTGTATATTGGAGAACCAAGGGCACGGTGGTTATATGGAGAAGAGGGTTTAGGTAGGCTGTTTTACAAGTGATTAGTGGGGTGAAGAAGTTGGACTTGTCGCCGGTGGTGATCACGGGGTCGAATCTCACCGGATGCGGCAGAGGAAGGTTGAATGCCAGGAGGCCGAGGTTGACGTTGGCCAAGGGGCGAGCTTTCCTGCAGCACGAACAACTCGTCAGAAGGGCGGGGTTGGGGTTCAACCCTTAGCCCATCCGATGCCTAAGTCAGTAATAGGACTTAAAACTGGGGCTAGACACGTCGGTCGGACTAACGGTGTGTCGACCGCGCGTGGCGAGCTATAAGTGGGAGAACAAAGATATGGACGACCTTTGTTCTCGTGTGTGAATGATAGATTGAGAGAGAATTTTCCAACCCCCTTCCCCGTAGGAGGAGAGGGGGTATTTATACCTGACGGGAGATGACTTGGCGGGGCTGATCTGGCAGGCTGACTGGACGTGCTGAGTTGGCTCGGTTGTCAGCGGAAGCTTCGAACAAGGACGTCGGGAACAGGAGTGCCTGACCTGCTTTTGTCAGGCGGTGTAACGGCCTGGGGGTGCTTTTGTCGGGACGTCAGGGCCGAAAGCATTAACTGTCAGTCGGCTCAACCGCCAGGGGGTGCTTTGTCAGACGGTCGGGTGACGTATGTATCAGTCGTGCCCTTATCCTAGGTCGTTTGTCGTTGGTGGCGAACTATAGGTCTGGCTATGTTATTCTAGGCGTCGCGGTTCATTGGTTATGGGCCGCTGGAATGGTAGGATACGCACCTGACCATGTCAGCCTGTCCGGTGGTACTGTCCGGGGGCTCCCCAAGCGCTTTGCTCCCAGCGGGCCGTGCAACTGCGGTTGCGCGCCTCGGCTGGGTGGGGGAGTGCTGCGAGGTGCGCCCGTTCCTGCAAAGCCTCGGTCTTCCGGGGTGGAGGCCCTTTCACCAAGGGGAGAGTCAATGGGGTATATCAGCGGATCCGGGTGGGAGTCGGACTCTTAAGATCTTTAGGTCGTAACATATAGGATAGGAGATAGCATTATAATAGGTAATATGGTCTTTCAATATCACAGAAGGATGCTTTTCTCTATCCGAGCATCTTGGAAGCTGATGATCTGCATGAGTTTCAATTTCAACTGTTGGTGAAGCAGTTTCGATATCAATAACAGGAGATGGTGTATCAGTTACTGGTGTAACATCAGAGGACATTTCAACTGCTGAGTGATCTGCATCAGTCTCAACATTGCCATCTGTGGAGCTAATAATCGGAAGAGACACCCAAAAATCAGACATATACTTCCCCTGGGACCAACTCCCATATTTATCCTTCCCGTCGAAGAATGGTTCATTTTCAGAAAAACGAATATCTCGAAAGACAAATATCTTACGAGCGGAATTGTCATAACATATGTACCCTTTCTGCATAGAAGAATAACCAAAGAACGCACACTGAGTTGCTCGAGGGTCTAACTTGTCACGACTAGTAGATGGTCGATGCACATCACAAACACACCCAAACACTCATAGATGAGATAGACCAGGTTTACAATATTGCAAAACTTCCAACGGAGACTTGAAATTTAATCACTCTACTAGGCATCCGATTAATTAAGTAAACTGCAGTCAAGCCTCCGTGTGACCAATATTTCTTCGGCACATTCATCTGAAGCATGATAGCTCTTGCTGTTTCCAGAATATGTCGATTCTTCCTCTCTGCTATACCGTTATATTGTTGTGTATCTACACAATTGGTCTGGTGAATAATATCGTGGCTGCGAAGATATTCTCCAAGAGAATGGTTGACATATTCTGTGCCATTGTCAGACCTGAGAATTTTTACTTTTGTACCAAATTGAGTTATTACCATAATATGAAACTCCTTAATTATAGCATCTGTCTCCTGTTTAGATTTCAGCAAGTATAACCAAATAGCACGTGATCGATCATCAATAAGTAACAAAAAATATTTGTAACCATCATAAGAATCGATGGGAGCAGGACCCCATAAATCAGAGTGAACTAAAGCAAAAGGTTCATCAGATATGGACATCGAGTTAACAAAAGGTAAACGAGTTTGTTTAGAAAACTGACAAACATCACATAATGTTGACTCAACGGGAATGGTAGAAAAATACAAGACAAAATACGATTGCAGGGATGACCTAATCGTTTATGCATAATATGACTCTCAATCAAGGTGCTAGTATGAAACGCCTCTTTACTTGGGTTGAACAAATAAAGTCCATGAGAATATGTTCCTTTACCAATCGTTTTCCTTGACTTTCGATCCTGAAAGATAACCGAATTAGGAGAGAAAATAACATCACAGTCTAAGGAATTAGTAATTTTTCCTACAGAAAGAAGCTGAACTGGGAAAGAAGGAACAACAAGAGCATCCGAACTAAAAGTAGTAGGAAAGAATGTGTAACGACCACTTTTCGGTCGTGCATGTTTTTAGTGCATATTCTATTATCGTATGCGTATTTTTCGTGTTCCATTTATTTATAGTATTCATTAGCACTAGCACGAGACCGGACCCCGTTTTCTCGATCCTCGTGACGTGACGATCGTCCCAGTATTTTTATTCTAATTTTTAGATGTCGTTGGACCAATCTACCTAATCCCCATTATTATAATGTTATAATATTCTTAATGTTCGGATTTCAAATCGTTTAAAAAAATCTAACCATATTAACTAAAATCCTAACCAATCACATCATATAATATGCCACCTTTCTCCAAGCTGTTACAACTTCCCATTATCCCATGTGCAACCTCCCCCACATCTCACGTTCTCCCTCTTTTTAGTCTACCCTATATACAACTCATCCCATCTAATATTAAACCCAAACAATGAAAACCCTATCCCCTCCTTTACTATATTTAAACCTATCAAAACCCTAAGGCTGCTAACTTCAGCCGCACAAATAATAATAAAAATAACTTATTCTAAAAAAAACCCGACCCTCTCCTAGCCTCCCCCTTTCTTCCATCGCCGCCCTTCTCATCACCTCAACCCCCCGCCTTCGCCTCAACTCTGCCTCCTCGCCGTGAAACCTGACACCACAGCCCCCCGCTCCGGCATCAGCTTTGCTCACCCCCCACGTTTTTGCATGCACACCGTCTTCGACCACGCCCAATACCCCCGTGTCCCAGAGCAACTCAACACCGCACCCCGTGTTCCTCGCCAAACCCGCACCCCCAAGGTGTTTGCCTTTCCGACCTCCTTCGCCCAGCACGCCAGGGCCCTTAGCCTCCACCTTCGCTTTCCCCGCAACCGACATGCCCAGAGCACGACTCCCTTCGCCGATCTTTCCCCGTCCCCCCACGGCTTGCTCCCCGAGCCGCCAGTTTCCACCCAAAGCCTCTCAGGTCGCTGTCGATCGTCCTCCGGCACCTCTAGCCCCGTCTTCCGGTGCCCTTCGCTAAGCAACCACGCCACGAAACCACTTCCATCTACCTCGCTGCCAGGCACACCACCATCGTCGGCAGTCACTTCATGGCGCAAGGCGCTACTTCTCCTTCACCGCCTCTCCGGCTGTCGTCGACATCCCCTAGGCCTCTCTCTCCTGCACCTGCAAAGAACATCGATTGTAATGCCCTGCTAAGCTACTGCACAAGTACTAGAGGGGGGTGAATAGTACTTTAAAATAATTAAGAGGATAATTCCTAATTATCTTGCAATCTCTACCAATTAATGCGGAAATGCGGAAATGTAAATATTAGACAACAAAGACAAACAATCGCAAACAAGCAATATAACGGGTTCGGATCCACCCAAGTCTCCCCGACTTGTTCCCGGTGATCCTACGTCCCAACCACCCGGATCCCCTCCGGATACTTGAGTTAGAAACCCTAACTCAAGATTTCCACTATGAAATACTTGTGAAAAACCTTCACAAGTCAAATCATACACAAACGAAAATTGTGACTCCCACAACCCGGGATCACAAACAAACTCTCACAACCGAGAGTGAATCACTTACAATATCAATGTAAAATGAAATGAAAGTTCTTACCACAAAATACATATGCCTTGAGTAAACTTACGATTTAGGGCAAAACGGATTTTGGGGAAGATGAAGAGGCACCAAACCCTAGCTCCAAGTAGATGACCAGCAATGGAGTCCTAGGTGGATGTTGGTGACCTAGAATCAAGCACTTGGCTTGGAAGGCTCACAATCAATGAATCTCTCTTTTGAAATAAGAGTGAGAAGAGATTCAAGATTGGAAATGAATGAGCTTTTAATGAGATTGAATGCTTTCTCTTTGATCTCTAAACTTCTCTTAATATCAGCCTTGAGTGCAATGAATGCAGCACACCAAGTATTTATAGGTTAGAGGAAAGAGAGAGAGAAAAACGTTTCAATTAAAGCTCCAACGGCTCTATTCTGAACCAAACTAGTCGGTCAAAGAACAACCACTGACCGACTAGTTCATCAACTAGTCGGTCGGTCAAACAGCATGAACCGACTAAGTGGTGAACAATGAATAGGTCGAAGTTCAGACTAACAGAACTAGTCGGTCAAAGAACACTTGCCAACCGACTAGTTTCACAACTAGTCGGTCGGTGAGTGAACTTAGACCGACTAAGAGATAAAACAAATAGTCTGAGTACAAATTGATTTAGTCGGTCCAAGAACAAATGTTGACCGACTAGTTCATCAACTAGTCGGTCGCCAAATGTACATAGACCGACTAACGATAAACAGTAACTAGGCATGTACAGTAGAAGCTGAATTCAAATACAGCTAGTCGGTTTAAGAACAACTACTGACCGACTAGTTTCTCAACTAGTCGGTCGGTCGTTGAGCTTTGACCGACTAACCGTAAACAGTAGCTCAGGCTCAAAAATGGAAGTTCAACTAGTCGGTCCAAGAAGGATTCCTAACCGACTAGTTTCACAACTAGTCGGTCGGTGAACCTTCTTTGACCGACTAACTGTAAACAGTAACTGAGCTAGAAATGAATGAGGCAAACTAGTCGGTCCAAGAAGCAATGCCGACCGACTAGATCACCATCTAGTCGGTTGGTTCTTCTTCTTGAACCAACTAACATGCACAAGAAGTCACGAATCGAAGCGCGAAGCTTCGGGAAAGTTCGTATGGACTTCTACTAAGATCCTATGTCTAAGATAGGAGCGTTATGAAGATTAAAACGTAAGACCTACTCAAGGCTTAACATTCTACGGAACGAAGCTAAAAGACTATAAATAAAGCATAGCGAACCGTCTTCGAAAGCTTCGATCCGAATCTTCATGACTTCTAAAATGGTCCAAAAGCTTCAACGAAGCTTTAGGCATACGATCACGCGCTTTGAGAAGTCTCGAGACGTCGCTTTGGATGTTCACATGAATTTGGCGACGATCTCCATAACTGCGCTCACAAAGTGTTAGTTCACGATATATTTATGTTTGTTCATCATTCAAAACCAAATCCGGGGAGTCCAATATCCAACATTGATCCCGGGCCTCCATTTCCGGCAACACTCTCCTTCAGCCATCCCGTCGTCGCAAGCCACCCCGACTACCGCCGGGGCTTCTCTCCCTCGTAACAGCCTCTTCCGCTTGTGCCGCCTCTCGATGCAGCTACGACCACCTCATGCCTCCATCGCTAGTTGCCTTGTGCCACCGTGCGCCGCCCCTTGCCACCTTGTCGCGCCGAGCTCCAACCTTGAGCTCTCCACTGTAAAAGAAAATGGAAGACTTAAAGAAAAGATAATGTAAGTTGTTAAGTTGTTTTGTTTTGTGAACTGGGTACTCAAGCATGAATAGATTATTATAAGAATGACCAGTAGCGTAGAAATCGAGGAACCCATGTTTCTTCCCAAAGCAATACCTTTCAATGGGTGGACAGTAAGTCTATAGGTTAGCGTAGGTTAGTTTTTCTAACCTACAGTTTATAACATTTCCTTAACTAAATTGGTGTACAGGTGTTAACAGCTACTAAATTGTTATAATACTATAACTGTTAGTTATATTACACTAAGTTTATATACACAATGTTAGGCAGTACATTAAAACATGCTATCTAATAGGTAACGGAAATTATAATGCATGAACTGTGAACAACCCCTACCTAAGTGGGTTTAAAATCACTCCTAAGTTTGACGTTAATCTTTGACGTATATAAATCTCGCCTTTCATTATGATCACCTGGGCACCTCAAACCGACTCAATCAGGCAAGTGTGCGAATCTAAATAAATCATTGGAGTATTAATGTTTAAATGCATCTTCTGTGCGTGCATGTGTGTGGACCCCTTAGTAGGTGTATTGATAATGCATGTGTGCGTGTGTGTGGACACTTGTTAATTGAAAATCGTCGATGACATGAAACACTTGAACTGCTTTGAACACATTCGACTGTATTGCACAGCCTGCGAGTAATTGGGCACTCGCCTAGCAGAGTGAGTGATCCCTTGTACGGATAGTCTGCCGGCAATATGGCACTCACCTAGCAGAGTGAGTGATCCCTTGTACGGATAGTCTGCCGGCAATATGGCACTCACCTAGCAGAGTGAGTGATCCCTTATACGGATAGCCTGCGGGCAATATGGCACTCACCTAGCAGAGTGAGTGATCCCTTGTATGGACTTGTCTTGTGCACCTGGGCTGGGGTAGGGTTGAGCGTGCGCACGGTTTAGAGGGTTTGATCCCCCTCAAACTGTAAGGCGTGAACCCTCTTGACATACACCATCCTGTCTTGTCTTGTCTTGCAGCCGGTAGCACACGCTACGGCCATTGATATGACACGTTTACTTTTCCGTACTGTCTTTTTTTACTTCCTTGCCATGCCCATATAAATTGACATGCTCATTACTTTACTTTTGCTTAGAATTACCATACTAGAAGTAACTTTCTTTGCCTTACTTTAAGTTACCATGTTTAATGCTGCTGACACCTTGCATAACATCATTAATGCTTACAATTTAATATTATTATTCGCATACCTTGCCTTGGGCCGTCTCACTTTTACTTGCAGGCCCTTGCTGACATACATTCATGTTTTTGGAATGTATGACAGATTACGAGACAGATTACTAAGAGGCCTAGCTGAGACACCTGACCTAGTGAGCCATCAGTTGCTGTAGGCGCTGAGTCACTTTCTGCGGAAGGCTAGAGACCTTTTTACGTCACTGCTTTGGTTTCTGCTTTAATACTTTGTAGTGGGGATAGTTTCTTTGTTGTAGCTTCCTTTGGCCATGCTGAGGCCCCGTTGTTATTTCTTGTACGAACTCTGGATGTGGATTTTAAATTAATGAAATGTTTCTATTATTTTGAACACATGCAAGAACATGTACATTATATGGTGTATCACTACAGACGCTTATTAGGCTCGAGTTTCACAGCTTCAGCCCATGCAGACCTTCGTCTCATTCTCGCCTTCGTCGTTTTGGGAAGCGGTGCGTGACAGGTTTTAGTGGTGGCCCATGCAGGTCATGCATTTGCAAACTTCAGAACAATAGAAATATTATCACTAGCCAAAACATCTAGAATTACCTCGTACACGGAATTTACCCAAGTATATTGTCTCAGCTTGATAGGGAAACTCATTAAATCAGGATTATAGGAAGAGTTAGTTAGATACCCAGGCTTGTTAGTTAGACATCCTAGCTAAGTTTTAGTATTAACATCTTAGGAGTTACCTTGGAAGTTCTCATCAATACTCGGACCATATTAAATTTTAGAATTCATTTTAGTCGTTCACTTGGACCTATCAATTCCGGGCCAAGCAGAATGTAGTGGTCGTCACATCCGTGCAAGTCGAACCTGAGAAGCATGCAATAGTTCTAGACTTCGAAGGTGTATTTCCGGAGGGTGTTCCAGGTTTATGCTCTAGATTGAATAAGATCTTGATCCTCTAGGAACACTTTCCATGGATTCTCTATCACATTCTAGTTCATTAGAAAATCTTAGTACTAAGTGTTCCTAATCTTTAGTAGACCCAATAATTATACCCCCGATTTTTATCTTTCTAATCATTACACTTCCATGATAATGACCGTAGAAATTCCATTGTAGCAGATTCACTAAGTTATCTCATAGTCGTATTTATATTTTGATCATCCAATTCTATTTCTCGCCCTCGATTCACATGATCCCTTTATGACAGCCATCATTAATCTTTTGAATCTTTCCCAATGCTTATCCTAAATCTTTTAAAAAGTATTTTCCATAGTCCTTTTATTAAATTTCTCGCATAGCTTAATTTCTTTGAAAACCTTTAATATATCCTTAGATTTTCTACCCTTCAGTTGACCTAAACTCAGTCTTTATTATGAAGCTTCTTGACAAAATCTTTAGTTACCATCTCATAACTATTTTCTAACCTATAACTTCCGTACTCCTATTTCACATAATCTCGTATGATACTTCATATGACGATCTTCATTCTTTTAAACTTATTTCTATTTCAATAATTCAATATATCTTTCCTTTTCTTACTACTCTACTAAACTTATTTCAAACAACTTATCGTACATACTTTTAAATACGTTTTTAAGCTAATGGAACTCCAACTTTTAAGTGTGTCAGTTTTAAATTTATCGTATTTGTACTTCAATTTTTGTGCAAATCTACTTCCTTTTGCAAAACAATCATTGCATCACTATACTCATTATTTACTTCGACTAATGCTTACTCCGTGTTTTAACTTATACCATCTGCTCGCTACTCTTATATATTTCATAAAGATATTATTATATTTTACTCATGTCTTACTTTCTCCTACTTAATTATTTCAAAACTATTCTTTTTGCCACCTAACCAAGCTAATCCTTATCCATGCCTCATCTGGAACCATTCATCGATCACAATCTTGACTCGTTGCATCATTCAACTTGAAATCCTACACTACTGTTTAGTTATCACACTAGTGCTTGTCTTTGCTTATGTCAACTTTTGAATAAGTTATAGTGGATCCATTAGTATTTATTGTGATGTTGTTGTGGTGTAGGTATATAGGTAGTGTGGGGACATATGTGTGTGGATCTCGGTGTCACACTTATGTATGAGTGTGCATACCCTTAGTATAATAATAGATTATGGTTGCCTATTATATGGTATACGCATATGCAGTGATATATGTGATGTATATATATAAATAGTTGTATATAGGGTAATAAGTGTTATACTTATACATATGTGTGTGGATAGCCAAATCACTATAGTAATATCTGTACGTATTAGAATTAATGTTTGACTATTTACTAGGGGCGTATGTATTTTTGTTGTATTTGTCAATGTTTGAAATTGTATGCTAGTAAGGTTATGTGCTCGTTGGGTGTAATGTATATGATAATAGGTATACTGTTAATCGAGTGTACAGACCAATTGTATGATCTATATATTAGTGCGTATGGGGGTGTGCTTATGCGTGGATAAGTACGTGCTGAGTTATAAGTATACATACCTATTAGATGAATATGTGTGATTTACGTATAGTAATAGGGTTATAATATTGAATGGTATTGTCTGCCTCTACGAGATGATGTGCGTGCATGTGTATACCAGAAGGTATACATAATTGTATGATTGTAACTACGTATGGATGGGTATCGATAATAGTATACTAGCTCTATGTAAATTACTATGGTTGTGTATACTTGTGTGAACATATAGTATGAATGTCTAAGTTTTTGTGTAGATATAAGGTAAGTGTGTAATAATGTAAGTACGGATATGTATGTAACGTGTATGTGTGTATTTATAGGTATGTGACTATATGATGTATGTGTAAGTGTATGGATGTGAGTGATTCATTGTTTATATACATACATACATACGTATATGTATAGATACATATATATGTATACATATGTATGTATCCATACATAGATATGTATATGTATACATATACATATATACGTACGTATGTGTACACATACGTACGTATGTGTACATATGTATACATATACATATGTATACATATGTATGTATTTATGTATGTATACATGTATGTATACATGTATGTATACACACACACACACACACACACACACACACACACACACACACACACACACACACACACATATATGCATACATACATATGCATGCATGCATGCATATGTATGCATATGTATGTATACATATGTATGTATACATATACATATACATATACATATACATATATATATGTATACATACATATGCATACATATACATGCATGCATACATATGCATGCATGCATACATACATACATACATACATATGTGTGTGTGTGTGTGTGTGTGTGTGTGTGTGTGTGTGTGTGTGCATGGGGTAGGGTGCTTGCAACGACCAAGTCTGGTTATCCTTAAGTTGACCAAACATAAGAAGTCAGGGGACGGACTTGATTTTTAAGGTGGGTAGATTGTAGTGGACATAGTGCCGTATAAGTAGTCCATGTCCATTTTGTGAATTGTGTTATGCTTAGTGGTGATATATTAGTATACATACATACATATGTATATGTATACATACATAGATTCATACATACATATGTATACATACATACATACATACATACATACATACATACATACATATATATATATATATGTATATATATATGAATATATATATATATATATATATATATATATATATATGGGGTAGGGTGCTCCCAACGACCAAGTCTGGCTATCCTTAAGTTGACCAAACATAAGAAGTCAGGGGACGGACATGATTTTTAAGGTGGGTAGATTGTAGTTGCCATAGTGCCGTATAAGTAGGCCATGTCCATTTTGTGAATTGTGTTATGCTTAGTGGTGATATAGTAGTATTATTACTGATATATAATTAGTGAAGTAAGGGTGAGTATAAATATTATTATAAGTATGAATGTTAACTAGTATTAGTAGTAATATTACTACTACTATTATTGTTAGTATTATTAATATTTGAGCGTTTATGTGTAATGGCATGATTGTTATTTATGGGTAGTGTATGTGCGTAGTAGAGAGTGTGGTGCATGCGTGTATATTGGAAGAGGGAGTGCACGAGCATCATCCTCACTTATTCACCGCATCTGGGTTGATAAGAATTCTGAGGACGGAATTTTTCTTAAAGTGGGTAGCATGTAACGACCACTTTTCAGTCGTGCGTGTTTTTAGTGCATATTCTATTATCGTATGCATATTTTTCGTGTTCCATTTTATTTATAGTATTCCTTAGAACTAGCACGTGACCGGACCCCGTTTTCTCGATTCTCGTGACGTACGATCGTCCCAGTATTTTTATTCTAATTTTTGGATGCCGTTGGACCAATCTGCCTAATCCCCATTATTATAATAGTATAATACTCTTAATGTTGTGATTTCAAATCGTTTTAAAAAAATCTAAACCTATAACTAAAATCATAACCAATCACATCATATAATATCCCACCTTTCTCCAAGCTGTTACAACCTCCCATTATCCCACATGCAATCTCCCCCACATCTCACGTTCTCCCTCTCTCTAACCTACCCTATATACAACTCAGCCCATCTAATATTAAACCCAAACAATGAAAACCCTACACCCCTTCTTTTCTATATTTAAACCTATCAAAACCCTAAGGCTGCTAACTTCAGCCGCACAAATAATAATGATAAAAACTTATTCTAAAAGAAAACCCTACCTTCTCCTAGCCTCCCCCGCACTTCCATCGTCGCCCTTCTCAATTACCTCGACCCCCCCGCCTTCGCCTCAACTCCGCCTCCTCGCCGTGAAACCCGAATCCACAGCGCCCCGCTCCGGTGTCAGCTTCGCCCGCCCCCCTGTTTCAGCACGCCCACAATCCTCGACCATGCCCAAAACCCCAGTGTCCCCGAGCAACTCGACACCGCACCCCCGCGTTCCTCGCCAAACCCGCACCCCCAAGGCGTTCGCCTCTACGACCTCCTTCGCCCAGCACGCCAGGGCCGTTAGCCTCCACCTTCGCTTTCCCCGCAACCGGCAACATGCCCAGAGCCCGACTCCCTTCGCCGATCTTTCCCCATCCCCAACGGCTTGCTCCCCGAGCCGCTAGTTTCCGCCCAAAGCATCTCAGCTCGCTGTCGATCGTCCTTCGGCACCGCTAGCCTCGTCTTCCGGTGCCCTTCGCTAAGCAACCACGCCACGAAACCACTTCCATCTCCCTCGCCGCCATCGCTGGCAGTCACTCCATGCCGCAAGCCGCTACTTCTCCTTCATCGCCTCTCCGGCTATCATCGACATCCCCTAGGCCTCTCTCTCCTACAACTGCGAAGAACCTCGATCCCGGGCCTCTATTTCCGGCAACCCTCTCCTTCAGCCATCACGTCACTGCAAGCCACCCCGACTACCACCGGGGCTTCTCCCCCCGTAACAGCCTCATCCGCTTGTGCCGCCTCTTGACATAGCTCCGACCACCTCATTGGTTGACACGGAAGGCGAGGCGTGATGAGGTCTGCTCAGACTTGGAGCTGTGAGGCTTCAAGTCTGATAAGCGTCAAAAAAACTTCCAATAACCAGATCCTTGCAACCACGAATCGAAACAAGGATAATAATAATTTAAAGCAGAAATAAAACTCCACCAAAAATATCCAGATTATTCCAAACATACAGAGATAAGTCGTAAAGGAAAGTACAAGAGTCTGATATGAGGCCTAAAGCGTGGCCGACATAATACATAATATCAACTTAAAAGAGAGGTGCTACGCACCGACAACCTAACAACGACTAAGCAGGAACAACAACAAGAAAGAGCAGCTCTAGGTCTGGTCTCCAGTGTTCTCGAACTCAACACCTGCAACCTGTTCGTCCTCGGCGACTAACTCTGGCTCACGACCAAACATGTGACGCCCAAAAGAGAAAAGGGGCACATGTCAGCAAAGTCTCCAAGGAGAATTTGTGCAAGGAAACTAATAAGGGTAAACAAGTGCAGCTAGCAGTTTTATAAAGAATGAATGCAATGACGTGGAAGGTATGTCATGTGGGCAACAAGTGGGTAAACGAGACAAGCACGACAAGTGTAGCAGAGCTACTAAACAATATTCACTATTTCACGACTAACTTGTTTTCACGATGTGCACATGGTTTACGCCTTTTGGCTGAAGTGGCTATACGGGCACACTTCTATGCTCAAGTGATCGCTTAACCCTACCCCTCCTACGTGTGTCGAGCCTTGGTTTCCCAAGTACGCGAGCTCGCTTCTGGATCACGAGTCCAGGAAGTGTTTCTCAATATGGACTGGCGCCCATCTTCTGGATCATGAACCAGGAAGTGTTTTGGCATAGGGTTGTGCCCGCAAAGCAGGTGCATAGCCTCAATCATTACAATAAGTGTATGGTGTGCTACGCAATCACGATGAAACATTGAATGCAAGATGTACAAGAATCATGAACATGGCATATAGATAGTCAAAAATAAGTGCGTACATATATTTAAAGTAAACGTGACATACAGGGATGCATGAAATGACATGAAAAGGGGTCGGATCTAGCTTCGTTGTCAAGCTAGATCTAGAAGGCGTCTAGGCGACTTTCATTTCATCGCCTAGTCTCTTTTACGCTAAAAGTAAGGAATGGCCTAAAACATGGCCTAAACAAGGAACTGGCAAGTTTCACTTGCCTGAAATACGTGCTGGAATCACAATCTCAAAGTCCAATCACATATTCACAAAGTCCAGAGCTCCTACGCTCAGTCCAACGATCAGCCTACAGTACCATATTATTAAGTTGGATTAGTGAGTTACAAAGCAGTAAAAATATGTTTTTTTAATCTTGAATTAACATGCGATGGTTGGGGTTCCTACGGTTAGAAATATACCCTCACACGACGCGAGAGCTACTCTGACGTCGGGAAGCGACGTCAGGGGTTGAATTAAAAGCGGGCAAGCGAGCGACCCACGATCAACGATGATCCAATGATCACGGCAACGAGCTACGGCCAACGAACGGTGATGGCGACACCTAACGGCAAGATGGTGCCAATTCAGCGAGCGAGAGGGCCAAATAGCGACCGGGAAGCCAAAACAGCGACGGTGAAGCCGTGGGGGCTGTTTTGATGTCACGACGTCGCGAGGAGAGCGTCTAGCCCTTGGACAGCGAGGGGAGACGACGGGGAGGCGACTAAACGTCGTACGAAGGTTAGAGGGGCTGGCGGGTGTCAAAGGGCGGCACCTGGACGGTCGACGGCCGCTGCTGTGGCGGTGCAGCAGCAGCAGCAGCAGCTGCTGCTGCTGCTGCTGCCGCTGCCGACGGCTGCTGCTGTTGCTGCACAAGGATGTGCGCGCGACGGCCATGATCGCCGGAGCAAAGGCAAGGGGAGGTGAGGGCCTGAGGAGAAGCCACTGGGTGGTCGGAACTGGCGGCTCCTGCGGTTCATTGAGGGTGCACGGCAGCTTTGGCCGGCGGCCATGGAGGTGAGTGCGGATCTAAGAGGGGAGATGGGTGCGTCGTTAGGGGATTTCGCCGGACAGATGGGTGTTGTCGAAGACCGGAGGGAGGAGGAGATGTTGCCGCAAGGTGAGGGAGGGTGAGTGGCGGCTGTTGACAGCCCTATGGCTTGGTTGCGTGAAAGATTTAGAGATGGGAGGGTTTTTTGATATATAGGGTGGAGAAAGGGTGGATTTAATGTAGAAGGGAGAGAGAATGTGAGAGGGAGGGAGTGTAATTAGTTAAATATAGGATGGTGAATAGCTACGAAAAAATTCAACATGAAACGTAGATACTATGGCTAAGATTAAATCAGATTTAATTAAGTTTGAATCAGGTATTAATTAGGCTAATTACAAGTTGGATGTGATTAGAGTGATTGTCCAACTAAACGGTGTCCGAAAAATATAATAAAATTACCGGGACGACCGTGTTGACGAGAGAATCAGGGCTACGATGATTGGTCACTGGCTAGGGTGAAGGAAGACGACACTAAAAATAAAGAGATCAAACGACGAAGTCTAAAGTTACAACACCCCTTCAAACAAAGTTGTTTTGTGGGAGAACGACCCGTAAAATGACGTTCCAAAATAATTCCACAAATAAATACTCTTCCAGAGGGTCACAACGGCATATCATATCGTGCGTTCTGAATGAAGGATAAGGATAAGAAAAATACGCGAACTTCAAGGAAAATACGCGTACAAAGGATACGGGGTCCAAAGGCGACAGTAATCTCAAGTAGGGCACACGTCGGGGGCTGGCTTGCTAAGGATGCAACCAAGGTGCTTTGGCCCTATCGACTCAACGACACGACTCACATACAAAGCAACAAAACCAATCAGGTACCCGAAACTGTTATACGCACAGCCGTATAACGTATAGTGAGTGCCGGCCGTTACACAGAGGGGTCGGATGGCTTCGAAAATGTCACTCTGCTGCATAATTAGCTCGGCTGAGCAGTGAAGCTGCTCGGTTGAGTTCAGAGCTATCCTTTGGCCTAAGAAGTGTTGTGCTACCGTATAGTTAGCTCGACCGAGTAGCTCATCTACTTGGTCTGAGCAACCCTTGTAACTCGAACACTGCTGTAAGAGTTGGGGCTTCTTCTGGCCGTAGCTGCTCAGACCGAGTGAACTTAGTTCACTCGATCGAGTACCTGGAAAAGCTTGTTGGGTTTTCTGGGTCCTTAAGGCAATAAAATCGACGTCCGGCCAAAAATCGGTCAGACGACGAAAACAAAATGGCAGTGGAAAACAGATTTAAAACTATTTTAAATACGTCGAATTTGTTGTACTGCACCGAAGGCGCTCGCGAGTTGTTCCACGCCGAAGGCGCCCGCATCGAATTTTTTGTTCCGCGTCGAATTTGTTGTTCCACGTCGAATGCGCACGCGTCGTATTTGTTGTTCTGCACCGAAGACGCCCACACCAAAGGTGCCAGTGCCGCTAAATATTTTTATGCTAATTTGTTTTTCTTTTAAATTTTGGCAGTGAAAATAATTTTTTGGGGAACAAAGATTTCGCGGGGGAAATCTTAAATGAACCATGCAAGGGGCACGGGTTATGACTAGTATATATATGGTATAGTGTTCCTAGATGAAATCTAAGGAGTCACCCCCATTTCCCCCCATATCCTACAATTTTTTTCAATTTTTTTCTTGGTCTTGTTGTTCACCTCTTGTATGAACAACATACCAAAAATCAAGTTATTCCACTACTTTTACAGCCACCATTTATCCCTTGCAACCTCATGAGGTTTTCAGCACGTTTTCAGACCATTTAAGTTGCAAGGGGGTAGATGCATGACTTGATATTTGGTATATTGATCATCCATGATGTAAACAATAACCCTATGAAAAATAAAATCCAAAAAAATGTAGGATGTGAGGGAAAATTGGGGCGACTCCTTAGATTTCATCTAAGGAGTCACCCTAGGAACACTTTACCCATATATATACATATATATGTATATATATACATAGGAAAATTTTCAAATGAGAACATTTCGCACCGTGCGAAAATGTTTTTATCTTTTTTTTTGAAATTTTTTTTTTCAAAAATTCTTTTTTCCACCCTCATTATATGTTGTTATACCCCCCTCAAAAAATAATGGTTGTGAAATAATGTCATTTGGTCTTCGATCAAGGCATTTCATCAAATTCGCACGTTTTGAGACCGTTAAATTTGTAACGGGTGGATGGGGGCTCTAATGCCCAACGGGTTCACCCATTATTTTCCCTGGGGTATATATTTGTATGGATTAAACATCAAAAAAAGAATTTTTGAAAAAAAAAATTTCAAAAAAATAAAAAAAAAGTTTTCGCACGGCTTTCGCACGGGTTTTTTCGCACCCGAAGATTGCCCTATATACATATATGTATATATATACATATATATAGATATTCATATATATATATATATACACACATATATATAGAAAAATGGGTATCATACGTCATATGAGGCATTTCCTCATACTCCCTCTCACATAAAGTAACTAAGTACAACCAAGTACAAGCCCATGTGGGCTTGTACTTGGTTGCTTTTTGTGAGAGGGAGTATGAGGTAATGACTCATATGGCGTATGATACCCATTAGTCATATATATATATATATTATATATATATATATATATATATATATATATATATATATATATATATATATATATATATATATATATATATATATTACATTTGACAACCTTTTTTGAATTTTAGGGCTGATTAGGATAAGATAAAGAGTGGCTGAGATTTGATCTTGGTAAATCAATGGTTAAGATTGGATTTTGTGAAAATTTTAGAGGGAAAACTTAAATTTTGGGGAAAAAGTGTCTTGGGAACCAAAACTTTGAATTAAAATTGTATTGGAAAAGATTATGGAGATTAAATTTTGGTGGGAAAAAGTGTCATAGGAACCAAAACATTGAAATTAAAAGTGTCTTGGGAAAGATTGTGGAGAAACATGATCCGTTAAATTAAACAAAGTAAAAAAATTAGCGTAAAAAAATCAGCGGAACAACAAATAAGCGTAAAAAAATTTAAGTTAATACCTTCACCGAAAAATACCCTGAGGCTTGTTGTTCCGCGTCGAAGGCATAAAAAAATTTAAGTTAATACCGTCACCGAAAAATACCCTGAGGTTTGTTGTTTCGCGCCGAAGGCGCCCGCGTCAAATTTGTTGTTCCACACCGAATGCGCTCGCGTGTTGTTCCACCCCAACAATTGTTTTACCCTGAGGTTTGTTGAACCATGCTAAAGGTGTCTGTGCCGAATTTGTTGTTCCGTGCTGAATGCGCTCATGCGTCGTTTCGCGCCGAATTTGTTGGTCAACTAAATATTTTAGCTAATTTGTTGTTCCGTGTCGAAGGCGCCCGTGCCGAATTTGTTGTGCTGCATTGAAGGCACCGACGTCGAATTTGTTGTTCCGCACCGAAGGCGCTCGCATGTTTTTCCGCACCGAAGGCGCACGCGCCGAATTTGTTGTTCCACGCCGAAGGCGCCCGCGCCGTATTTGTTGTTTCGCGTCGAAGATGCCCATGACGCTAAATATTTTTATGCTAATTTGTTGTTCTTTTAAATTTTAGCTGTGGAAATAATATTTTGGAAAACAAAGATTTCACGGGGGAAATCTTAAATGAACCGTGCCTGCGGGCACGGGTTTGATAACTATTTTTGAATCCTAGGGCTGACTAGGACAAGATGAAGAGTGTCTGGGATTTGATCTTGGAGAATGGAAAGTTGAGATGAGTTTTGAGAAAGTTTTGAGGGGGAATCCATTTGTTGAAATTTGGTCCAACTTTTAAACAAATAGAGCTTTGAAACCATGAATGTGAGCTTTGAAATTTGGTCGAGCTTTGAAATTTGCTCCAACTTTTAAATGAAGGAAGCGTTGAAACCATGAATGTGAGCTTTGAAATCTGGTTCAGCTTTGAAAGTAGCCAGTGAACATGTTTCGTGTCGAAAACGCCCGCTAAATTTTTTACACTCATTTGTTGTTCCCCACCGAAGGTGCCTGTACCGAATTTGTTGTTCTATGCCGAATTTATTATTTCGCACCGAAGGCGCCTGCACCGAATTTGTTATTCTAAGCGGAATTTGTTGTTTCGTGCTGAAGGCGTCAGCGTCGAATTTGTTGTTCCATGTCGAATGCGCCTGCGTCGAATTTGTTGTTCCGGGTCAAAGGCGCTCGTGCCCCTAGATATTTTTACGCTAATTTGTTGTTCCGCGAAATTTTAGATGTCTAAATAATTTTTTGGGGAATAAAGATTTCGCAGGGGAAAATCTTAAATGAACCGTGCCCACGGGCACGGGTTATGAATAGTATGTATGTATATATATATATATACACACACACACACAATATAAAATAGGGATGTTATCAATCGAAATTGGATAATAGAATTTGGACAAGAGTATATAGTATATACACACACATATATATACATATACATACATGTATACATATACATATATACATATACATACATACATATACATACATCTATTCTATAAAATAGGGATGTTATCAAGAGAAATTGGATAAGAGAAATTGGACAAGAGAATTTGGATAAAAGAATTTGGACAAGAGAATACATATACATATATACATATACATACATATACATACATATACATACATGCATACATACATATCTATTCTATAAAATCCCAATTTCTCTTGATAACATCCTTATTTTATAGAATAGATATACATATACATATACATACATACATATACATACATACATACATATCTATTCTATAAAATAGGGATGTTATCAAGAGAAATTGGACTAGAGAAATTGGACAAGAGAAACTAGATAAGAGGATTTGGACAAGAGAAATTGGATAAGTGATAGAGATTTTGAGAGATAAGAGAAGAGGTGTGGAATTTTGTGATGAGATTTTGAGAGATAAGAGAAGAGGTGTGGAATTTTGCACATACAACCCGGGTTTTGCATTTTTGCCCCTGGACCCTCCCCACACACACCTACACCTTTTATTCTTCCCACCCCTTCCCGACCATTTTTTTCCAGTCCACGTGCACGTGTGCACGGGTTATTTGCTAGTATATATATATATGAGGGGGATATTGGGTTGCGCTGCCTCTGCGAGGTGGGTGTGGCCGCTAGAGCTAAGCTTCTCTGGAGACTTCTCCATTCTCCTTCTCCCTGGGCCTCCTACATGCGCAATGCCTATTTGGAGCACACTCCCTTATTTCAGTGTGAGGCATCGGTCCTGGATTTTGGTTCCTAGATTTGGCTTCTTCTTGCTTTCGCAGAGTTATGATGATGGATGTTCCTCTTTCTTCTGGTATGATCCATGGTTGCCATGTTGCCCCCTGGCCAAGCTGTACTCCCCCTGCCTTGAGGTACCGCTGCGTCGCCGACTTCTGGGATGGGGATGGTTGGACCCTTCCTGCAGATCTCTCTCACATTACTCCCCGCCATGCTCCTGTCTCGGTGACGGATGGCCTGGATTCCTAGGAGTGGGCTGTGGATGGTGGCTGTTCCCTCCAGTTGGCTTGGTCTTCTACTCGTCTTTGCTCCCCTCACACGTCTTGCTTCCGTGGTTTGGTTTCTTGGGCATACACCCAAGTTTCCCCCACTTTGCTGCGTGCTCTTACTGATCGGTTGCCCACCACTAATACGCTTGCCAGGTATGGTATCCAGGATCAGTCCCCTTATGTTTTGTGTGGGTCGCACCCTGAGTCGGCTCACCACATCTTCTTTCGTTGTGAGTATAGTTCTATTATCTGGGCAGCCTGCAAGTTCTGGATTGGCCTTCCCCCGGCTCCAATCCATTATCGTTGATGCTCGCATACTGAGGCGGCAGTTTGGAGCCAAGGGGAAAACCACCCCTAGGAGCAAGCTCTCCTTGTTGGTCTTCTCTGCAGCGGTATGTCATATTTGGAGGGAGTGGAATGACCGCACTTTTGATCCCTCAAGATCCCCATGACTGCTCTTCTCACCTTGTGATGCCATGATTGGTTGTGATCTTAAGGATGTAGATTCTGTGGATCTCCCCATTTTAGGAACTGTGGGCTTTCTTAGGCCTTTTTTGTGTGCCTCCCCAGTATAGTTTCTGTTCCTTTTTCCTTCTTGGTATTTGCCGGGTAGTTCTTGCATAAGGTGACTGCTTCCTGGCCTCTCCCTCACCTGCTCTACTTGTTGGTCTTTGCCTTGACGTAGTTCCTGTTTATATTTACATACATACACACTTATATATATACACTAGCAAATAACCCGTGCACACGTGCACATGGACTGGAAAAAATGGTCGGGACGAGGAGAAGAATAAAAAGTGTGGGTGTGTGTTGGGAGGGTCCAGGGGCAAAAATGCAAAACCCGGAGTTGTATGTGCAAAATTCCCAATCTCTTCTCTTATCTCTTAAAATCTGATCACAGAATTCCCCACATCTTCTCTTATCTTTCAAAATCTCATCACTTATCCAATTTCTCTTGTCCAAATTCTCTTATCCAGTTTCTCTTGATAACATCCATATTTTATAGAATAGATATGTATGTATGTATGTATGTATGTATATGTATATGTATATGTATATGTATATGTGTCTATACATACATACATACATACATACATATATATATATATATATATATATCTATTCTATAAAGCATGAAGAATTTGAATTTTATCCTAGTAGGACAAGTGACTAGGACATATGGGGTTATGACTAGGATAAGGACTTGATGACTAAGACTGTGATAAGTTTTGGGGGGAA
This sequence comes from Scilla litardierei, assembly GCA_030789695.1. NCBI lineage: Eukaryota > Viridiplantae > Streptophyta > Magnoliopsida > Asparagales > Asparagaceae > Scilla > Scilla litardierei. Next base: position 290,033,403 of record CM061133.1, on the reverse strand, counting down.
ATTGTGGGGAGATTTGAAAATTGAAATTTGGGGGACTTAAATTTTGTGGGGAAACTTAAATTTGGGGGGAAACTTGAAATTTTGGGGGAACCTTGAAATTTGGGGATGAAATTTGTAGGAGGGGTTAAATAAACCGTGCCCTATGGGCACGGGTAAAGACTAGTATATATATATATGCATGTATGTATGTATGTATGTATGTATACTCTTGTCCAAATTCTCTTATCAAATTTCTCTTGTCCAATTTCTCTTATCCAATTTCTCTTGATACATTTCCTATTTTATAGAATAGATATGTATGTATGTATGTGATACGTCTATTTTGCGGAGGCCCAACAGCATGGGCCCAAAGACGCATACTACAACAAGAAATCGTGGGGGGGTCCAAGCCCACCCAACGAAGCCCATGAGAGGACCCCGAACATCGATCCGACCCGACCCCAGAAACGTGCGAGTCACTCGCCCACTCCAGCGATAACCGTTCCCCCAGGCCCGCTGCCACTTAATGGCGTTATGGGGAGGTGCTGGCATGACGCGGGGAGCGGCGATGGGGAGGCGGATTGAGGGGGCACGATTGGGGGTGGACGAAGGACGTGAGTCATGGGTGGTCGCGACGAGAGGCCTATAAAAGGACTAGGAGGACGACCGAACAAGGGACCGCATCTCAGGTAACAAAACCTAAGGTACTCCATCAACGACCTAGTTCCCCCACTTCATCTCCTTCCCCCCGCTCGCGCCGGAGGACGACGTTCCGATCTCCTCTCGAGTCGAACCGTCCCCGCCGAGCCTCCTCTTTCAGACTGTCATCTGACTTAGGCATCGGAGGGGATTTGGCCGGAACCAAGGTCCGGCCTCCCTGACGAGTGTTCTCGTCTGTTCAGGAAGACATTAGGTCCAAGTGCCGAAGCTTCCCTTCGACACCAGACGAACGCCATCAAGCATCAGCCAAGGCATCGAGGCCACCCCTCGACGCCAGGAGAGACCGAGGCCGAGCGCATCCATCTGAGCCGAGGCTTCCCCTCAGCTCCACGCCGGCCGCGCATCAAGCAAGACAACCGAGGCTACCCCTCGTCGTCCGACCGACCGAGGCCGAGCGCACCCATCGGAGCCGAGGCTTCCCCTCAGCTCCGCGTCGTTCGCGCGTCAAGCCAAGGCGCCGAGGCTTCCCCTCATCGTCCGACCGTCTGAGACCGAGCACCTCACACCGGGTCGAGGCTTCCCCTCAGCCCCCAGAGGCCGAGGATCCAGACCCGACCCAGCTGACATGCTCTGCGTCGACTACATCTCCGATTCGCGTCGCGTCTACACGCGCTCGACGCACCCAAGGGACCCTAATCGGCCCCTTGACCACGTTGACCGGGCAGTCCACGGTCAACGATGCTGTAGTGAGAAAACACTCTGAAACATCTGGCGCCGTCTGTGGGAACGAACTATCCCACGAAAAAACAAACCACACTTGCAATGGCACGTGCCTGCAACGGGAAGAGACGCATGCCCCCCATCCCGGAGGAGGGAAATGGCGCACCCAACAGCAACCTTGAGGGCGCACCCAACGGCAATCACCACGTCCCCTCAGCCGAGGAGACTGGCGAGTCCGAGCTGGCCACGCAGGAGCAGCTCCGTGCCCTGGCCCAAGAGACCAACGCGAACATTCGGACGCTGTTCGCGACGGTACAACAACTCATCGGCGCTGTGCCAGCCAACGGAGACGTGTTGGGCGACGGCCATCGTTGGGAGGGGGGACCCCGCTCCTGCGGTCCGCTGTGGTCGCTGACCACGGAAACCGAAGACCGAACACGGAGCGTCGGTTCACACTACCCGGCTTCTACCAGGCGAGATCGCGTGCCTCCTCCTCTTATCGCGAAAGGAGCAGGAGGGGTACTGAATACACGAGGGACGAATCGGTGACCGTGTCGTCTCGTCGGCCACGATCACCCCACCGCAGAAGAAGTGATCGGCACCACTCGAGGGACCGATCACGGCTAAGCGGAAGCTCCCGTCGGAGGAGACGGGAACACCAGGCCAGCCCCACCCCCAGTGTGGCGAGGGCCGTTGAGCCAGCCCAGCCAGCGCCTGTGCCACCTCCACAACCGAACGAGCCTAAGGTAGGCGGGTGTCGGACCCCTGGAGGCATCCACGGAGACCGGTGCCCACTGTCGCGGAGAATAACCGACGCGCGGGTCCCCTCTCGATTCAAGATCCCGACGCTGGGGAAATATGACGGGATAGGAGACCCAGGGAACCATGTGATGGACTACGAGGGGGACATGTCCTTCCAGGGAGCCGATGATACCCTGCTCTGCAGGGGCTTTTATTCGACCCTCAGGGGAGCAGTGAGAACTTGGTACCGCAGCCTGCCCAGCCGCTCCATTGACAGCTTCGAGGAACTCACCCAGCTGTTCTGAAAACAGTTCATGGCAGGGTGACAGGTAATGCCTGATGCTGAACATTTGTTTAACATAGTGCAGGGCCCGACCGAGCCGCTCCGACAATTTATGCGCCGCTTCAACGCTGAGCGGCTGAACGTAAACAGCCCTCCCGACCTCGTTGTCCAAACGGCCCTAAAGAAAGGGCTGCGTCATAGAGGCTTGAAGAAATCTCTGCACAATGATCCCCCGAAAGATCTCACTGGGATCATGGCGAGGGCCGAGCGCTTCATGTTGTTCGAGGAGACCTTGGCCATCAAGGCAGGAAAGGCCAGACGAGGGACCAAGCGCGACGATAGCGAGCGCCGCAGCCCCGAAGGGTACTGGACAGAGAAGAGGGCGAGAAACAAGCAGCGGAGGGAGGATACGAGGGACGCCACCCCGGACGTCGTCCTCACTCAAGTGCAGAAGGAAGAGCGTGCTGATCTCCCCCCGCCGAAGACAAAAAGAGGGGGGAAAATGGGGAAAAGTATTGCCAGTACCACAAAGACAACAGCCACGACACTGAAGACTGCTGGCACCTAAAGAAGGACATCGAGAAGTTGATGATCCGAGGGCACGCAAGGAACTTTACCGATGACCCGGCCCACGGAGAAGGAACATCCAAGCAGCCGGACAAAGGAAAGAAGGTCAACGCCATCCAAGGACCCCTCCACATCATAGAGTGAGCAGGCGAGGCCCCCCAGTCACCGCCTAGTCGGGAGGAGATTATCTAGGTTCACATCCCCCGTCTTGCTTTATTTCTTTTTTTTCCTCCAAATGTACTAGTCCAATAGGACCTTTAAGAGTACAAATGCACTCCTTTTTCCTTCTCTTCATCTCCGACGGAGTCAACATTTCGCTAAGGCTGCATAAGAGTGAAGACCGCCACCTCCCCGGACGGGGGGGGGGGGGGGGGGGTCAATCAAAACTGGTCCTAAGCCGAGGAGCTTCACCCTCGTTGACCGACTCCGACGCTCGTAAGTCTGGGGGCAATTTCCCCAGCCAGCGCAGACGCCGACCGGTCCTAAGCCGAGGAGCTTCACCCTCGTTGACCGACTCCGACGCTCGTAAGTCTGGGGGCAATTCCCCCAGCCAGCGCAGACGTCGACCGGTCCTAAGCCGAGGAGCTTCACCCTCGCTGACCGACTCCATCACTCGTAAGTCTGGGGGCAATTCCCCCAGCCAGCGCAGACACCGACCGGTCCTAAGCCGAGGAGCTTCACCCTCGCTGACCGACTCCATCGCTCGTAAGCCTGGGGGAAATTCCCCCAGCCAGCGCCGACGCCGACCGGTCCTAAGCCGAGGAGCTTCACCCTCGCTGACCGACACCATCGCTCGTAAGTCTGGGGGCAATTCCCCCAGCCAGCGCAGACGCCAACTGGTCCTAAGCCGAGGGACTTCTCCCTCGCTGACCTACTCCATTGCTCATAAGACTGAGAGCGACCCCCGCAGCCAGCGAAGACGGTTAGACCGACTCCATTATTTATAGGACTGGGGGCAACCCCCCAGCCAATAAGGACATCAACCGACTTGTCCACTCGAGGGACTAGGGGCGACCTCCCGGAGGAAGGAGGCGAGCGACCACCATCAGCAGAGGAGCCGAAGTCGCAGCTACAAAGCAAAATGCGCGGAAAATTCAAGTAGGTCAATTTCATTTCCAACAGTTAACCGAGGTACAAAAATGTGTCTTTTTACAGGAAATCGAAGTGGAGGAACCTCCTTACAAATAATCCACTCTCGGCGAACAACAAAATTCGTCACCCACGAAAACTAGGGTGACGCCGACAGAGCAAAACTTGTCGACCAAGAACACAAAATCGCTGGCTTAAATGAACATCCTTGCAATCAGCAATTGTTTGCCCTGAAGCAGAGAGCCGGTAAAGATGCCAATGGAGATTACGAGGTCAGGGATCCATTTCAAGTAGGCTGGGCCAAAGCGAAGCGGATGCTGAAAACTTTGAGGATAAAAACAAGGATGACAGGCCGGGAAGGATGACCTAGGGGACCCGGGCTCGGGAGGACGCATCCTCGGGCGCCTCGCCCTGCTCGGAGCGAGGGGGATCAGCAGGCGGAAGGGCTTGCAGGACGCGCTCCGCACAATCTCGGAAGGAGGACTGGACGACTTCGACGATCCGGGGGCCGATAAGGTCTTCATACTTACCGAAGGCCTCCCTGAGGACTGATCACTCCTTATTTTACACCTTTTTTCCGCATGATTGCATGCCATTTAGATCGCCCAAATCACGTTTTTCACGATATATCGACAAAATTGCGATGCTTTTCACGATTTGTTGTTTTTTTTCGTATTTCAGGAGATTTGGAGCGATTTGGAGTGATCCCCTGATATGCCTACTCCAGAGTGTCACCGATGACTTCCCCGAGGGGTATTTTGCTGTTGGAGAGGAGCGGAAGAAGAAAGAACGTCGTAGGAGCGACGAGGAGGCCAAAACAAGCTGTTTGGGCATTTTTGGTGTCTCACTCGGCCGAGTGAAGGAGTCACTCGGCCGACCAGCGAGACACCGCTCGGCCGACCAGATCAGACACGTTTTATATGTGCATTCGGCCGAGCGTCGGAAGCCACATCGGTCGAGTGACGAGACCCCGTCCGCCCGAGTGGCACTCAGACGAAGCCCATCAAAAAATGCCAACTTACTGTTTTTCGTCTGCCTGAGCTTCAGAAGACCCACTCGGCCGAGTGGAAAATGCCGACCGCCCGAGTACATAGAAGCCATCGGCCGAGTGACGACAACTCTCTCGGCCGAGCCGCCCCTGAAGTGAAGACCCCCGAAGACCCAGACTTACTGGAAATTCTCAGGGTTTGTCACTCGGCCGAGCGACTTTTGTCACTCGGCCGAGTGCGACGCGCTGCCTGTAGCGAAAATTACGATTTTCAGGCTGCACATGGGTATTTTGGTCACAGTTTTTTTGGACGATTTTGGGGGGTATTTAACCCCTGTTTTTACCCTAGGTTAGGGAGCTTTTCTCTTTACTTTTTGCTGCTTTTTAGATTAAACTTTTTAGCTTTAGATTTTTGTGATTGGAGAGGAGAGGAAAGTTTGTTTTTGTTGGATTCTTGGAAGAACTCTATTGGTTTGTCTCTCTCTCCTTTAAAAATACTATTTTTATTGCTTATTTGAATATTGTGATGAATTCTCTTGTTAATTCCATTGATTATTTTTGTATTTGTGCTATGAATTGTGAGTAGTCTATACGTCTTGGGGCGTGGGGATGAACCCTACGAGCCCAATTTCTAATTTGTGATGATTTGGTAGAAATATTGCTAGAATTGCTATTAGGGTTAGATTGGGATCGATTTACTACGGATAGCTAGGTGTTCATATCGATTGGGATTTACAAGAGATTGGATCCCAATTCGATAGGAAACCCTAGAAATCCGAATTGGGTTGAAATTGAGTTTCCGTAGTATCGGTTTGCAAGAGATTGGACCGATACTAGGGTTCTCGGTTGCAATTCTGTGCCGATACCCGTTTGCAAGAGATTGGATGGGTAGGAACTATCCCAACCTAGGTCGTGGCCCGAGTTTGCACGAGAGTGGGCTCGGGGCGCGATTGAACGATGATGTTGATCCTAATGCTGGCTTGCCTAGGCTAGGGTTTGCAAGAGATTGGACCCGAACCTAGGATAGCTATAGACCGGCAACAGCGCGAGAGCGTGAGCTAGGTTTTACATTCAGTTGCAACTAGTTCATCCGAGATTATACCCTAGCAATTTTGATACCAATGAATCACATTGACGAGATACGGTGAGTAGCGGGGATTCCCCATTCCTTAGGCGTCTTTATTTGATTTGATATCTTCGTACTTTGTCTGACGATTGTGACAGGATCGCCAAAGGCAAATTCCCTCTTTTCTGTTCTTAATAGCCAGGTTGTTCGGAGTAAGCACTTTCATTCGTCCTCCCTGTGTTCGATAACCCGCTCGCCGCTACACCGTGCGCTTGCGGTAAAACTACACGGTCACACTTTTGGGTTACATTCCGGAGCGATCAAGTTTTTGGCGCCGTTGCCGGGGAGTCGATTATGTTTGATCTTACCACCCTAGCTATTTCTTTCTTTTTGTTTTTATTTCATTATTTTTTTATCTAACCCTTCCATTGTGCTAATCGCTTCTTTGAAACTTTGTTTTCCCGTGCATGAACACGAGATCAACGGCGGACCCTGAAGCTATATTATTTGATCCCGAGATTGAGCGTACTGCGCGGAGAATCAGAGCGGAGAGAAGACAAGATCCGGAAGGGAGGTTTATGACCAACCCGGAAACTGCGGAACAATTAGCGGCAAGAATGGCGAGGATTATTTCTATTCGAGATAGGCTTCGGCCTAAGACCTCTTCTACGACCTCATCCATTGCCATGCCGGAGTTGGCGGCTGACAAGAATTTTGAGCTGAAGACTGGACTAGTGGTTCTGATGCAGCAGGATCCATTTCATGGGAATGCCCACGAAAATCCCCACTACCACATCCAGTTATTTTTGTCGAAGTGCGCCACATTTCTGATGACGGGGGTCTCCATCGATGCCATCAGACTGCGCCTCTTCCCCTTCACATTGAAGGATAAAGCACTTTATTGGTTGAGGACGCAAGCTGAGGGAGTCTTTACCACATGGGACGAGTTGGCGAGTGCGTTCATTGACAAGTTCTATCCGCCCTCCAAGACGGTAAAGATTCGGAGTGCTCTTATGTCCTTCAAGCAAGGACCTCAAGAGACGCTCTATGAGGCTTGGGAGCATTTCAAAGACCTGCAGCACCAGTGCCCGCACCATAGCATTGAAGATTGGGAGCTAGTTCATAGCTTCTACAATGGTCTCCAACCGGGGACCAAGCAAATTATTGATGCCGCGGCAAATGGTGCTATCCTATCCAAGACTCCCGACGAAGCTACGGCCCTAATTGAGGAGATGGCCTCAAACAATCAACAATGGGGCGACGAGCGAGGACACTCTACGTCCTCCTTGAAGCCATCTAGCATCTATGAAGCAAAGGCCGTAGCGGAGCTGACAAACAAGTTCGATTCTCTCCACAAGGTGGTGGAGAGACTGGAGAAGTATATCACGGAGCCCCAAGGAACCCCTTCCACATCCGCACCAACGAATCAAATGTGTGATTGGCAAGACCAATCTCAAGCTATGTATTTGGGAGGAGAGCAAGGAGAGGGATCCTTGGAGTAAGTTCAATATGTCGCGGGGAACCAAGGATATTGGGCCAACCCGGCCACAAGAAACCATCCCGGTTTCTCTTATGCCAACAATGAAGGAGCTTTGAACCCGCCGTAACAACCACCTCAACAAGCTCGACCACCACCACCACCACCACAATAACACTATCCACCGAGGGGGCCTCCACAACAAAATTTCCCACCGAAGCAACAAGTTCCACCCTATAGGCCGCCCGGATACAATCAAGGGTGGAGAAATCAAAACCCTTCACAAGCTCAACAACGATCCGACTTCGAAGCTAGAGTGGAGGAGTTTATGGTCGAGCAAAAGAAGGTCAATGCTTCCTTGAAGGCGGGCCAAGACTCCCTTACAACCGTTGTAGCTCAAATCTCGGAGCAATTGGCATTGCTCAATCGAAATACTCAACAATTGCCGGCTCAACCTGAGCAAAACCCACGGGGCAACACCGGCACATCAATGTCGTGGTTGCCGTTACAACTAGAGGTGAGAAGGATACCACCCCCGCCATGATTCCTACCGAGGAGCCCGTGGAGGAGAATGTAGAGCCAATTGAGCCGGTAGTTGAAGTTGAGAGGGAGAAAGAGCCGCAAGAAAAGGAGAAATCTAGAGCGGAGCAATTGATTGAAGAGAGGCGCTTTATGCCACCGGTCCCATTCCCCCAGAGGCTTGCTAGAGCAAAAATGGAGAAAAGGCTAGCAAAGTTTCTCGAGTATCTGAGAGGGGTTAGCCTCAACATTCCTTTCCTTGACGCCATCGTGGAAATCCCGACATACACCAAATTTTTAAAGGATTTGATTTCGGGGAGAAAGAGGAAGGAGAAAATTATGCTCACCGAGGAGGGCTCTTGGTTCACCAAGAGAGAGAAGGAGCCGGCTAAATTCAAAGACCCAGGGAGTTTTTGAATTCCTTGCACCTTGGGCGGCGTCCCTCTACAAAAGGCGTTGGTGGACTTAGGGGCTAGTGTTAGCCTCATGTCTCTCTCTATGTTCCTAAGGCTAAATACCGGCACGAAATTGAAGCCTACCGACATGCGGATACAATTAGCCGATGGACGGATCACGAGGCCGGTAGGGATCACAGAGGACATCCCGCTACAAGTCCCGGGGGGCATATGCTTGCCATGCGACTTCGTGATTATGGATGTTAAGGAGGAGGGAGATACGTCGTTAATACTTGGACGACCGTTCCTCGCCACCGCCAGTGTCATTATCGACGTACGAGAAGGTACCCTAACATTGAACGTCGGCAACATCGAGGTGGAGCTTCATATTCCTAAGGCAATGAAACACATGCCTTACCACGAGGAGCTGGACTATATGGACCTCCTTGACGAGGTAATTGAGGAAGCGATCCCCCATTCGATCGGCGCTCTATTCAAGGAGGATTTTGAGGAGGAGCCGGATTTAGGCCAAGATGAGAAGATGGAGCATTCCCCCGACTTCTCCGCTGAAATTGATGAAGGCGACGCTGATGTCACAAGGATTCGAGAGCTCTGCAAGCTCTCAAAATTGAGGTCTCCGAAGAAAGCTCCGCCGATATGGAAATCGGCGTCACCGGTGAAGCCGAGGACCGGAGCAAACGCTAGCTTGGGGGAGCCATCCCCCAACACTATTCGAGACAAGAGACCACCGAGGGAGAACACGCCGCCGCAACTTCCGAATCCAAGCGTTCTCCCCCGAAAATTTGACAGGTGCATCTCATATGCACCAAACATCCCGCATTAATTGAAAATCAAAGGGGGTCGAGCTCACGACCTTAAACGAGCGCTTGTCGGGAGGCAACCCGACGGTTATTGCTTTATTTTTACTTTTCTTTTATTTTTGTTTTAGAAATTATTAGTGTTTTGAGTCGTTCACCCAAAAATTTCGTGATAACGGGTCCTATTTTTCCTGACAGGAGAGGAGATAGAGAAATCCATCATGGGGAGGATGAACAAGGCGACAAGGAGCGCCCCAGGAAAGCGCTCGATGCTTAGGAGGAAGATGAAATCAACGGGAGGAAGAAAAACAGAGTTTAGAGCCCAAACGAAGACAAACAGCAGAAAACAAGGTTCACTCGGCCGAGCATACTAGTCACTCGGCCGAGCACACAAGTTCGTCCGGCCGAGCGGCTCACGAACGAGGGAAGTCTGCTGTACCCAACTCTCTGTTTCTTTTCTTGATTTCAGTATAACTGCTACTCGGCCGAGTATACATATTCACTCGGCTGAGTAAAACTGATACGCTCCTAGGGCGAGTCTTGCCGAGTAGCTTGAGCCACTCGGCCGAATGGACTTATTCCACTCGGCCGAGGATGGCCAGGCCACCCGGCCGAGTCATATGCGGGGGGGGGATTTCAAAAATATTTCCGTTACGATCGCTCGGTCGAGCGACTGAGTCACTCGGCCGAGTCGTAACATTTCCTTATATAAGTCGATGCGGGCTCGGCGCGGAATTCGAAGCGTTATTATCGAATTTTTCCACCCGAGCCCGCGCCTTGTCTCCCCTACGCCCGCTGCGACTTCCCCCTCACTCGCTCGAACCAGCCGCCCGCGCCGACGCTCGGCCACCCACCTCCGGCCGAACGTCGCCGCCCCTCGCCCGAGTCGCCACCGGCGGCCACAACTCCGGCCGAGCTCCGGTAACGCCTGATTCGCCCTATTTCTCCTCTTTTGTGTATTTTTCGACGATCCATGTGTTAAACGAACCCCAAACCCAAATTAATTTCAATTTCTATCTATTATACCCCTAACGCCCCATACGTTTTGAATATTACTCGCTGATATCTCCGTTTCATGCGCAGGTTATATTTGGGAGCTTAGGGGAGCACAGGGGAGCTTCCAGGGACTGTTTTGGGCTACGTGGAGGCGTCGTCTTCGCATGCTTCCATATCTTTGCTCTCGCGGCGTGTCGCGGTATACTCTTTCCTTTACTTTACGCACGCCGCACTTTTCACGCCTTTTGGTGAGCGCTCGGGGCCCATATGCCGCCCCGGACACGGCCGCGGTCGAGGAGAGCTTCCGCCAAGCGGAAGCGATCGGATGATGCCGGCCCCTCCCACGAGGTGGAGGACTCTCCTCCGCCTACTCCACCACACCCAGTTCACCCAGCACAGCCTGCAGGCCCCGCACACCCCGCACAGCCTGCAGAGCCCGCACAGCCCATTCACCCCGCACAGCCACTCCCTGCCGCCCCACAGCCACCACCACCGGCTCCACTTATCGGGCCGCTGGGGATTACGTTCCGGAACGACGCACACCACGTCGCTTTCGAGCGCATTTCCCAGCGCTTGATCGTACCCTCCAGGTTCGCACACCTTGCAGACCTAGGACGCCTAGGGGTACTCGAGGGGATGCTCACATTGTATGACAACGTGGGCTGGTGAGATTTCTTCCAGGTGTCGGCGGACACGTTTATCCGTCCGACACTTGAGGTGCTTAGTTCGATCGACCGGACCGACGAGGGATGCTCGTTTCGGTTCATGGACCGAGAGTGCCAGGTCACTCTCAGTATGATGAGAGCTTTCTTCTCGTGTCCCGATGTCCCCGGGGCCGACCGTGGTTACGCCCCCACTCACATCCCCCCACCTTCCTTCGATGCCGCCGCCTTCTGGGCCCAGATCACGGGTCTTCACGCTGCCTTTAACCCTAGTAGGGCCAAGGCATCGGCCATCGTCCACCCTTGCCTCCGTATAGCTCAGCTCCTTATGGCGACTACCTTTTTGGCCAGATATGAGCCGGGTACGATGTCCACGCCGGAGCTTTATATGCTCTACGCGATGACACGCCACCGAGCTCTATTTAGGGAGGGCGATGAGTTGGTCCCCGCCGTCGTGATTGATGTCGCGAGCTGGTTTTTGGACCGCATCATCGTATCGGTGGGCGCTCACTCACTGATATGCTGCGGCGGTCTGATCACCCTGCTCGCCCTTATGACCGACGAGGACTTTCCTGATGACCTGCGACGAGCACCGGGCCCCACTTCACTGTCCATAGATGTCATGGCCCGGATGAAGATGCTGCGTCCGCACGGTCAGCGGCACTAGGTTTGGTTGCACGGTCCATATGGTGCGGATTACATGATCCTTCTGAGCCCTGCTCGGACTCAGATTGCACCAGCACAGGTGGACTGGCTTCCGGCGATGGATCTCTTGATCCCCGCCGCCTACGTGCTCGAGGACGAGGAGGCTGAGCAGGCTGAGCAGGCCCACGCTGCCCACGCTGCCCCCGCAGACCCCACTGCACCTGCTGAGCCCGCTGCACATGTTGACCCCGTGGCCCCTCAGCCTATCCCTGATATTTCTACTGCTCCCGACACCTCTGTCCACACTTCTGTCAGTGTCGGGAGTACCCTCGCTGAGGCCACCTCCACTGCTTCCACGCCTACGACCACCACCACTACCCCCACGCCCACCACCACTGGCCCTCTGTCTGTCGAGCCCGTTTCCTCTGCCTTACCCGAGCGCCCGCCGACTATAGTTGAGTGCGGAGAGCCCTCTTTTGCTGCCGCCGTGGAGACCGTGGTCTCCACCTCTGTCTCCACCGCTGCTGTATTTTCTGAGAGTGTCGTGGCGTCTGTCCACACGTCTGTGTCACCGACCTCTTTGGCCGCCTCGTTGCCACTTTTGTACTCCTCCTTCGTTGCTGCTGCCTCCACTTCTTACCGTCCTGCCCAGCCTCGCACTGAGGCCAGGCCCACTCTTGCGAGCGCAGCACCTTTCGTCCACTTACCTACTGAGCCCATCACCTACGCCACCCGAGTACACCAGCTCCGTCCTACACAGCACAGACCGGTGCGTCCCTCTGCACCACCTCCCCCTGACACTGTACTTCAGAGCATTCGTGCTCTCGAGGGGGCGGTGAGTGGCCTCAGAGGTGACCTTAGGACCCTGTCCGCCACCGTCACTGATATGGCTCACCGCTTCGACCTGCTCCCGCATATTCACTACTGCCTCACCCAGGTCCTAGAGCGGCTCCCTCACGTACCCACCCAGCAGGCCCCCACCCCCACTCCTACACACACCTAGCCTGCTTCCACTTCCACACCCACACCCACACCAGCTCAGCAGCCTGTTCCACCACCACCACCACCTCCGCCTCAGGACGGAGACGGCGCAGCCCCACACTCTTAGGCACCCTTGATGCCATTGATTCTTTTTGCCGTTGTGCTGCCCGTCTCTGTTGGGTCATGTTGATTTTTGGCCACCCCCCTCCCCTCACTGTTTTTGGGTACACATTTTCTTTATATATCTTTATATATCTTTTTTGGGAGAGAGGGAGAGTTTTTGGTGTCACACCTTTATATCTGCATCACTCCTATATCTGCATGCATCATGTCCGCATCATATTTTTCATTTCATTATTTTTATTTTCTTTTTTTTCCTCATGCATGCATCCTCACCTACCCCTCACATTACGCGTCTCTCAGTGTGCCACACTTTGCACATTGAGGACACTGTGCCATTTAGCTTGGGGGAGTGAGTTCTCACGTTCTTTTCGATTTACCACCTTTATTTTTAGTTTTTTCACACCATTTTCCGCTTTTGCACTTATTTTCATCATTTTTTCTTTTACTTTACCATGCATCATGTTTTTCTTATTTCTCTGTGTGCTGCATTGTAAATAGTTTTATTTTCCCTCTTTATCTTTATTTCTTTTTCATCTCATGCTAGAGATGACTTTTCCGTGATGATGATTACGTGGCGTTAGCTTTCTCTATATGCATGCTATATTTGTCATGTCTTAGATTTTATTTCTGATATCATATGCTATGATTTACCTTGCATTTAGAGATAGTAACCCACACCTTTCCCGCATGAAAATGGATGAAATTTTATTATTAGCTGAGTCTGAATATTCATATGTATGCTATCGCAGAAAACACACCAAGATTCACGCATTGAATGCTTATATCTGGAGTACCGTTTTCTTTTCCTATATCACTTCTATATGCATGATTTGTACATTTCACTTCAGGATGATTGAATGATGTTAGCTATAATAGATCTGGATTAGTTTAGCTTTTTTGTGATCGAAACTGAGTAGATTAGATTACCCTGCTGAAGTTGTCGTGCACGTCTTATAGAGTGAACTGAGAGACATATTTATTTCTTTCTCCACATATCTTGAACATCATTTCTCTATTTTAAAATCATTGGTGAATCTCCCCTTAGCGATTCTATTATATGGCATTTCCCTCGCTATTAATTCCTAGCTCCAAATTTCCAAAAAAAACAAAGAAAAAGAAAAATTCTTGTATATCCTTATTTCTCTTTGAATTGGGATCATTGTGTGTATATGAATTTTAAAAAAAAGAGAAAAAAAGAAAAGAAAAAGAAAAAGAAAAGAGAAAAGAATATCAATAAAAGATCCCATCTCATGTTCTCTCTTTCTTTCCCTCTTGTTGTTGTTATTTTTATTACTTTTGGAGCTTCAAAAAAATGGGGATGTAAATATTGTTTTTGTGCCACCACGCTTATAGATAAGCTTGGGGGAGAGAATCCAATGATGTGTGAGAGAGTGACTACTTGACGTTGCACGACAACCTAGGCTAAGTAATATTCTATACTCGGTGAGATTATTTTTAGCTTTACGAAGTCCAGAAATCTATGCCTAGCACTCATTTCATGAAATCCACACTTTTCTATTCTTTCTATTCTACTGTGTGATATTCTTATACTCTTCTTAGAAAGCGTTCAATTGAAAAGTGTGTGATCTGCGATATTGTATACCGCTTTAAATGATTCAGACGATGTTAATTCTAAAATTATTCCGTTTTTTTCATGTTATATCATTATTCTTGGGTTTTCTATTCTATTTGCACCATTATACTATGATATCGAAATAAAATCCTTTGACATGTGTTTTTCATTCGGTGCATGCTATATGAGTAAGCAAAACCCACGTCCTGAGAAAATGATCTAGCAGCTTCCCTCTTCGCTTCCTTCTTTCTTCTTCGTTTTTATTTCGTTTTTCGTTTTTCTTCCTTTTTCGTTTTTCGCCGTTTTCGTTTTCTGAATCCACCAGGTTCGCCTTTTACTTATCTTCCTCGAGGACGAGTAAGATGTAAGCTTGGGGGATTTTGATCACTCCTTATTTTACACCTTTTTTCCGCATGATTGCATGCCATTTAGATCGCCCAAATCACGTTTTTCACGATATATCGACAAAATTGCGATGCTTTTCACGATTTGTTGTTTTTGTCGTATTTCAGGAGATTTGGAGCGATTTGGAGTGATCCCCTGATATGCCTACTCCAGAGTGTCACCGATGACTTCCCCGAGGGGTATTTTGCTGTTGGAGAGGAGCGGAAGAAGAAAGAACGTCGTAGGAGCGACGAGGAGGCCAAAACAAGCTGTTTGGGCATTTTTGGTGTCTCACTCGGCCGAGTGAAGGAGTCACTCGGCCGACCAGCGAGACACCGCTCGGCCGACCAGATCAGACACGTTTTATGTGTGCATTCGGCCGAGCGTCGGAAGCCACATCGGTCGAGTGACGAGACCCCGTCCGCCCGAGTGGCACTCAGACGAAGCCCATCAAAAAATGCCAACTTACTGTTTTTCGTCTGCCTGAGCTTCAGAAGACCCACTCGGCCGAGTGGAAAATGCCGACCGCCCGAGTACATAGAAGCCATCGGCCGAGTGACGACAACTCACTCAACCGAGCCGCCCCCGAAGTGAAGACCCCCGAAGACCCAGACTTACTGGAAATTCTCAGGGTTTGTCACTCGGCCGAGTGCGACGCGCTGCCTGTAGCGAAAATTGCGATTTTCAGGCTGCGCAGGGGTATTTTGGTCACAGTTTTTTGGACGATTTTGGGGGGTATTTAACCCCTATTTTTACCCTAGGTTAGGGAGCTTTTCGCTTTACTTTTTGCAGCTTTTTAGATTAAACTTTTTAGCTTTAGATTTTTGTGATTGGAGAGGAGAGGAAAGTTTGTTTTTGTTGGATTCTTGGAAGAACTCTATTGGTTTGTCTCTCTCTCCTTTAAAAATACTATTTTTATTGCTTATTTGAATATTGTGATGAATTCTCTTGTTAATTTCATTGATTATTTTTGTATTTGTGCTATGAATTGTGAGTAGTCTATACGTCTTGGGACGTGGGGATGAACCCTACGAGCCCAATTTCTAATTTGTGATGATTTGGTAGAAATATTGCTAGAATTACTATTAGGGTTAGATTGGGATCGATTTACTACGGATAGCTAGGTGTTCATATCGATTGGGATTTGCAAGAGATTGGATCCCAATTCGATAGGAAACCCTAGAAATCCGAATTGGGTTGAAATTGAGTTTCCGTAGTATCGGTTTGCAAGAGATTGGACCGATACTAGGGTTCTCGGTTGCAATTCCGTGCCGATACCCGTTTGCAAGAGATTGGACGGGTAGGAACTATCCCAACCTAGGTCGTGGCCCGAGTTTGCACGAGAGTGGGCTCGGGGCGCGATTGAACGATGATGTTGATCCTAATGCTAGCTTCCCTAAGCTAGGGTTTGCAAGAGATTGGACCCGAATCTAGGATAGCTATAGACCGGCAACAGCGCGAGAGCGTGAGCTAGGTTTTACATTCAGTTGCAACTAGTTCATCCGAGATTCTACCCTAGCAATTTTGATACCAATGAATCACATTGACGAGATACGGTGAGTAGCGGCGATTCCCCATTCCCTAGGCGTCTTTATTTGATTTGATATCTTCGTACTTTGTCTGACGATTGTGACAGGATCACCAAAGGCAAATTCCATCTTTTATGTTCTTAATAGCCAGGTTGTTCGGAGTAAGCACTTTCATTCGTCCTCCCTGTGTTCGATAACCCGCTCGCCGCTACACCGTGCGCTTGCGGTAAAACTACACGGTCACACTTTTGGGTTACATTCCGGAGCGATCAAGGACCTCGAAGATCCTCTCCCCCAGAGTCCCGACGACGCCCCTCTCCACCTCATCCGCAAACCGCGCCACCTGACGCCGATCCGACAGTTTCCTCTGGAACTCCTCCCTCTCCAGGCGGAACGACTCCGCCGCTTCCCCAGCTGACTGCCGAGCGTCCTCCAACTCCCCCTGGAGATCGGCCACTCGTCCCTCTAGCTTGGCCACCCGGAGCTTGAGTTGCCGAGACTCCATCTGGGCCGCCACCGCAGCTACCTCCACCGCCCCAGCCCGCTCGTGGTCCTCTGCAGAGGACTCCTCCAGCTCCCTCAAACGGACAGCTCGACGCTGCGACTCGACAGCGAGTGTTGAACCCTGAACGACAAGACATGAGCCAAGAAGAAAGCGAAGGAAAGAAAGGGACAGCGGGATAGCCAGACCTGCTGGAGGATCCAGACCAAGATGTCCGACACCTTGTCGGCGGGGGCCCTCTCGAGGAGACCACGGTCCCAGGGGAGGACGGAGCCCTCGGCCAACTGCTGAGCCAAGGCTCGGTCGACAAACACCGAGTCCCCGGGGGTGACCTCGAGGGAGGTCGAGCAGCTCGCCAACAGGGCACCGATTCCCGATAATGGAGGCAGGGCCGCTGCGACGGGGGTGGTCATCAGGGTCACTGGAAGATCCTCGGCGGCCACCGTCGGGGGCACGGAGCGCACCGGACTGGGGGGATCCGCGCCTTCCTTCCTCCTCTTCCCTCTGCGAGGCTCGACAGGCGCCGAAGGGGAGCGCTTCCGCCTCGTGTCACCTCCACCCTCGGAGACAAGAGGGGGCATGCCAGGCGCAAGAGGAACTGCACCGGACCCATCATCACACCCACCACTTGGGCCGGTGGGACGGATCCGGCTCTTGCGACCTCCCCGGGGAGGGGACTACCAGAAGTAGAGACGGGAGGCACGGCCGCCACCTTGCCCACAGTGGGCTCGGCTCGGCGCACCTCCTCCTCGACGGTCCGCCGAGGCGCCCTTCCCGAGGTGCTGCCTCGGCTCCGAGCGGCTCCACGCCGAATCAGCTCATCGACGTTACAGGTGAACTCGTGACCAGCCATTCCTGCAAGCGAAACCAAAATCAGGGTAAGCCACGGGCAATCCAGGACTAAAAAAGCGACCTACCCGGAGACCATAAGACGGCCTTTAGGAGTAGGTCGTCCAGCAAAGGCCAGATAGACTTCGCCTCCAAGGGGAGGGCCGACAGCAACGCGACGGTCGCCTGATCAGCCTCGAAGAGGGTTAGCGTTCGGCGAGGCCGACCTGACCCACCCAACCTATAAAAATCTGAGCATCCTCAAGGAAGACTACGAAGACATAACCCGAGCTCCAATCCCCCGCCCAGTGGGGTAGCCCGATCAGGCATTCCCTCCCCGCGCGGGCTCGGAGGTGCAGCCATG
Source organism: Scilla litardierei (assembly GCA_030789695.1). Taxonomy (NCBI): domain Eukaryota; kingdom Viridiplantae; phylum Streptophyta; class Magnoliopsida; order Asparagales; family Asparagaceae; genus Scilla; species Scilla litardierei. The sequence goes on along the minus strand of CM061133.1, from coordinate 290,015,514 downwards.
ACCCTAGACCGACCGTCTGGATCTGATAAAAATAGAAGAGGAGGGGGAGAGATGGCTCCAGACCGCGAGTGCAGCAGAGCATCACAAAGCCTGTCAGAACCGCAACCGAACAGGGGGTAAACTGGCAAAGGGACACCATGAGGTACTCCATAACTTGGATAAAGAAGGGATTGAGCGGGAAACGAAGACCCAGACGGAACATCTCGACGTAAACGCCGACTTCGTTGCTCCTCGGAAGACAGATCCGCTCGTCGATGAAAGGGACTCGAACATCATATGGGTGACAGAGGTACCTTCCCCGAATCTCCGCAGCCGCCAGGAAAGGAGTCCTCGACGGCGTTCTGAGGATAACCGGAGGTACATTAAGCCACGCGGCAACCGACGCCACATCATCGCCAGCATAGTCTGGGAAGAGCTTCCCCTTCCCTTTGTCTCGGAGGGAACGGCTCCCCGAGGAGGAACCGGATCCTACAGATCGGGGCCCGCCACGCCTGGACTCAGGAGGATCCCTCGCCCCTTGGCCAGAGCCACCTATCCTAAGAGCAGCCATAATATGAGGATGGGAAAGGAGTTACCTTTTTGTTTATTTGGAGAAGGCAAGAGAACGAAGGCGGCGGAAGACTCCGAGTTTGTGGAAAGCCCGGAACAGAGAGAAGAGCGAGGAAGAAGTTGGGATCAAAGCAGCCGGTGCACTTATATACAAGACCCAGGGGCGAATTCAAAACGCCTGACAGGAACACGTGGCAAGCCTCAAAGAGCCGGCGGCGTTTCGAAATCGGTGCCAAGGGAAGTCCTATCGATCCGCCTCATCATGACCTTTATTTATGACCGCGCCTCGACTAACGCGCCAATCGGAACCCCAGGAGTCACATCGGTCGAACCGAACCGGCCAAGGCCGATCGGCCCCACCGATGGGGGCAATTGATACGTCTATTTTACGGAGGCCCAACAGCATGGGCCCAAAGACGCAGCCTACAACGCGAAATCATGGGGGGTCCAAGCCCACCCAACGAAGCCCATGAGAGGACCCCGAACATCGATCCGACCCGACCCCAGAAACGCGCGAGTCACTCGCCCACTCCAGCGATAACCGTTCCCCCAGGCCCGCTGCCACTTAATGGTCGTTATGGGGAGGTGCTGGCATGGCGCAGGGAGAGGCGATGGGGAGGCGGATTGAGGGGGCACGATTGGGGGCGGACGAAGGACGTGAGTCATGGGTGGTCGCGACGAGAGGCCTATAAAAGGACTAGGAGGATGACCGAACAAGGGACCGCATCTCAGGTAACAAAACCTAAGGTACTCCATCAACGACCTAGTTCCCCCACTTCATCTCCTTCCCCCCGCTCGCGCCGGAGGACGACGTTCTGATCTCCTCTCGAGTCGAACCGTCCCCGCCGAGCCTCCTCTTTCAGACTGTCATCTGACTTAGGCATCGGAGGGGATTTGGCCGGAACCAAGGTCCGGCCTCCCTGACGAGTGTTCTCGTCTGTTCAGGAAGACGTTAGGTCCAAGTGCCGAAGCTTCCCTTCGACACCAGACGAACGCCATCAAGCATCAGCCAAGGCATCGAGGCCACCCCTCGACGCCAGGAGAGACCGAGGCCAAGCGCATCCATCCGAGCCGAGGCTTCCCCTCAGCTCCACGCCGGCCGCGCATCAAGCAAGACGACCGAGGCTACCCCTCGTCGACCGACCGACCGACCGAGGCCGAGCGCACCCATCCGAGCCGAGGCTTCCCCTCAGCTCCGCATCGTTCACGCGTCAAGCCAAGGCGCCGAGGCTTCCCCTCGTCGTCCGACCGTCCGAGGCCGAGCACCTCACACCGGTTCGAGGCTTCCCCTCAGCCCCCCATATGCCGAGGATCCAGACCCGACCCAGCTGACGTGCTCTGCGTCGACTACATCTCCGATTCACGTCGCGTCTACACGCGCTCGACGCACCCAAGGGACCCTAATCGGCCCCTTGACCACGTTGACCGAGCAGTCCACGGTCAACGATACTGTAGTGAGAAAACACTCTGAAACAGTATGTATGTATATGTATGTATATGTATACTCTTCTCCAAACTCTCTTATCCAATTTCCCTTGTCCAATTTCTCTTATCCAATTTCTCTTGATACCATCCCTATTTTATAGAATAGATGTATGTATAAGTATGTTTGTATAAGTATCACGTGCACACGTGCACGTGGACAGGGGAAAACGGTCGGAAAGGGGGGAAGAATAAAAAGTGTGGGTGCGTGTGGGGGAAGGGACCATGGGCAAAAATGTAAAAACCGGGGTTGTATGTGCAAAATTCCCCACCTCCTCTCTTATCTCTCAAAATCTCGTCTCTTATCCAATTTCTCTTGTCCAAATTCTCTTATCCAATTTCTCTTGATAACATCCCTATATATATATATATATATATATATATATATATATATATATATATATATATATATATATATATATATATGTATATATGTATGTATGTATGTATGTATGTATATACTCATGTCCAAATTCTCTTATCCAATTTCTCTTGTCCAATTTCTCTTCATAACATCCCTATTTTATAGAATAGATGTATGTATATGTATGTATGTATATGTATATATGTAAATTCTCTTGTCCAATTTCTCTTGTCCAATTTCTCTTATCCAATTTCTCTTGATAGCATCTCTATTTTATAGAATAGACTAGCAAATAACCCGTGCACACGTGCACGTGGACTGGGAAAAAACGGTTGGAAAGGGGGGAGAATAAAAAGTGTGGGTGTGTGTGTGGGGGGAGGGTCCAGGGGCAAAAATGTAAAAATCGGGGTTGTATGTGCAAAATTCCCCACCTCCTCTCTTATCCCTCAAAATCTCATCTCTTATCCAATTTCTCTTGTCCAAATTCTCTTATCCAATTTCTCTTGAGAACATCCTTAGTTTATAGAATAGATATGTATGTATGTATATGTATGTATGTATGTATGTATGTATATGTATATATGTATGTATATGTATACTCTTGTCCAAATTCTCTTGTCCAATTTCTCTTATCCAATTTCTCTTGATAACATCCATATTTTATAGAATAGATGTACATGTATGTATGTATGTGTATATATGTATATGTATATATGTATGTATATATATGTATTTTTTTTGAAAAAAAAAATGTATATATATGTATGTATGTACTCTTGTCCAACTTCTCTTATGCAATTTCTCTTGTCCAATTTCTCTTGATAACATCCCTATTTTATAGAATAGATGTACATGTGTGTGTGTGTGTGTGTGTGTGTGTGTGTGTGTGTGTGTGTGTGTGTGTGTGTGTGTGTATATATTTATGTATGTATATACGCTTGTCCAAATTCTCTTATACAATTTCTCTTGTCCAATTTCTCTTATCCAGTTTCTCTTAATAACATCCTTATTTTATAGAATACATATGTATGTATATATATATGTATGTATATACTCTTGTCCAAATTCTCTTGTCCAATTTCTCTTGATAACATCCCTATTTTATAGAATAGACATATATATGTGTGTATATATGTATATGTATATGTATATATGTATACGTATATGTGTGTGTATATATATATGTATATGTATATATGTATATGTATATATGTATGTATATGTATATGTATATGTATATGTATATGTATATGTATATGTATATGTATAATATAGAAATGATGGTACATGATCTAATAGATCACGTGACAAGACACATAAAGTTGGAAAGTACACGCCCATGTGGGCTTGTACTTTCCATGGGGCCCTTCATTTTGTGTCTTGTACCTGATCTATTAGATCAGGTGCCACCTGATCTACATGAATCCTACACACACATACATGATGAAAATAAAAGCATGCACAAAGCTAGCAACTTCATGAATCATGGAAAGATGGCATGTCGTGAATGACACTTCCTTGATGGATTCACAACCCATTATATGATATTAACTCTTCCGCGATCATAACATAATTTTGATTCACATTATAATAGCCTACGCGGGATAGAGGAAATATTTTAGGATTTCAACGTATATTGCATGCTGATTTAAATATGTATGGTTACCTAAAGGGACATTCATACGCCAGGAGGTTAAGCGGAGTGGATATGGACACCCAGAGAGACATTCATACAACTATACTAATGATGCATGAATCTTGGTGTGTTTCCATTGAAAGCATACTACATACTAATTCATATAGTCAGTTTCAATAAATTTCAAGCATTCACACTATATAGATATCAAAAAAATCACTTAAGCACTTATAATAGATTAAGAACATGGTATTTCCATAATACTGTGCTATGGAGAAAGTGTTGTGATAGTGGCAAAATAACAAGATATATCATCACAGTATATTCACCTAGCAAAAGAAGGAAAAGAAAAATTAAAAACGAAAACGACATGCAAGCAAACAAAAGTAAGAAAAACGTGATGATTCTTTAAAAAGGATAAAAATGGGGTGAAAAAGGAAAGAAATAGAAAGATAAAAAGTAAAAGAAAGTAAAATATAAAGCGATAGCGCTCATCCCCCAAGCTTAATGCAGCAGTGTCCTCACTGCTGAGAACACATGCATAGAGGCGGAGACTGATGCTATGGGTGGGATGGGTGGGATAAAGTAAAATAAAAGAGAGAGAAAAATCCTAAAAATAAGAAAAGAATACAAATGCATGATCCTATGTAGATAAATGCAGAGCATGCAAGATACGATGATGGTGATGATGGGACGCGTCAAAGTGGGTCTCCTCCAAGCTATACGAAACTGGGCCCCGTGTAGACAGATATGCATCAAAAATAATAGGGGGAGAGAGGATACAGCGTTGGGTGAGATAAAAAATATATAGAGTTGGAGCGAGAATACTGAATTGGCGCAAAATCTCCCCCAAGCTTTGGATGATGTCATGTAGGATGGCATTCGGCGAGAGCGAGAGCATCTTTCCCGCCAGTCGGGTCGTTGGCGATGTAGGACTTCAATCTTTACCCATTAACCTTGAACGGTTCATTCTTTCTTCCTTCATCTACACTGCTCCGCTTAGAAATATCTGAAGGATTTTAAATGGGCCATACCATCGGGACTTCAACTTCCTTGGAAAGAGTCGCAATCTGGAGTTGTAGAGGAGTACTTGATCCACTACATCAAAACGATTTACGGTGATCAATTTTTCTTGATATATTTTAGTCTTCTCCTTATATATCTTGGCATTTTCTTAGGCATCCCTCCTGAGCTCTTCTAATTTGTTGATGTCCAAGAGACGACACAATCCCGCCCTCTTGTAAGCGTAGTTGAGCTTTTTGATAGCCCAGAAAGCTCTGTGTTCCAGTTCCACCGGTAGGTGGCATGCTTTCCCATCGACTAATATGTAAGGGGTGGTATCGATGGGGGTTTTGAAGGCTGTGCGGTATGTAATGCCATACTAAGCTACTGCACAAGTACTAGAGGGGGGTGAATAGTACTTTAAAATAATTAAGAGGATAATTCCTAATTATCTTGCACACTCTACCAATCAATGCGGAAATGCGGAAATGTAAATATAGACAACAAATAAAACAATCGCAAACAAGCAATTTAACGGGTTCGGATCCACCCAAGTCTTTCCGACTTGTTCCCGGTGATCCTACGTCCCAACCACCCGGATCCCCTCCGGATACTTGAGTTAGAAACCCTAACTCAAGATTTGCACTATGAAATACTTGTGAAAAACCTTCACAAAGTCAAATCATACACAAATGAAATTGTGACTCCCACAACCCGGGATCACAAACAAACTCTCACAATCGAGAGTGAATCACTTACAATATCAAATTAAATTGAAATAGAAATTCTTACCGACAAAATCCTATGCCTTGAGTAAACTTACGATTTAGGGCAAAACGGATTTTGGGGAAGATGAAGAGGCACCAAACCCTAGCTCCAAGTAGATGACCAGTAATGGAGTCCTAGGTGGATGTTGGTGACCTTGGATCAAGCACTTGGCTTGGAAGGCTCACAATCAATGAATCTCTCTTTTGAAATAAGAGTGAGGGAGAGATTCAAGATTGGAAATGAATGAGCTTTGAATGAGATTGAATGCTTCTCTTTTGATCTCTAAACTTCTCTTAATATCAGCATTGAGTGCAATGAATGCAGCACACCAAGTATTTATAGGTTAGAGGAAAGAGAGAGAGAAAAACGTTTCAATTAAAGCTCCAAGGGCTCTATTCTGAACCAAACTAGTCGGTCAAAGAACAACCACTGACCGACTAGTTCATCAACTAGTCGGTCGGTGAAACAACATGAACCGACTAAGAGGTGAACAATGAATAGATGAAGTTTCAGACTAAAAGAACTAGTCGGTCCAAGAAGACTTGCCAACCGACTAGTTTCACAACTAGTCGGTCGGTGAGTGAACTTAGACCGACTAAGAGATTATACATACTAGTCGGAATAGAAGTTGAATTAGTCGGTCCAAGAACAAATATTGACCGACTAGTTCATCAACTAGTCGGTCGCCAAATGTACATAGACCGACTAACGATAAACAGTAGCTCAGGCTCAAAATGGAAGTTCAACTAGTCGGTCCAAGAAGGATTCCTAACCGACTAGTTTCACAACTAGTCGGTCGGTGAACCTTCTTTGACCGACTAACTGTAAGCAGTAACTGAGCTAAAAATTGAGAAGGCAAACTAGTCGGTCCAAGAAGCTTTGCCGACCGACTAGATCACCATCTAGTCGGTTGGTTCTTCTTCTTGAACCAACTAACATGCACAAGAAGTCGCGAATCGAAGCGCGAAGCTTCGGGGAAGTTCGTATGTGCAGTGACCCTGTGCTATGAGGAACAAACACTAGAGGGGGGGTGAATAGTGTTTTATAGAATTATAAGGAATTTACGCCAAATAAAACCCTAATTTACCAACAAATGCGGAATACAATAAATGAACAACCACACAAGCAATAATGCAATGAAAACAAGCAATCTACCCTGGTTCGGTGCCACCCAAGTCTCCCCGACTTGTTACCGGTGCCCTACTCCAGCAACACCCGGATACCCTCCGGATACTCTAGCAAACAGCTAGAGATTTCCTTTAGCCCACTTGTGGAAAACCTCCAACAAGTGCAATCGACCTACAATCGATGTCCGTGTATCCCACAACCCGAGAACACGCAAAAACCTTAATCCCACAACCTGGGACTAAGCACACTCTCACAAACCGAGAGTAAAACGAAATCTTGACTCCCACAACTTGGGATCAAGCCAACACTCTCACCACCATGAGTATACAACAAATATGAAGTATAAAGAATGAAATATAAAACTTCTTACCACAAAATCCTATGCCTTGAGAAATACTTACCAATTTAGGGCAAGAATGGATTTTGAGGAAGATGAGATCACCAAACCCTAGCTCCACCAAGATGGACAGCAATAGATGGCTAGGGTGAAGATGGTGACTTGGATTCAAGCTATTAGCTTGAGAAGCTCACAAGGAATGAGAATCTCTCTTGAGAAATTAGTGCTCAAAGAGTAAGAGAGAGATTCTTGTGAGATGAGAGAGCTTAGAAATGAGAATGAATGGCTCTTCTCAAAGGTGTGAAAATGTCTCTAATTTCAGCCTTGGATCCCTGGTTAGAAGCACACAAACTTATATAGGGAAGAGAGAAAACGGTCACAAAATTCGTGGCATTAAATGCCCAACGGATCTATTTCTGAAGCTGCTTAATCGGTCTAAGAAGGGTCATCAACCGACTAGATTGACAACTAGTCGGTCAGTGAACCTTCTTGGACCGACTAGATGGTTAACAGAGAAGATGGTGAAATCTGGGTAAGAACTAGTCGGTCTAAGAAGGATCATCAACCGACTAGATTGACAACTAGTCGGTCAGTGAACCTTCTTGGACCGACTAGATGGTTAACAGAGAAGATGGTGAAATCTGGGTAAGAACTAGTCGGTCTAAGAAGGATCATTAACCGACTAGATTGACAACTAGTCGGTCAGTGAACCTTCTTGGACCGACTAGATTTGAAACTAGTCGGTCTAAGAAGGATCATCAACCGACTAGATTGGCTTTTAATGCATTAACCATCCTTCTTGAACCAACTAACTGGTCAACAGTGAATGGGCTAAGTAAGCAATGATGTTTAGTCGGTTCAAGAAGAATTTCCAACCGATTAGATCGTCATCTAGTCGGTTGGTTCTTCTACTTGAACCAACTAAGATGCATACGAAGCCGAGAAATGAAGCGATAAGCTACGGGAAAGTTTCTAATGGCTTCTAAGGCAATCCTAGAGATACGATATGATAGAAATGAAGATTTCTAGGCAAGTACTACTCAAGGCTTAACATTCTACTAAACCGAAGCTAGAAGACATAAAATTAAACACGACAAACCATCTTCAAAGCTTCAACATGGAGAATCCGAATCCCTAGACTTCATGAAAAACTCCTTGAGCTTCAACGAAGCTCCAAGCACAACGATCACGCGTTCTAAGGAAGTCGTGGGACGTCGCTTGAGATGAACAAATTAATTTGGCGATGATATCCATAAATCTTCATGTTCTTGAGTCTTTTAGTTGAATGACTTGAATGTCATAGTCTTCGAAGCTTTTGACTCATCCATTCCTATCTTCTCTTTGGATTGAATCTCCATTCATTTGTTGATGCCATTGGCTTGAGGTTTGAAGTAGTCTTTGAGTTCTTCAAGCCAAGGCTTCACCTTTGTTGATCTACCAAGTTCTCCACTTGAATCAACACATGTAGTCACTTTTGATCTTCTTGAATCTAATTGATGACTTTTCATATAGCTGCAAACACAAGAGTTAGTCACAATGATTTGTGTTTGATCATCATCAAAATCAAGGTGGAGAGTCCAATACTCAACAGTATGAACTTCTACTAAGATCCTAGCTCTAAGATATGAGCGTTATGAAGATTAAAACGTAAGACCTACTCAAGGCTTAACATTCTACGAAAACGAAGCTAGAAGATAATAAATAAACTTGACGAACCGTCTTCAAAAGCTTCGATCGAATCTTCATGACTTATAAAATGGTCCTTGAGCTTCAATGAAGCTTTAGGCATAAGATCACGTGCTTTGAGAAGTCTTGAGACGTCGCTATGGATGTTCATACAAATTTGGCGACGATCTCCATAACTGCGTTCACAAAGAGTTAGTTCATGATATATTTATGTTTGTTCATCATCTAAAACCAAATCCAGGGAGTCCAATATCCAACATTCTCCCCCTTTTTGGTGATGACAAACCAACATAAATAATAATAAAAAATAATGATTCAAATGTAATTTACTTACTCACCCTGCATTGATGACACGTTAATTCCAAACTGAATAATACTAATATGCATCAAGCAGACGAGTAAAGTAAAGAATGAGATTTCAATTATTGAAATTTAGGATTTGAATTCCATTTTTATATCTTAACTCCCCCTGAATCTAACATATCAAATTAGATTCTTGGAAAAATGCTTTAAATTATCATTTAGCTCATCGTTATTATTATATCTCTCCCCCTTTGGCATTAGCAAAAAGAGTGGGAGGAGATCAACGACAACAACAATGGCTTCAAATAAAAGCACGGGAGTCGTAGAATACGACCACGGTCCAAATGACACCAAAGGAAAATACGAATAAAATCAAAGCGTGTCAATGAGACCAAAGTCAAAAATCGATAAATAAAATCATCAAAACTCAAATTAATCTAACGAATTGAGTTATGGAATATACTCTCCAATATCAACATTCTTGGTTAATTTAGTGCATGGAAAACAATTCTATGTTTCCATAGAAATAATTTCTTTTTAACCAATTTATTATCGTCGAGCGACGAAATCAAACATCAGAGACATAAAAAGAATATAATGTGCACAAGAGAATAAATGTCAACATCGATGTATATATATACATATATATAGCGACGAAATCAAACTTCAGAGACATAAAAAGAATATAATGTGCACAAGAGAATAAATGTCAACATCGATGTATATATATGTATATATATGTGTGTGTGTGTGTGTATATATATATATGAAGCATGAGTACATCAAAATGATACATCGACAACATACAAACACGATCCTTAGATCGAGTCACAAAAATACATCATATCTCACAGCATACACCATATGTCACACCGGACATCAAAATGATCATACATCATAAATGTAGCATCATAACACCAAAAATACATCAAAACATCAAAAACACCAGAGATACATCAAAATACATCCAAAAATATCAAAACTCCACAACCACCATCTATCCTACCCAACACTCTCACAACTAGATCTATCATCCAATGTGCATCGGGAGAGTCCTCCAAAGAAGCTCAGGAGGCAGCGGGAGGATCTGCAGCAGCAGCAGGCTCTGCAGGAGTGGAGGTGGTCACGGGGTCAGTAGGAGTGGAAATCTCTGGAGCAGCAACGGTAGTGGCCTCGGGAGCACCAGAAGAAGTATCCACCGCAAGTATGGTGGCAGCAGGTGTGCTCTCGGGGTCACCAGCAGAAGAAGCACATCAGCACCAGAAGACGTACCCTCAGGGGCACGAGCAGCAGCAGAACGAACAAGCTCCTCGATCTCATCCTCATTCAACTCCTCCTCGTCAGAAACTGACGGAGGGATATCAATACCCAAACGAGAAGCGATATGAGCAAGTATCCACTTTGGATGCTTCTATGCGTTCTCTCACCGAGAAATATGAGTGCACATTAGGCCGAATTAATAAATTCAATAAGGGTAAGGACCATTTAGACAAAATCCTAAATGACTTACTTCCGGCCAATCACCAATTAGCTTGGGGTATACGATGGGAAGTTCATCCAAATCGGCCACTACCTTTGTTAGGCCAACTTCCGGTGACTCAACGAGTGGGAGTAAACACTCTATTGGTAGTTCATCTACCAATGGTGCTTCCACCTCGTACACACCCTCATTTGGAAAGAAACCCACTTTGGGTGGACCTCCAAAGAAGGGTCATGCTTATATGTACACAAATACCATGCCACGTAGGAACACAAGTCCTACTCCACATGCTCACACATATGATGATTTTTATGCACCACATCCACGGGCACGTGCACACCATGTGAGACACCCACACGCACGTGTTCCTCCACATGCGTATATTCATCCACATCATCATATGAACCATTCTCATAATGCACCATTTCATCATGTTCCTTATGCCTATCCACGACATGCATCACGTAGAAATCAACAACGCATGCATGCACCCAATAGGATTAAGGCTCCCAAAATATTCACCATTTGGAGCCCAAAGGACACAAGCATGAATGAAAAACAAATTTATATGAATTCGTATTTCATGAATGTCGTGCATAGTGATAATTATGTGGGGAAGTCTAAGTCCAATTGGACTTGGCTTCCAAAGGTCTAATCTTTTGGACCCAATGACCTTGGGTACCATGATACGATATTTTCTATCTTTAGGTACTCAAGAAAAATAAACGGAGCAATAAATTTAAATTTAGCTCCAAGAGGAATTGGATACTCGATAGCGGGTGTTCAAAACACAAGACGGGTGACACTCAATTGCTCTCCGGAGTGGTTCCCATTGCAAATGGAAACCGGGTAGTCTTTAGAGGCAACGAGAGCGGAACCATCATAGGTGTTGGTAAAGTGGGTAATCCTTCTAAACCTCTAATAAATGATGTTTACCTTGTTAAAGGATTAAACCACAATCTTATTTCAATAAGCCAACTTTGTGACAAAGGTTACAAAGTTAGTTTTGCGAAAGGAATGTGCCATATTTTAAGAAAAGATAATAATCAATTATTGTTTTCCGGCACACGCCATAAGGATATATATATCCTAGATCTTCCAAGATCACATGAACAATGTCTCATTGCCAACACAAGTGAACAACACTTATGGCATCGACGTTTTGGTCATGTGAACATTGGAACACTATTTAAGCTTTCCAAGTTAAATTCTATTAGAGGGTTCCCTAAGCTTGTCTTTCAAAAGAAAAGCTTTTGTGACTCGTGTCAACGAGGCAAGCTTCCAAAATCGTCTTTTAAACCTAAGAAAAGCATTTCTTCTAAGCGGCCACTAGAGCTATTACATCTAGATTTATTTGGGCCAACTAGAGTTGCTTCATTAGGAAATGCACGATATGGACTTGTCATCGTTGATGACTTTTCTAGGTTTACTTGGGTATTTTCATTGAGTAATAAAAATGATGCTTTTGAAAACTTCACAATATTTGTCAAGAAAGTACAAAATCTCATTGGAACCACCATTGTCACTCTTCGTAGTGATCATGGAGGGGAATTTGAGAATGAGTCTTTTGAGAACTTTTGTGATGAAGTTGGTATTACACACACCTTTTCATTCCCTCGCGCACCTCCTCAAAATGGTGTTGTTGAGAGAAAGAATAGGACGCTAGTGGAGTGTGCTCGCACTATACTTGATGATAGCCAACTTGGCCATCAATTTTGGGCGGAAGCGGTACATACCGCTTGCTATGTGTTTAATAGGATACTTTTGAGGCCCGACACTAAACAAACTTGTTATGAATTGTTGTTTGGTAGATTGCCTCAAGTTAAACATTTTCGAGTTTTCGGTTCAAAATGTTTTATTAAAAACACGTATGGTAGTTTGGAAAAATTTGATCCAAGATCCGATGAGGGGATTTTTGTTGGATATTCCTCACGTAGCAAAGCCTACCGGATATACAACAAGCGAACCTCAACGATCGAGGAATCACTTCATGTTTCATTTAATGAAGGTTTTGCTCCAACTAGAATTACTAATGATGATGACTCCATGGATGTCTTATATGATTCAATTGGTAATTCTAACTCTATTGATTTTATTGATACTAACCCTACTAATGAAGTTTTTGAGAATGTTCCTAGTGATCAGGGAATTCCCAAACGGCTTCATACCGTTCGTGACCATCCTCATGAGCAAGTCATTAGCAATATCCTTGATAGTGTCAAGACGAGATCGCAAGTCAACTACTTCGCTCATTGTGCCTTTGCCTCCTCGATAGAGCTAAAGAATATTAACGAAGCGTGCGAAGATGGTGCTTTGATCTTAGCCATGGAGGAGGAACTCATTCAATTCGAGAGGAATGAGGTTTGGGAGCTTGTTCCATTACCATCGAAGAACCACACCGCCATAGGGACAAAGTGGATCTTCAAGAACAAGATCGACAAAAACCAAATCGTCGTCCGGAACAAAGCTCGGTTAGTAGCTCAAGGCTACCGGCAAGAGGAAGGTATTGATTTCGAAGAATCCTTCGCTCCGGTAGCTAGATTAGAATCAATTAGATTATTGTTATCTTTTGCATGCCATAAAGATTTTAAACTATTTCAAATGGATGTTAAAAGTGCATTTTTAAACGGAGATGTTGTTGAGGAAGTTTATGTTTCTCAACCTCCAGGTTTTATAAATGAAAAATTTCCAAATCATGTTTTCAAACTTAAGAAAGCACTCTATGGTTTGAGACAAGCTCCTCGAGCTTGGTACGACCGTTTAAAGAATTTTCTTTTGGATTTGGGTTTTAAAATGGGAGAAGTTGATTCCACATTATTTGTTAAGTATTCGAATAATGATATAATTTTAGTTCAAATATATGTTGATGATGTCATTTTCGGTGCTACTAACTTTGCTCTTTGCGAAGAGTTTTCTAATGTGATGAAGGATCAATTTGAGATGAGCCACAAGGGTGAGCTCAAATATTTCTTAGGTCTCCAAATTCGCCAAATGAACAATGCAATCTTCATCCACCAAACGAAGTACACGGTGGAGTTGCTAAAGCGATTTGGAATGGAGAATGCCTCCGGGAAGAAGACTCCAATGAGCACGACTATGCATCTTGATAAAGATACGGGCAGAAAAGATGTAGACATTCGTCTATATCGAGGTATGATAGGTAGTTTACTTTATCTTACCGCAAGTAGGCCTGATATTATGTTTGCCGTATGTGTATGTGCTCGTTATCAGTCTCAACCTAAGGAATCTCACTTAGTAGCGGTAAAACGTATTTTCCGTTATTTAAGTTACACACTTGATTTTGGATTACTTTATCCAAAATCTAGCACATATGAGTTAATCTCATATAGTGACACAGATTATGCGGGATGCAAATCCGACAGGAAAAGTATTAGTGGCACTTGCCATTTTATAGGAAATTCTCTTGTCTCTTGGTTTTTCAAGAAGCAGAATTCCGTATCACTTTCACACACCGAGGCGGAATATATTGCCGCCGGTGCCACGTGTGCTCAGGTTCTTTGGATGAGACACACTCTTAAAGACTTTGGTATAAACTGTGATACTTGCCCTATCATGGTAGACAACCAAAGTGCAATTTGTCTCTCTAAGAATCAGGTACATCATTCCCGTTCTCAACACATAGATGTCCGACACCATTTCTTAGATGATCATGTTGCTAAAAAGGACATCATATTAGTGTACGCTGAAACCCAGAAGCAAATCGCCGATATTTTCACGAAACCGCTAAAGGAAGACTCCTTTGTGCGGTTGCGTCGAGAATTGGGGATTATGGGTGAATCCGAGATTTATGATTCATTTTTATTCAATAATCTTGCATGCTATTCAATTTCATTATATTTGCACATGCTAGATTTATTGGAATTTTCTGGATTTTTCGTTGAATTTTCGGAATTTTCGCTCGATTTGTTCATAAACGTCAAATTTCAGATTTTTGATGTTTAATGGGGTAGTATAATGATTAATGAGTGTTTTACGATGTTTCGTCCAAGTGCGATTAGGAGAGATCTCAAAATTTCAAATTCTAAAATTTTTGAACTCTATTAGTTGGTTCATGTTCATTGACCGACCGACTAGATCATCATCTAGTCGGTCAGTGAATGAACTCAGACCGACTAACTCAAGCCCTAAATTTGGCTTCAGTTACTATTTGCACTTAGTCGGTTCAAGCTCATTGGCCGACCGACTAGATCGTCATCTAGTCGGTCAGCGCTTGAACTGTGACCCACTAAATGCAACGGGGACTGCTTGGTCTTTTTGCATTCCGATCGATTTAATCTCCTTCTAACCGACTATTCCTCATTTTAGTCGGTGAGATTTTTTTTCCTAAACCCCCTAAACCATGTGCCTCTTCGTCTCCCTCCGTCGAGTTCGTCAATCTCCGGCCATCTTTCCGATCATCTCCGGCCGAGGATCACTCCCTCTCCTCCTAGGTATCCTCCCTCTCATCTTTTAGATCTAGGGTTCCTTGTTTTCAGCTCTTAGGGTTAGGGCTTCTAGTTCTGTTCGGTTAGGGTTTATCTAGGGTTTAGACCTCGATTTCTCGTGTTGATTCGTGTGTGTCTTGTCGCGCTTATGGCACGAACACGTATTCCGATCGAACCTACTCGTCCATCACCTATGACCGTCGATTCACCACCTACGGACCCCCCGGAACCCAAACGCCGATCGAAATCCACCCATCCCTCTTCGTCTTTGCCTCCTCTTAAGCGAAAGAGGATGGCGATAACGAAGCCCCGAGCCTGATCTCAGCCTAGGAAGCAACCTGTCTCTCCAGCTTCGTTCCGTGCACCCACACCTCCTGATGATTCTGACACGGAATACATCCCGGAGACCGAGCATACCGCTCGGGATCCTACTCCTCCACCCCGTTCTTCCACACGTCAGCCTAAGGGAAATGGTCCGATGACAGTTGGCGGTGTCGATATTTCATTATGTCGCGATGACCCGATGTGTCTCGCAGCATATAACCATATCGAACACTGCCCGCTACTATTGGAGCATTTCGTACAGTTCTCTGACTTCCCATGCCTAGCTGATCTTCTGTCGTCTAGCGGTCTTATCGATTATCTTCGGTATGACCCTAAGGCGAATCCGCATCCATACCATCGCCTTGTTAAGCTTTTCTATGCCAACCGCGTTCACGGTCAGTACGATGAGACCCATTCGATTGAGACTACTGTCTGGGGACACCGATTGTCCTCACGACAGAAGTCTTAGGAGATTTGATTGGTGTCTCCTCGTCTGGCCTTCTTCCTTGGATATTTCTGTCGATGATATTTCTGAGCTCGATCAGGTGATGCTCACCGAGATCTTTCATGAGATTCCTCCTGCCATGATTGGCGTGCCATCTAAGTCCTTCAAGCCGAATGCTTGGGTACTTACTCTGATCCTGAAGTTGTGCCTCCTTCCGAAGTACGGCTCTTCTTCATTGCCATCCCAGCCATTCCTGAAGCTCATTTACGCCATCTTCATGGGGAGCGAGATTAACTGGGCTAGGATCATTCTCGATAAGATGGATTCTTTCGAGTGTATCCAAAAGTCCACGAAATCTGCTCACGTCCCATTTCCCGGCCTTCTGACACTCGTATTCCGTCACTTTCGTGACCCTCTGCCACCTAATGATGAGCGTCCCCTCGGTCCCCCTCTGAATGCGACGGCCGTCAAGAAGTCTCTTGCGGCGCTTCGTCACGTTCAGGGGATGACCCCCTCTACTTCAACGTCTGCTTCAGCTGCTCCTGCTCCCTCTCCTACTCTTGCTGACTTCACACGTACGTTGAAATGTGTGGAGTCTCAATGTGCTCTTATACCAAATGTAATGCCATACTAAGCTATTGCACAAGTACTAGAGGGGTGGTGAATAGTACTTTAAAATAATTAAGAGGATAATTCCTAATTATCTTGCACACTCTACCAATCAATGCGGAAATGCAGAAATGTAAATATAGACAACAAATAAAACAATCGCAAACAAGCAATTTAACGGGTTCGGATCCACCCAAGTCTCCCCGACTTGTTCCCGGTGATCCTACGTCCCAACCACCCAGATCCCCTCCGGATACTTGAGTTAGAAACCCTAACTCAAGATTTGCACTATGAAATACTTGTGAAAAACCTTCACAAAGTCAAATCATACACAAATGAAATTATGACTCCCACAACCCGGGATCACAAACAAACTCTCACAACCGAGAGTGAATCACTTACAATATCAAAGTAAATTGAAATAGAAATTCTTACCGACAAAATCCTATGCCTTGAGTAAACTTACGATTTAGGACAAAACGGATTTTGGAGAAGATGAAGAGGCACCAAACCCTAGCTCCAAGTAGATGACCAGCAATGGAGTCCTAGGTGGATGTTGGTGACCTTGGATCAAGCACTTGGCTTGGAAGGCTCACAATCAATGGATCTCTCTTTTGAAATAAGAGTGAGGGAGAGATTCAAGATTGGAAATGAATGAGCTTTGAATGAGATTGAATGCTTCTCTTTTGATCTCTAAACTTCTCTTAATATCAGCATTGAGTGCAATGAATGCAGCACACCAAGTATTTATAGGTTAGAGGAAAGAGAGAGAGAGAAAAACGTTTCAATTAAAGCTCCAAGGGCTCTATTCTGAACCAAACTAGTCGGTCAAAGAACAACCACTAACCGACTAGTTCATCAACTAGTTGGTCGGTGAAACAACATGAACTGACTAAGAGGTGAACAGTGAATAGATGAAGTTTCAGACTAAAAGAACTAGTCGGTCCAAGAAGACTTGCCAACCGACTAGTTTCACAACTAGTCGGTCGGTGGGTGAACTTAGACCGACTAAGAGATAAAACATACTAGTCTGAATAGAAGTTGAATTAGTCGATCCAAGAACAAATGTTGACCGACTAGTTCATCAACTAGTCGGTCGCCAAATGTATATAGACCGACTAACGATAAACAGTAGCTCAGGCTCAAAAATGGAAGTTCAACTAGTCGGTCCAAGAAGGATTCCTAACAGACTAGTTTCACAACTAGTCGGTCGGTGAACCTTCTTTGACCGACTAACTGTAAACAGTAACTGAGCTAGAAATTGAGAAGGCAAACTAGTCGGTCCAAGAAGCTTTACCGACCGACTAGATCACCATCTAGTCGGTTGGTTCTTCTTCTTGAACCAACTAACATGCACAAGAAGTCGTGAATCGAAGCGCGAAGCTTCGGGGAAGTTTGTATGGACTTCTACTAAGATCCTAGCTCTAAGATATGAGCGTTATGAAGATTAAAACGTAAGACCTACTCAAGGCTTAACATTCTACGAAAACGAAGCTAGAAGACAATAAATAAACTTGACGAACCGTCTTCAAAAGCTTCGATCGAATCTTCATGACTTCTAAAATGGTCCTTGAGCTTCAACGAATCTTTAGGCATACGATCACGCGCTTTGAGAAATCTTGAGACATCGCTATAGATGTTCATACAAATTTGGCGATGATCTCCATAACTGCGCTCACAAAGAGTTAGTTCATGATATATTTATGTTTGTTCATCATCCAAAACTAAATCCGGGTAGTCCAATATCCAACACGGTATGCCCATAGCACATCATTCAGCTTCTGGGACCAGTCCTTCCTTGACGAGCTCACTGTCTCTTCAAGGATCATTTTTATCTCTTTGTTGGAGATCGCTACTTGCTCGCTCGTTTGTGGGTGATAGGCGAGCCCGATCTTATGATACACCCCGTATTTCTTGAGTAAGGCCTCAAACTTCTTTTCAATGAAGTGACTGTCGTCGTCACTTATGATCGTCATTGGCACTTCGAAGTGGGGAATGATGATATACTTGAAAAATTTTTCCACGGCACTGGCATCATTCGTTGGGGTAGCTATGGCCTCCACCCATTTGGACACGTAGTCCATGGCCACTAGGATGTATTTGTTCCCATAGCTCATGGGAAATGGGCTCATGAAGTCGACCCCCAGCAGTCAAATAATTCAATCTCCGGAATGCCTTTGAGCGGTATCTCATCCCTCCTTGTAATGTTCCAGGTCCTCTGGCACCTGTCGCACCATTTGATATAGTCATTGGTGTCCTTGAAAAGTGTTGGCCAGTAGAACCCACATTGGAGAATCTTTGCTGTGGTTTTTGTTACTGTTGTGTGGCCACCTCAAGGTTGGTCATGTCAATGAGAGATGACAGAAGTGGTTTCTTCCTTGGGAATGCACCGTCTAATGATTCCTTTTCATCTGGGCATGATTTATAGAGATGAGGGTCGTCCTAGAAATAATTTTTGGCATCACTTATAAACTTCCTTCGCTGGTAAGTGACCAATCCATGAGGCAAAGTCTCGCTTACCAAAAAGTTGACTATATCAGTGTACCATGGTGTGTCAACGGAATTGACTACAAGCAACTGCTCCCAAGTGAAGGAGCCCTCAATAGGTAAACTGTCATCCTTGTCCCAAGAATGAGCTGGGACAAATGGTCAGGTACCACGTTTTTCGTGCCCTTCTTGTCTTTAATTTCAACATCAAATTCTTGGAGGAGGAGAATCCATTGTATCAATCACGGTTTAGTGTCCTTCTTGCTCAATAGATATTTTAAAGTAGCATGGTTTGTGTGGATTGTGACTTTTGATCCCAGAAGATATGTCGGAATTTCTCAATGGAGTACACCACTGCTAGCAGTTCCTTCTCAGTGGTGGTGTAATTTCTCTGGGCCTCATCCAGTGTTTTGCTGGCATAGTAGATATCATGTAGCTTCCCTTCTTTCCTCTGCCCTAATACAATGCCAACCGCATGATCACTCGCTCACACATTAGTTCAAATCGCAAATTCTAGTCCGGCGGCTGGATGTCTGAAGCGAAGATGAGAGCTTCTTTCAACCTGTTGAAAGCCTCGAGGCATGCGTCAGTAAAATTAAATGGCGTGTCTTTTGCAAGTAATTCAGTAAGGGGGCGCGTGATTTTCGAGAAATCTTTAATAAAACGGCGGTAAAACCCCTCATGTCCAAGAAATGCTCGGATTCCCATAAGATTGGTTGGCGGGGAAAGTTCCTTGATGACCTCGATTTTATCCTTATCTACTTGTATCCCCTTGGATGAAATGACATGCCCAAGGACAACTCCCTCCGTTACCATAAAATGGCATTTCTCCCCGTTCAGAGTAAGGCTATGTTCACGGCATCGTCCTAAGACTTTGGATAGGTTCGCTAGGTAGAAATTGATTCGGGATATAAATTGCTTATTTCCCCCCAATTTCTGGGCATTTTATGTGTATATCATGTTATTTTGGATTTGATACGGGCGTATTTGTGATATTGTGTAATATTGAAGCTTATTCATATTTTATACATAAAATATGATTTTTATGGACTAATTTTTGATCCTCTTATTTTTTAGGTACTTCTGGAATTTTTCTGAATTTTCTGAAATTTTTCCAGATTTTTTTGTAGATTGGAGCTATTTTTGGGGATTATTTGGAGCCAAGAATGCAATTTCTGGAATTTATAAAAAGAAAAAAAACAAAAAAAATAAAAAAATAAAAAACCATCAGCCCGTGGCCCGCTGGAAATTGAAAATTTTTTTAAAAAAAATAATAAGAAGGCTCGCATTTTGGGCCGGCCGCTTGGCCGGCCCAAGGCAGCAGCAGGCGGGGCACGCGCCCCGCGCGTGCCCCGCCCGCGGGTCGGGCGCACCCAGCGCCTGACCCGCTTGGGCTGCTCCCCAATGCTATGCACGCTTGGCGCTTTGGCAGTTCGGGTAGCCCACAAACCCGACCCGCGATGCAATTAAGCTAGGCTGAGTGCGAAAAATTGGGGTTAGTTCGTTTTTTCAGCGGTTCTTCGGCCAATAGAGGATTTTTGGGGTTTCTTCTTCCCCATTAGGGCTAGGGCTAGGGCTTGGAGGTTGATGAAGCTTGGAGCTTGGATGAGCACTTGGAAGAGGAAGATTTCACCTTGGAGTGACACTTGGGTGAAATTTCTCTAATCTCTTGTGTATTTGATTTAGGGTTTTGTGTTGTAATTTGGATGATAATTTTGAGTAAAGATTTCTTCTTTTTCATTATGATTCTCTAAATCTTGCTTGTGTGGTTGTGTTGTGTGATTGTTGTTGTTGGGTTGTGAAATTCATCTCTAGCATGTGTTTATCTTCTAAATTGGTGGATGAAACTTAAGTTAGTTTGTTTATTGGAACCCTAAGGGGAAATCCAAGAAGAGGATCATCCTAGCGGACCCTCTCTAATGTGCTCATTGTCTATTACTCGCATGGGTTTCATTCACTACTTATTGCACCCCACTTGTTCGATGAAATGCCGCATTCTCCGATTGAGTGTCCTTAGCCGGATAATCAATTGAGTTATATTTGGGATGATTTCTTGTGCCCACGGACTCATTCACATGCACACCACACGAGTCCTCCTCGTTGCTTGTCGATTCGGTTCTCTAACCCTACCCACTTAGGATATGATTTGTTGATTCACCGCACTTTTTCCCACTCATCCACCTTTAGTTGAGATTGTTGTAACACACTATTATTTTTCTTTATCGATCAATTTTGTGAATATAGAACGACTTGTCCATGTGATCCGACCCGGTACTCACCGGTTATTTTTATTGCATTGACACTCCTATGCTTGGGAGTAGAAGGCATGCTTTTGTGCGTCCTCCCATTCAACCAATTGGCGCCGTTGCCGGGGACAACGGTTTCTATTAGTTGATTGATTTTGAAAGTTTTAATGTGATACTACTATCTCTTAGTGTGAGTCTTTTCGATTCTTCATCTTTCACTTATTGTTCATCCTTGTTTATTTTACGCTTTTTGAGTCTTTTTGATTGTTTGTTTTTGTTTTTTTCAAACATGGCAAGTACTTCAAACTCTCTTGGGTTTGACATGCGGGTGACCAAATCCCTACCGAGATTCTTTGGTAAGGATGCGGAGAGCCCTTACCTACATATTAAGAAGTTTGAGAGTGCTTGCAAGCTTCATTTTGATGGGAACACGTGTGATGAAAAGCTTTATCTTAAATTCTTTCCCTATTCATTGGATGGTAGTGCATTAAATTGGTTTAAAGTTTATATCCCTCATCTTAGTCCATCTTGGCTTGTACTAAAGCAAAAATTTTGTATGAATTTTTTTCCATCTTACAGGACCAAAACATGGCAAGGAAGAATGGTGAACTTTGCTCAGCGCATCGGTGAGACATTTTTTCAGGCTTGTATGCGTTTTTCAGAGTTAGTTCACAATTGTCCACATCATGGATTTGACAGGGTGCGTCTTCTTGGATTCTTCTTGGAGGGTCTGCTTCCGGAGACGCAGGATTTTGTGGATATGTTGGACAACGGCCACTTTTTGGACATGGATGAGAATGCAGCTTGGCGTTATTTGGAGTCATACAAGGAGGACGATCACACATTGGTTGTGACTCCAAATGAGCCAAGCCATGAAGTTTTGGTCCACCAAGCCCTGAATGAAGAAGTTTGTATGGATCTCACCCCACCGATAGTTGAAGAATTGAGTGCCACATGCCAAGTAGTATTTGAGGAACCAAGTGTTGGCATGGAGGAGTTGGTTGAGCCGGTGGAGGAAATTGTCTTGTCGACATCTCCTATTTCTGATGGGCCGTGTCAATTAGTTGTTGAAGAATTGGTTGTTGACATGGTGGAGATAGAGGAGCCGATCACGCACGCACTTGGGAGCGAAGTGGGCGAGGAGGATTGTTCTTGTATTGATGAGCCTGAAGAAGAGGCAAGCGAGGATGAGTCTATATCACATGCTATCATGGATCCCGAGCTTCCCTCTCCTTCGGTAGTTTCAATGGAGATAGCACTTCCTCCCCCGATTGATATTGAATGCCGCGGGGATGAGCTTCGAACCACATCATATTCAACCATCCAGGGAGTTTTCTCACACATTCATCATACTTTTCATTCCTTATTTTATATTGATGATTATGTGTGGATGTCATTTTTTGGGAATGTGTCCCCATCTCTCTCTTACACAACCCGTCTCCTTCCTTATATAGGTACACACTTTGAGGCGATGCTTGGGGTTGTGTACGTGGCCGCCATTGCCACGTTTGGTCGAGGAGCATTGGCGGAGGAAATAAAAGGAGCGTTGGAACAATTGCCACCGCCGATGGAAATTTTGGATCCGCCATTTGCCACGGTGTGTTCTTTCCAATAGTGTAAATAAATAAATGTTTTATTTTAGTGTTTTTGTATGCTTTTCTTTTTTTTCTAGGATCTTTTGTCGAGATCTAATACTCTCCCAACATTACGGACAATGTTTATTTTAAGTTGGGGGGAGAGTGTTAGAATCTTTAGGTTTGTTAGGATTTTGATGTTAACTCAATTTTTTTTGAGATACCTCCATCTTGCTCTCATCCAATGAACTTCATTTGCTATCATATTTGGCCTCCTTGTCCCGACGCCGTTTGCTTTGTGCTTAGCCCCTACATGCTTTAATACCATGCAATTTTTTCGGATTATTATTTTGGTATCAAATTCATAAATGTTTGATTGGCATGGTTTAATTCTTTTCCAATTTGGATTCATATGCAAATATGCCATGTATGGAACTACATTATATGTCGTGATACTCTCTTTGAGATAATTTGGGAAAAGTTTGGTGTAAGTAATTTCATGTTGGGATGAATGGCTTAGTTTTTAATTGGATTGGGTGTGGCCATATGGTGCATGTTTTGTTTTCCTGTTAAGGAGTGGGTGGATGAGTTGATAATTCATGTTTGGAATGAGAAAGAGAGTTAATATAAGTGAATGGTTTTCCTAATCAAATCGAGTAGCCGGTGCCCCACCCCCCGAAACATTGGAGAGGACGCCAAAAATGAGATTTAGGGGATCATTCCATCCCTTTGCATATATAGCGTTATCGCGTGTAGACAAAAGGTGGCCATGTTTGCATTTCATAGCGTTATCGCGTGAATGCAAAACATAAACATAAAAAAAAACAAAAAACAAAAAACAAAAAAAGAAGGAAAAAGAAAAGAAAAAGAAAAAAATGAATGCATAAATGAAAAATAAGCAACATAAGTGATGCAATCTCATCTCCCACAACTTAGAGGAATTTCTTTTGTTTTGGCCATTTCCATGAAAATTGGAAATTTTGTCATTTGCACTATATCCTAATGAATGTGATACGGGCTTATTACCTCACTTTTCTTTAAATTGGATTGATGGGAGTGTCATTTGTTCTTTATTTTCATACATTGGGTATATTGGCTTTGGAATCATTTGGAAATACCATTTTGTGTATTCCATGAGGATATCTTGAGTTGGTGCATGTTTTTCACTTTAATCCGAATTTATCGCATATTTTGCTAGGGACTAGCAAAAAGCTAGTTGGGGGTGTGATTCGGGATATAAATTGCTTATTTTCTCCCCATTTCTGGGCATTTTATGTGTATATCATGTTAGTTTGGCTTTGATACGGGTGTATTTGTGATATTGTGTAATATTGAAGCTTATTCATATTTTATACATAAAATGTGGTTTTTATGAACTAATTTTTGCTCCTCTTATTTTTCAGGTACTTCTGGAATTTTTCTGGATTTTCTGGAATTTTTCCAGATATTTTTTTGGAGATTGGAGCTATTTTTGGGATTATTTGGAGCCAAGAATGCAATTTCTGGAATTTATAAAAAGAAAAAAACAAAGAAAAATAAAAAAATAAAAAACTATCAGCCCGCAGCCCACTCAGCGAGCGGGCCGCTGGCAATTGAAAAAGTTTTTAAAAAAATAATAAGAAGGCCCGCATTTTGGGCCGGCCGCTTGGCCGGACCAAGGCAGCAGCAGGCGAGGCACCCGCCCCTCGCGTGCCCCGCCCGTGGGTCGGAGCGCCCGACCCGCTTAGGCTGCTCCCTAATGCTGCGTGCGCTTGGCGTTTTGGCAGGTAGGGTAGCCCACAAACCCGACCCGCGATGCAATTAAGCTGGGCTGAGTGTGAAAAATTGGGGGTTAGTTCGTTTTTTAAGCGGTTCTTCGGCCAAGAGAGGATTTTTTGGGGTTTCTTCTTCCCCATTAGGGCTAGGGCTAGGGCTTGGAGGTTGATGAAGCTTGGAGCTTGGATGAGCACTTGGAAGAGGAAGATTTTGTAGGATCCTGCCAAAACAGAGTTAGGATCGATAATTAAAGTTGAGACTTACGCTTGCGTATGCGGCACGGTAGTCTCGGAACTTTGCCTTCGGATTCGCCACGACGGATCGAGTCTTCTCACGAATGGAGTAAGGCTACTAAATCCACAATCTAAATCTCTACTTTAGATTAAGAACTTGGATAGAGGGAGAGGAAGTATTTCGGCAGAGCTTCGCTAGGATGAAGATGCATGCATGAATGCCATGCAAAAGTGTTAGAAATGGCTTACCCTTGGGTCTTATTTATAGCCCCCAAGGTAGTTATTTTAGGGTAAATTGTTCCTTTGGAACAATTTAACTAAGGTGTACCATGATACATGGCACATTATAAGCTTAAGTTGTACCATATGCATGGTACAACATAAGCTTAAGATATTCCCCCTTTATTAGCCATATGTCGCATGCACTTATGCATATATAATGCGACTTTCCTACTCATCCAGAGATCCTCTCCGCAAGGGAACAGATTCCCTTCGCACACGACTTCGTGTACGCGACGTTCGAGGTCCGTATTCCCTCGTACATACCCCACAAGGGTGTACAAACGTCTTCCATATCCAACATCTCCCACTCACACTTGAGGGGATTGTAAGAGAACGTCTTTCTCTTAGTTCTTTCATCTATCATACCGAGAAATAGACCGTGCGACCGTCATGCGCGTAGAGTCTGTTGTTGTGCACTTGTTAGAGATACACAACGACCTCGAAGGTGCAAAGTTGAGTAGTTCAACGCATACTTTACCCTAGATTATTTCTTCACATTTCTTATACTTTATATTCAACAATTGAATCCCATCTGGATTACAATTGGCTGGCCAGCTTTGAATCATTAAAGTCCAAATGCGAATATGAAATCAATCTTCCTCTTCTTGCGAACCTTCTGATCTTGACTTGATTCGCTTTTCTAACGTGCCCCGCCGAGCCGAATTATCATAGCCCATTAGCAACACGCTAAAATAGCGATCATCTCGTCAAATCTAAAGGAACCAATTGGAGTCCTTGAGGGTAAGAGTTAAGACCCGTATGGCCTTTGAGTCTCACATAATAGCAAACACTATTGCTACTAACTCAGTGGTCGAAATGCATACGTGGTATGAACACGTACTACAACATCACTCCTTTCCCAGGGAGAGTATGTCTTAATGATGTTGTACGGATGAAAGATCAGACACCACAGTGCCTATCTTTTTGAGTCCCCTTACTACTCGTGAAATATTCACGGACTCTCATCCTGCATAAGACAGATAGGATTTAAAAATCCTATGAGATCTCTTTCAAATATCCTTGTGATACAGATCTCAGATCTTTTGTAAGCATCCATATGATGCAGATCTTTCATTCGACTATCTTGTTTAAGTCACGACTCTAAATCATTTGTCTAATGATTTTGACTTTAAACTAGTCTCATCTCTATCTTATCCATCTGATAAGATAAGGCGGTTGCTCATGTGAGAGAGCCAACCTTAATCTGTCCGACATACACACAATAAAATAGCTGAGACTTAAACACAAATGTATATAAAATCATTTGTAAGAAACTTGTATGCAAATTAAACTTTGATCTTCTATAGACATGGGAAATATTACATGATACAGCTCAGCACCTACGAATTCCCATAGATGATAAGTGTTTGAAAAACACATCTCTGGGGATCGCCTTAGTAAGGGGATCCGCTATCATCTCATGCGTGGATATGTATCCTATGTCTACTTCCTTCCGTTTGTCATAGTCCTTCGCAAACTTGAATCGAATGTCAATGTGTTTGGTCTTACAATGAAATTTAGGATCTTTGACATAGGCAATCGAAGCTTGACTATCACTGTATATTGGAACAGTGCTTGAGTCAGTGGCATTCGTCAGCCTGTCTAAGAATTTCCTAAGCCAAACAGCTTCTTGGACCGCCCTGCTGAATGCTACGAACTCGGCTTCCATGGTTGATAGAGCGATGCAGGTTTGTTTCTTGCTGCTCCAGGATATTGCACCATTCCCGAGCAAGAAAACAAAGCCTGAGGTAGATCTTCGCTCGTCGAGATCACCTGCCCAATCAGCATCGGTATAGCCTTCGAGTCTCAAGGTATTGCCTTGATAGCATAACGCATAGTCCGCAGTCCCTTTGAGGTACCTTAATATCCTCTTCACCGCTTTCTAGTGTGCCTGTCCTGGGTTGGATTGGTAACGGCTTACCATACCAACACCATAGCAAATGTCCGGTCTGGTACACATCATAGCGTACATCAGACTCCCGACAGCACTGGAGTATGGAACCTTTTCCATAGCTTTCTTTTCTTTTGGATCTTTGGGACACATTTCCAAACATAGACCCTCGCCTTTGCTTATTGGAGTATCAATTGGCTTGCAGTCCTGCATATTAAACCGTTCTAAAACTTTCTTTATATATGTCTCTTGAGAGAGAGAAAGAATTTTCTTGGAACGATTCCTTGAGATCTTAACCCCAAGGATATATGCAGCTTCACCTATGTCTTTCATCTCAAAGACGGATGAAAGCCAAGCTTTGATATCCATGATAAGACGCTTATCGTTTCCGGCTATAAGTATGTCATCTACATAAAGAGACATAATTACGTACTTGTTTTTAATCCTCTTAATATATACGCAGTTGTCTTCGTCGAGCATGGAGAAACCATATGACAAAACGACTTCTTGAAAGCGTATATACCACTGCCTTGAGGATTGTTTAAGACCATATATGGATTTACGAAGTTTACAAACCTTATGTTTGTTTTCTTCTTGTACAAACCCGTTTGGTTGTTCCATGTAGATCTCCTCATCTAGTTCTCAGTTAAGAAAAGCAGTCTTTACATCCATCTGATGTAATTCGAGGTCCAAACAAGCCATCATTGCCAGAATTAAGCGAATGGAGGTAAAACGCACGACAGGAGAGAAAGTCTCTTCGTAGTCTATTCCTTCCTGTTGCGTGAAACCTTTCGCAACAAGGCGAGCTTTATATTTCTCGATGGAGCCATCAGCCTTATGCTTGATTTTGAGAACCCACTTGTTCTCAATGGCTCTACGTCCCTTAGGTAAATCAACCAAGTCCCAGACTTGGTTTGTTTTCATGGATTGAAGTTCTTCTTCCATTGCCGCTATCCATTAATCTTTAGCGGGGCATGTGACGGCCTGTTTGAAATTTGCAGGTTCGTCATCATCTTGTAGTAATGTCATGAATGTTTGAGGAAATTCATCCTCAAATCTTAGAGGTGTTAGCCTCGTTCGATTACTACGTCTTGTTTGAGTTTGATCACTCCCACTTGGAATGACATCACTCCCACTTGGAATAACATCACTCCCACTCGGAATAGGATTGGTATCGTTCGTATCATTCATTGGTGAAGTTTGAAACGTATTTTCTTCTTCACCAAGAATTCTCTCACTCGAACGTTCCGATCCTTCTTGATCCCAAGTCTCAAACAAGGATAAGTCTTGACTTATCTCACCCTGTCTTGGAAACTCGTTTTCCAAGAAGACAACATCCCTCGATTCGAATTCTATTAGACCTCCATTGTCCTCTTGACCGACGAAAACATATCCTTTGGAGTTTTCAGCGTATCAGATGAAGATACACTTCCTCCCACGTGGCCCAAGTTTGCCATATTTGTGAGAGGATAAATGTGCGTAAGATGCACAACCCCAAGGTTTTAGAATGCTTAAGTCTGGAGTTCTATTGTTCCACAACTCATAAGGAGTAGAACTTACCGACTTCGAGGGTACACGGTTTAAGATGAATGTTGCCGTCAATAATGCATCACCCCAAAAGGTGATAGGCAAATTTGCCTGAGACATCATTGATCGGACCATTTCCATCAATGTCCTATTTCTTCTTTCCGCAACACCGTTTTGTTGCGGAGTATAAGGCATAGTTATTTGATGAACTATGCCTTTTTCATCACAGAGTTCCTTAAAACTCGTTGATTGATATTCCCCACCCCGATCGGTTCGCAAGACCTTTATCTTGCGATCTAGTTGATTTTCCACTAAACTCATATAGTTTTTGAAGCAAGATAAAGCTTCATGTTTATGGGAAATCAAATAAATATGACCGAAACGAGTGAAGTCATCAATGAAAGTGATGAAATAGGACTTCCCGCGTCTTGTCTTAACATTCATTGGACCGCAAATGTCCGAATGGATAAGCTGTAATGGAACTTCGGCCCTTGTGCCAGTTCCAAACGGCTTGCGACAAGTTTTCCCTACAAGACAATGTTCGCAAGTTGACATTTCAACTTTTGAAACATTAGATAGCAAGCCACTTTTGGCAAGTCTATCCATTCTAGTTGGTCCAATATGACCAAGTCTTGCATGCCAACAAATGATCTCAGATTCAGAGGTAGAAGCATTTGTCAAATGGAAACTTTCATTAATGGAAGAAGAATCATCATACATTGTATTTAAAACAATTAATCCATTACAAACATTACCAGACCCAATTAAAGAACTATTACAAACAAGGTCAACCTTTTGTTTATAGAACCTCCATTCATAATCTAAAGACATTAACATGACCACAGAAACGATATTCCTTCTAATATCTGGAGCAAAGAGGACATCGTGCAATAATAATGTCCGGCCGTTGTCGAGAACTAGCTTACATGTTCCGACGCCTTTGACTTCAACACGTGTGTTGTTGCCGACGTATATCCACTTTGTTCCTTGAGTTATCTTTCGATACTCTACGAAGAACCTTCTGTCCTTCGCTACGTGGTCTGTGGCCCCTGAATCAATCAACCAAAAATAGTTAGATTCAGCAAGAAACATGGAACTAGAAACACATATGTAACTAGCCCTACAAGTTACCTTATCACTTCCATCCGTACATGTACGAGCGAAGTGACCGTACTTGTTGCACTTAAAGCACTTGATCTTCTTCAAGTTTTTCTTCTTTGAGTGCACATTCTTTTGCCACTTTTTGTTCTTAGTCTTCTTTGAGGTTTCCGGTTCTTGCTTTCGTTCGTTCACAAACCTTAAGCGTTTATTCTTCCGCTTATTTCCCCCATGTGAGGAATTAGCGGCCATGTGCACTTCTGCACTAGGTTTTGCGGCTTGAATCTGCTCTTCCTCGAGTTCGAGGTGTTTTGAAACATCGCTTAAAGTTTTAATGCACTCATTATGAGTGAGGTGCATTTTCATGTTATCCCAGCTATCTGGGAGTGAACGAATGACTGCTTGGATCTGCTGTTCTTCAGACAGCGTAACACCCGCATCCTTTAATTCAGATATGAGATTCGCCATGTGGCGGAGATGCTTTTTCATAGAATGATCTCGCCGCATCTTGTACGCATCAAATTGAATTTTTAAGGAGCGGAGTTTGGTAACTGAAGTTCCACCAAACTTTATCTCTAGCTCAGACCATATGTCTTTGGCTAGGTCGAATTCCCGAAATAGACGCATTATGTCATTGTCCATGGCGGACAGTAACGTAATACATGCTATTTTGTTCTTTCGAGTCCAAGTATCATAAGCTTCCCGGTCCCTCTTGTGTTGGGCCGTATTGCCCAACTCAGGTTCTTCCATTATGTTTTGGAGTGTTTCGAGCACATCTTGCTCCTCCAAAACATATTGGATTTTTATTGACCAAAGTTTATAATTGTCGCCGTTGATCTTTTCACCTTTGTTAAGCTCTGCGACAATGTTCTTAGAAGCGGTAGACATATTCGATTCAAAAAACTGCAAAGAGAATGAAAAACACGATCAAAATTCTATGCATAAAGTTTCGATTCTTTAAACACTTGATAAGTTCCTTGGATGCGTTGAAATGTTACTCTAGAATCGAGAAGTTCACTACGTTCCCAACTACCATCTAGAAGTAACTTTCAAAGTATCCCTCTTACTTATCTCAAGTAAAAAGAAATCAAAAATAATACCCATATGGTATTAGCAGCGGAAAAAATACTTTGAAAAACATATCTTTCAAAATGGAATAGGTGAGAGTTTGCGCAAAGAATTTTAGCGCAACAATTGCCAAGCCACGAGACCTGTTCTACACACCCATTGGTTAGATAACCATGGCCGGATCATGGTAGGACTTGGAATTCTAAATTGCGCTATCCCGATTTAAGGACGGGATATAACCTATTTGAAAACATCTTTGTCAAAAATTTGAAATACATTGGCTAATCTCCGTAGAGTAGAGCACAATGTCACAAGTGCATTGGCTAATCTCCGTAGAGTAGAGCACAATGACATGGCTAATCTCGCATGAAGTAGAGCACTATGGCTAATCTTCAAGGAGTAGAGCCCAATGAAAAACTTCATTAAAACGTTAGTCCCGTATGAACTAGTCGGCACTGTGGTTAGCCCCATATGGGCTAATCGGCACATTCGAGTTTGACCAAGGCCTTTTGTCACCCCGTATGGGTCAGTTGGCAAGTTTGCAGTCGACCCAGACCTTCTGTCGGATTGGTCGACCAAAAACACCAAATTGGTCGACCAATTTTGGTCTGCAACATCTTCCCGGCCAGGGCCTCTGCCCTGGCCGAGGCTTGGCCAAGGGCCGGCCAGGGCCTCTGCCCTGGCCGAGGCCGGCCAGGGCGCCGGCCCTGGCCACTGCCAGGCCAGGGCATTGGCCCTGGCCTCTGCCAGGGCCGGCCAGGCCTTGGCCGGCCACTGCCGGCCTGGCCACCGGCCATGGCTTGGCCATGACCGGTCATGGCCAAGGCCATTTTGGGCATTGGCCGGCCATGGCCCCTTTGGCCATGGCCGGCCACCCCCTTGAATGGGGTTGCCGCACACATTCCTCCCCCTTGATGGGGTGGTTCCTCCCCCTTGCCCGGTGGTTATTGGCCGTAGCCAACCCCCTCCGCAAGTGGAGGGGGGGTGCATGGCCTTCATAGCCCATTTGGCCATGGTGCACATGCACCAAATTTCATCTTACTCGATGGAAATAACTACCATCATCTTCCTCAATGAAGCACCCGTTCGTCGATGAAGCACCCGTTCGTCGAGAAATTAGTTATTTCCTAATGGCCGTGTGCCAAAAATGAATAACATATTACGTGAACGGTCGGTTCTTCCCGTCACGGAGAGTTCCTACCATATCCGTAATGATAGGAGACCCTAACGTGAAAAGAACAACCGCTGCGTTCTCTCCGTCACGAAGCGTTCCTACCATATCCGTAATGGTAGGAGACCCATTCGTGAAAAAGACAACGACTCGTTCATAGTTTTGACGGGACGACGGTTTGACCGTGGCGAACCCATATGGCTCTGATACCAATGTAGGATCTTGCCAAAACAGAGTTAGGATCGATAATTAAAGTTGAGACTTACGCTTGCGTATGCGGCACGGTAGTCTCGGAACTTTGCCTTCGGATTCGCCACGACGGATCGAGTCTTCTCACGAACGGAGTAAGGCTACTAAATCCACAATCTAAATCTCTACTTTAGATTAAGAACTTGGATAGAGGGAGAGGAAGTATTTCGGCAGAGCTTCGCTAGGATGAAGATGCATGCATGAATGCCATGCAAAAGTGTTAGAAATGGCTTACCCTTGGGTCTTATTTATAGCCCCCAAGGTAGTTATTTTAGGGTAAATTGTTCCTTTGGAACAATTTAACTAAGGTGTATCATGATACATGGCACATTATAAGCTTAAGTTGTACCATATGCATGGTACAACATAAGCTTAAGATATTCCCCCTTTATTAGCCATATGTCGCATGCACTTATGCATATATAATGCGACTTTCCTACTCATCCAGAGATCCTCTCCGCAAGGGAACAGATTCCCTTCGCACACGACTTCGTGTACGCGACGTTAGAGGTCCGTATTCCCTCGTACATCCCCCACAAGGGTGTACAAACGTCTTCCATATCCAACAGATTTCACCTTGGAGTGACACTTGGGTGAAATTTCTCTAATCTCTTGTGTATTTGATTTAGGGTTTTGTGTTGTAATTTGGATGATAATTTTGAGTAAAGATTTCTTCTTTTTCATTATGATTCTCTAAATCTTGCTTGTGTGGTTGTGTTGTGTGATTATTGTTGTTGGGTTGTGAAATTCATCTCTAGCATGTGTTTATCTTCTAAATTGGTGGATGAAACTTGAGTTAGTTTGTTTATTGGAACCCTAAGGGGAAATCCAAGAAGCGGATCATCCTAGCGGACCCTCTCTAATGTGCTCATTGTCTATTACTCGCATGTTTTTCATTCACTACTTATTGCACCCCACTTGTTCGATGAAATGCCGCATTCTTCGATTGAGTGTCCTTAGCCGGATAATCAATTGAGTATATATTTGGGATGATTTCTTGTGCCCACGGACTCATTCACATGCACACCACACGAGTCCTCCTCGTTGCTTGTCGATTCGGTTCTCTAACCCTACCCACTTAGAATATGATTTGTTGATTCACCGCACTTTTTCCCACTCATCCACCTTTAGTTGAGATTGTTGTAACACACTATTATTTTTCTTTATCGATCAATTTTGTGGATATAGAACGACTTGTCCATGTGATCCGACCAGGTACTCACCGGTTATTGTTATTGCATTGACACTCCTACGCTTGGGAGTGATAGGCGTGCTTTTGCGCGTCCTCCCGTTCAACCAGAAATCAAATTAGTGTCATACACGGAGAAATCGTCCCTAATATCCTCGATGAAATTGGAGAAGATAGAAGTCATGCACCTTTGAAAGGTCGCGGGTGCATTACATAAGCCGAATGGCATCCTTCGGTATGCAAAGGTGCCATAAGGGCATGTAAAAGTCGCCTTCTCTTGGTCTTCCCTATGTAACAGGATTTGGAAAACCCCCGAATATCCATCAAGGTAACAGAAATAATTGTGCTTGGCAAGCCGCTTGTAACGCCCCACTCTCCGGGATACCCGATAAGTACGAATCCGTATCAGGTATTCCCGAAGAGGCGGGTGTTACGAAGGAAATACAAAAAGAACACCCCAAGCAGGTCCACTGCGCACTGCTGGGATAGTACCTGTAGCATTCTAGATAACCAACACAGAAACACTAAGAGAACCAATAACTGAACCACTAATATTTACATATATTCAAACAGTTTATATACAACACTTTATACAAGTTTCATATACAACATATAACTCGCATCTCCCCAATCTACCAGGCACACACCCACTTTCCCACACTCATACAAGAAACACACCCAAGCTCCTCACATGCTCACCCAAAAACCCGCAAATCCAACCATCTAGCTAATGGGCTTCCAACTCCCAAAATCTCCAACTGCTAAACACCTGAAACTATCAAAGGGGACACGTCACAGCGTGACCTAGTAGGAATCCCAAACCCAACTCACATGGTGCACAAAAATGCAATGCGCTAAGCAATAAACGGGAAACTAACTCATGGTATATCATGGCGAATCATATGATAATGTAAATGATATCAATAACAAAACACATACCTACGGCAAAAGAACATCCTGCAAAATAAAGTGAGTAGTGCAGATAAGAAGTGAACTGCAATATCAGGAGACTGAAAGCTAGCATTACAACATCATCCCAAGTACATTGCTAGTAGTGATAAGAAAACTGCAATTCTTATTTGAATTGAATGTTCACCAAAACTCCTTTGCTAAGGAAAAACACACCCTTCTATTGAAATGGAACCAAACGGATTTGGAAATCAAAGTTTGCTTAAAGGAGCTTGTAGGAACTTGTCGGTAATGATAATTGAGGTTCTTACACTCTCTAAAACTTCCAACTTGGAAGTTGTCAAAGACCCTCTTGCTAACTTTTCTTTCATACTAATTTTCCAAATGGGTGTTCATTTAAGCGT
Source organism: Scilla litardierei (assembly GCA_030789695.1). Lineage (NCBI taxonomy): Eukaryota > Viridiplantae > Streptophyta > Magnoliopsida > Asparagales > Asparagaceae > Scilla > Scilla litardierei. The sequence goes on along the minus strand of CM061133.1, from coordinate 289,980,873 downwards.
GGAAAATTTAAGGAAGCTAGCAAGTGGCATTTTATGTGGTATTCCTAGCTTAGTTTCTAAAGCTTGGGACGTTGTGGAAATGTTTGTAAAAATTTCGACAGAGTTTCTCTTATATTTATCAACAGTTTCCAAGTACAACCTAAGCAGTATTTCAAAAGAAAATATAAGTAGTATTTCAAAGAGACATGGTATAATCATAACACGCCAACAACACCATCAACACCAACATAACCTCTTTCTTAAGAAACATTACTACTATCACCAACATTACTACTATCACCAACACCAACATCAATATCATTAATATCACTACTAACAATTACAACAAGAATAACATTATTTGCTAACAATTAGCAAACCAAACTTTCCAACGTTCCATCATTCAAGCACCAAATACATCCATGGCAATATCCATTCTAAGAGTTAACCATCACATCCAAACAACCACAAATCACCCAAAAATGCTAAATGATGCCATGATGCATATGATGCTCAAGTAATGCCATGCAATGCAATGGGATCCCATGAATGAGCCGGTGTGCACGTGCAAGTGATTCTACTCCGTTATCAACGTGGAGCCACCTAATGGTATCAAGAGGTTGTCCACGGCGACTTCACCCGCCTCCTACCATGACAACTGTGTCCATGCACGTGCACTCCACCTTCGTGTCCTAACGTGACCATGTCATCCCTTCCATATTCCGCATGTTTCCAACATCACCTTTCCAATTTTCCAATTCATTTCATTTTCACATGTTTCTCATTCCATACACATTAAATTGAATAAATAGTTTTCAACATCCAAAATGAGAGCAATTTCATAAAAGTGGGCAATTATAGCTTCCAACAAAGTTAATGAAAGCAAAATGAGAACAATCCAACTTAATTCATGAAAATTGAACTTAAAGAACAAGTTAACTTAATTCAACTAAAACATAGCATCAAGAATTTCAATACATCACATAATTTCATCACCACATGAAAATTGAGTACTAAAGTAAACTTAGCCTAACACATCATATACTGTCAATCTTGCATGCACCAATTTACATTTTGCTCAACACATCGCTTTTCATTTTTCCCATGTAACGAAAATAATCTTGTCTAGTAAAACAAGTGACAATTAAACTTCAACGTGCTAAAAGAGGGCAATTTCTCAACATTAATGTAACCAAGCTTTCAATTGCATCATGAGGCTTCCAATAAAATGAGAGCCAGTTCGTAATGAAAATTAACCACAAAAGTGATAGGGGTAATTTCATACAATTTCAACACAACATGGTAATTAAGCTTTAATTAAGCTCCCAACAGTTCAACAAACAAACAACTCAACCTAATATCGTGATTCATGAAAATAATGAGGCCTTGTTTTATTTTCATTTCTAATTCTCTCATTTATTAAAGCAACATTGGTTCATGAAAGCATAATTAAGCAACATTTTCATTGTTCCCATTTTTCATAGAATTAGCATAACTTGCATTTTAGAATGGGAAATAAACAACCTAGATGAGAGCAATATCCCATATTCATGGCCAAACTACATATACCATTTCATTGTTCCCATATTTCATATCTCATTTATTTATCCCTCTTCATGCGAAGGAGAGTGTGGATTAAAACATTCTACATTACAAATGAGCGCAATTCCTCATGAATAGTGAAACAAGACATTCAATAGCATCAATAGCGTCTTATATTATAATCATGGCATCAAATCACTCATTACGACAATTAAAATCAAACCAATTGCATCATGGCAAGGTGGTTCTACAAAACCCCTAAAAATGCGAATTTTGTAAGTCAAAAGGAAATGAGTGAAACATGAGAGAGGGGATTGGAATCCTACCTTAACCAAGAAGAACTCCACCATGAATCCAAGCTCCAAAAGCCCACATAAGAGCTCCACCAATTTCTTCATCAAGCTTCAAAAACCCTAATTTCGAAATTCCCCCAACTCCTCCATGGATTCCCCCTCTTCAACTCCAAGCCATAACTCCTCTTGATCCCAAACTCCCACAACCACTTAAAATTGAAGATAAAGCCCAGAAAATTCGGCCAAGGTCAGATTTGGGTTTGAGGGAAGGTTTTGGCCATGGAGTTTTAGAAAGAGGGAAAGAAATTGAGAGGGATGGAAGGGGAAAAGGCTAGGGCTTCACTTCTCTTTCTTTCCTCTTCCTCTCTTCTTCTTTTTCTCCTCCCTTTCCCCCATGATTCGGCAGCAAGAAGCCCAGAAATTTCGGCTTGGGTTGAAATTTCGGCCTTGGAGTTTGAGGGTGATTGGTGAAGATGAAGGAGTAGGTGGAGAGGGTGGGCTTTGGGCTTACTTCTTCTCTCCTTCCTTCTTTCTCCAATTCTCTTCTTCTTCTTCTTCTTCTTGGCCTAGAAACTTTCGGCCAGACATGGGAAAATTCGGCTTGGGCATGGGTTGAAACAGGGAGAAGGAAAAATGGAGAAAGAAAATAAAGAAAAAGTTAAGAAAAGTGAAGAAGATGGGTATTTACAAGTTTGCCATTCTTCATCAAAAATATCTCTCCTCTCTTCTAATATACATGCCCAACAATCAAGCCCAAAAACAAAAACCCAACATCCAACTTGAGCTACTAAAATTTAGCTAGGCCCAAACAATGTTAATAACAATAATAACAACAATAATAATCTTAATGCTAAAAATAACTATAGGCCTAAATAAATATAATAATAACAATCCAACACTAACAACAATATTAATAACAACATCCAAACATCAATCCTCCACCAATATTAACAATAATAATATCATTCATTACTAATAATTTCACTAAAATAATCCCTTTAGAATGCCATCACTAAGCACACCAATAAACAATAATAACATCCAATACAACCATATAACCATTCGCGTAGGAAATTACTACGCATACAACAAAATTACTATTCACACACTCACATTACTATATTCATTCCACGTATAGGACACTAGGGCCATTACACCGCTCAAGCATTTGGTCGATGAAAAGAAGGGTGAAGTGGTCTTTTCGGGTGGCTCTGTTGACTTTTCTATAGTCTATGCACATTCGCCAACCGGTGACGGTCCTAGTTGGTATCAACTCGTTATTTTTGTTCCTTGTGATAGTCATGCCACCCTTCTTATGCACGACTTGGACAGGACTGACCCACTTGCAATCTAAGATCGGGTAAATAATGTCTGCTTCGAGCAGTTTCAGAACATCCTTTTTAACCTCTTTTATGTTTGGGTTTAAGCGTCTTTGGTGTTCTATGGAGGTAGAACTGTTATCTTTGAGGTGGATCTTATGCTCACAAAGATCAGGACTAATACCCTTCAGATCGGTGATACTATATCCTATTATGTCTCTATGCTCCCTAAGAATTTTCAAAAGATCCTCCAGTCGAGGCACGGTGAGCGAAGCATTAACTATAACAAGGTAAGTTTGATTTTCACCCAAGAAAGCATATTTAAGGTTGGCGGGTAATGGTTTGAGCTCTACCTCAGGGGGCACTGTACCCCGCACCATGCTTGCCTTCGACTGGAATGCCTCTTCCGCGGGTGTTGGTTCATCTGAAATGGAACCGTCTGATGCCATCTCATAGCATGAGCTCAAACTGATTGATGTGTATGCTTCCTAAAAGATCTCCTCGGGCTCTGCTTCCAGATCTTCGGAATTATCGAGTTCTTCCCAGCTTTGCCCATCCATAAGGGAAAGGTTTTCATCCAACCACGCATCGTCAAGGGCATTGTTCAAATCACATTCTTCAAAGTCACCAGACTCTAGTGCATTTGTGTTTTCGAGATTTATTCGTCCTTCCAATACGAGGTGCTCAAATACTTCCTCAATTGGGATGTCGGTATGGAAGAAGTATGTTCCATGAGCGTCAACTCATGTACGTATTCCCTCTGGTATGTTATTAGTGTCAGCGTAGTATTTCGAAATGAACTTGAAGAGATGCGGTGCGTCTGGATCTGCTGACGAGATGATTAGTAGCCTGCTACGACTGGTTGCATTCACAATGTTGTTCAAAGCATTTAGAAGGGATACCTCATTTGGTGGGTCAGGAGTGGGCTTACGGAATGTCCTTGATGCAGATCGAGAGCATATCCCCTTCAATGTTAGCGTATACATCGTTATCGAGAGCATCTAATTGGATTTGTTCCGCAATGTAGTTCAGAATTTCAAATTCGGCTTCGTAAGTAGCTTTGATAACCAGGGAGCCAGTAGATCTAACATGTTTCAGGATCCCATCTAGTGTATACCGACCATGAAAAGGAATCTCCTGTCGACACATTGTGGCTTTTCCAAATGTATAATGGGCAAATAAGGGCAGGTTGGGGGGACGTTAGCACAAGAGAAGTAAAATAACATGGAAATGAAAATAAGAAGAACGATGAAAGATAGAGTGTGAATGGAACCAGCAATCTCCAACTCCAAGCTAAAACATTCCGTTGCCTCCCCGACAACGACATCAAAAACTTGTTCGGCCCCCGGATTTACACCCGGAGGCGTGAATCACTACAAGTGTACAGTTGTGCAGTATAGAAAGATTGTCGAACTCTGGGGAGGTAGTTGTTTAGTGTTTAGCTTATTGGATGAAGGAGATTAGTGGTTAAGGGGTTGTCACATTTGGTTGGTTGTCACAAGGGATGGTTAACAGGGTTTTAATAAATCTAGGGTAATCGGTAATCTCCACTAGGTCTTTCGGGGTTGAATATCAGGGTCCTTTCGTTGAATTAATACAGAGGGTAAGAGTGTCACATTTGCAAATGAGAACGAGTAGTCAACTCTCGTTGTCCTACTCGTTTAATGTATCTCTATGATCAGCTCTACTTTTGTAATCAGCTTCGCATAGGAATACGTGCATTATGCTTGACACGATTCTTGTATCACAATTCGTATCCACTCTCATGATCTACGGTTGGGATACTACACTATGGTTGGTTCTATTAGTCGGGCTACTCTCGTAGTCACCGACTAGCGGATTGGGGATTAAAAATCACCCATAGTGTGCAAGTCATACTCGTGATCACGAGCCCTAAAGAGAGACCACTAAGCCCTAATCAGATTCGTCAGGATTTTCCTTAGAATATGGAGTCGTTCTCACAGTCCTCCAATTCTATGGCTAATCCCACAAAATCCGTGTTCAAACTACCATAATGCAACACTAGGTTCATTCAACTAAGGGTTACCTAATAATCAATCCCTAGGATCCTAGGGTTCATCCCTAAACCATAGAATAGAACTACTCAGACATCACAATATCAATAACGGTAAAAAAATAATAAGATTCATCGCAGGCATCACAAACATATCCAAATCATTATACAAATGTAGAGAATGCAACAAAAAATAAGATTATATAAAAGAAGTAGCGATCGAACTGTTCACGAGAGATCGAATCCGCGGAAAAGACGACAAGAATTCTCATCTCCCAATGACGGATCACAAAATCTCCATAAAACAAAGCTCAGTTCTAACCTAATTTTCGTTCACTTTTATACAAAACCCATAAAATTTGTGAATATCCCGAAATAAAACCCAAAACCCAATAAGAAGACCCAAATCTTAAAGGATTTCGTCAATGTGCTCAGCCGAGCGGGGGTAGCCGCTCGGCCTAACTCTCTCATGTAGCTCCAGCTTTTGAATTCTGGCAAGAGGCAGCTCGATCGAGCATGCCCTAGTGCTCGGCCGAGCTCCATCTGGGCTCCAGTTTCTGGGTCTTATGAAGAGGGGACCACTCAGTCGAGCGGGGTAGCCGCTCGGCCGAGCTAACTCAACAGAGAAATCTAGGCTAATTCTGGAGGTTGTCTGTAGCGGGTCGCTCAGCCGAGAGAGCTCGGCCGAGAGACCTGTTGCTTGAAAGCTCTCTTTTGTCTCCATTTCTTCCTCTCTTCTTGTGAGTCCAGCTCGGCCGAGCTTATGGCACGCTCGGCCGAGCGACCTGGCGATCCTAGCCATGGTCATCTCTTTGGCTTCCCTCCTTCCTCTCCTTTGCTTCTCCTTTCTTCCTTCCTTCCTTCCTCATTTGCTTCTCCAGCCGCTTTGAGTTGTCAAATGCGGTGTCGTTGATGCTCCAGCTTCGATGTTCGTGTCCATAATCCAGTTTTGCTCCAAATCGTGCAAAAGTTCCTGAAAGTCCGCAAAACACTACGAGAATAAAATATATTGTGAAACACGCGATAAAATATAGGAAAGTGAACTTTGGGCGATCGAAATGGTATGAAAATATGCAGTAAATACATGGAAAATATGGACACATCAAGGATCATTATAGAAACCAATCCAATAGGTTCCTCATGCCAAAAACTTAATTGGAGTTTTGGGACTTCCAACAGGCGCATGTTGAAGGCATGACAGTCAACTGGTGGTTCACCAGGCGCATGGCCATCCTCAACAAGTGGCTGTTATGCACAAGCTCAAGTCAATTTTCTTGACTCCATACTCGAGCATTTGGTACAAGTGACTGAAGTACAAATGACAGTCGCTTGTCAACCAACAGGCGACTGAACTTTGTTCAACAGCTGCTAGTTTCATGGAAGTGCGTAAGTTGTCTTTCTGAGCTTTAATCCATCCCTTGTGGCAATCGCCTTCTGAAGCCTCTACAGGCACCTGCACAATGGCTACAGCCACCTGTCTTGGCTCAAAATATAGCCGTTGGGATAAAAAGACGTTACATCATGCACCCGACTCTTTGCCTATAGGCCCTTGTCCAAGCCTTTTCTGCCAAAAACTAGCCGTTGCTAATTGGGGGTTTTGGGCATTTTGCTTGGTTTTAATGGGTTATTTTGGCTTCCTATAAATAGGGGTTGACTTAGTTCAGCTATAACTCTTGATCATTATTGATTATCTTTGAGAAACATCAAGCCACTCCTATATCTCTCATTTCCCTCTTTTGAGCTCATTTTTTCATGCATTGAAGCCTAGCTCTAGGGAAATACTCCAAGTGCAATCAAAGTTTATCTCAACACTTGGAGATCCTCATCCATGCATTGCATTCTTCTTTTAGTAAGTTCATCTCATCAATGCATAGGTAAGAGTCCTTTTGTTTCATCTTTTTGAGTGAAACCATAACTCTCTTTGTGAGAGTTAGCTTCTCCATTTGTGGGAGGTTGAGTCCTTGTGTAGGACTAACCCTTGTGTAGGACTAACCCTTGTGTAAGGTTTATGTGAGTCATTGTGTAGGGCAAATCCCTTGTGTAGGGTGTCCCTTGTGTAGGGAGTTGTATTCAATACCTTGTGTAGGATTATAGTGGATAATGGGGTGTGGCTGGATGTACCCAACTTTGGAAAACCAAAATAAATCTTTTGTGTTTGCGTTTGCTTATTTGTGTTGATTAATCTCCTCTTGCACTTATAATACCGCATTTGCAAGTTTAATTTTTAATTGCACAATTATTGTCATTACACTATTCACCTCCATCTAGTGTGTGTTGTTTAGTATTGCAAGGTAGACGGTCATTACATGCCAGAGTTGTTGCACGTTCCTGAACCAGATCCTGATCCCGAAGCGCTCCCGGCCATAGTCGATTTCTTAGATGCTCCATGTCTTTTGCGTACGTAAACCTTCATGCGTCTGTATTCCAAAGGAAATGTTAGTTTGATTGACGTCTTTCCAGTGCGTTTGAGACGATGTTATACGTGTTCCATCCTAGCACATTCTACTCAACCCTATACTGTTCATGAGGTGGTCAGCGGGGACCTTCATTGGCCAGCACTTGTAAAGACCCAGTTTCCGGGTGTCATCACTAATTACAAGATTATGAAGGTCCTGCTGTTTACTAGTGAAATCAATGTAGATAAAATAGAAAATGTACTGTAAAGACATAGCTGAATGAGAGGACTCAAAACTCAACGCATGTTTCAAAGTGACGAAAGCCAGTACTACAACTCTGTAGCCACCTATTATGCCTGAAAATGTTCCACGGGGTTAAAAAGTAGATTACGTCTAACTCCAAGCAAATAGTTTATGTGCAATGCAAAATGATAGAAGGAAAGGTACTAGGCATGAGAAAGTAAGTACGGAACATGAATATAACATGCTAACAACTTAAACTTATATATGATTAAAGACAACAAGGTAAGCTACTGAACTGACGTATAACAGGTTAATGGTGTAACGAAATCGTAGAAAAGACATGCAGACGAATCTGTAAATTAATAATGTATTGTGAATGTTTATAAGTTATGCGAACGTAAAACTATACCAGTCCTAGGCTGTGACTTTTACTGGAGAGCATGATGTGCAACCCGAAGACCACTTGGACCACGGGGTGCTACCTCGGGTTGAGTCCACTACAGTGATAGAAATGGAACCTAGATACCTCCAACGGTCCATACAAATATAAGAAAGTGAGCTTATTGGGTAAACAGAAATGTGATAGGATTCTCCAGATATGGGCCAAACGTATGTCTCCAATTGCTCCCGTACCCTCTCTAATATGGGTTACCCTAAACCCCACGAGTCAAGTGTAATGCCATTTTCACCTTTATTTCAATATCTAGTGTAATGATTAGGGACTGTAACTAATATCATAATGTTTCCATGTTATCATATTATCATGTCACTCATTTGGTTTGTCAGAAATGGTATCATTTGGTATCAAGATGTAGTGGCTACGTGGCATGCATCGTATATATTGTAAATGTAACAGAGTCTCTCAAAGTCCACGTGTAACATCAATAAAAACAGGCATAGTTAGGGGAACTATCTCATAATTCATGAATCCCACATACTAACAATCATTTATCAATTGCTAACCAGTCCAATATGATAGAGAGCAATTATCATTTCAATATAATGCCATAGTTCAAGTATAGCCACAACCTAAGTCAGTGCACCGTTAATGCCGAATAAAATTATCTTTATGATTGCATGATAGAAGTAATTTCACGATAATTATGGAACAATGTCAATTATTAATCTCTTTATGATGTACCAAATCAGGTAATCTATCATGAAACCATTCAGATCTGACATAGAATTTTAATTAAGAACTGAATTTAAACTTAGAAGAGAAATCATTTATGTAAAAGATTTAATGGGTCACCTGGGATCAGATTTGGGGATTTCTCTCTCTTCATAAAGGAATATAGAAAAATAACAACCAAAAGCCTAAAAAGAAGAGGTTTACCCCTATCCGGGTTGGGTCAAACCTGACCCGACCCGGACCCGGACCCGACCCGACCTGACCCGTTTGCCACCCCTATGACTGGGCCTAAAAACCGGCTGTATGGTCAAGGGAAAAATAAGGTTCACTATAATAGAGGAGCCAAAGTCCAAATAGCAAGAACAATAGACCGAATTCCTCAGGCAACACAGAACAGGGAACCGAGATTCCACACGCCATCAAACAAAAAGTAGAACCCCCATACATCAAAGAAAAGCAGTGAGCCTATTCCAACCAGCAAGCATTAACCAAGTCGAACCCCTACCGCAACACGAGTAGGGAAAATTTATCCCTTCCAACATCCGCAAGTCATCATGTCCCCAAATCTTAACAAATTCTCAAGAAATTTTCAGAATCGGAAAGGAAAATAAACCAAGGTTTGGGGTTGAAATAGTTTACTGAACCGAAGCTGAGCAGTCCCCAATCGAGCCATATCACCTTGTCGATCCACTTCACGGCTGCGATTTGCTTGAATAGGGGAAAAGTTGAAAGCTTGCAAGGATCGGCCTTAACCCACACCCACAATCAGAAAAACGAAATCTGAAAGCTTGAGAGAAAACCGAATTGTTTCACAAGTGTAAAAGCCCTAGAAAAACCCACACATAATTTATAGAGGGAGAAGGAGAATGTTGGAAGAGATAATGGAGGCGATCGTGGCCTCTCGTGCACGTAACCGAAGTGAGAAGGGTGGGGGTTTCGAGAGGCCACGATCGGTTAGGGTTTTCAATCGACCGAAGCATGCGATCGAGAGAGGCGAACGATCGCCCTAAAATTGAAGACTCATGGCTCGGTTATAAGAACTGAAGGTGAAAGGGAAATAAAACTAAGACCGAGTGGAATTGGGCTTGGTAGGCCACTCGATGAAAAGAAAAGAAAGAAAAAAATTGAAAAGAACTATCCCATTACACACGTTGTACGCGTTAAGCAATTTTGTTACGGGATAACAAAATTGCTCAACGAGCATAACATACAAAAATTTTACCAGTTGTGCGCGTTGAGCAATTTTTTTATGTGTTAACAAAATTACTTAACGTGCACAACGGGCAAAACTTTTGTTAATTGTGTGCATTGAGTAATTTAGCCCTATTTATTATTTTTACTCATCGCGCACAACATGCAAAATTTGGCTGTTGTGTGCGATTAGTAAATTCATGTACGTGATCAATCCACCTGAGAATTTTGGTAAAGCTTTACTTGATCGTCATATTTCGTCATTTTTTATTCGATCTCTACTTTCTTATTATCACGATTCTATGATCCGCCATTCGATTCGTATATATTATAAGTTTTTATTTGGAATTTTATTTGAATTTTTCATTGATTTTTATTGACTTTATGATGATTTCCCTTAAGGTTATTTTTGGTAGTTCCGACCATACGTTGGTCAGAAAGTAAATAAAAAGTAAAATATTGCTGTTAATTGCACCACACCTGTTTATGAATACACCGCAGCTCTTATTTCACATCTCAACTTCTCTTTTAATTTTTTGTTCACGGCAAATTTTGACTTTTTTATCCCCATTTATAATGTGAGGCAGGAGATCCTCACTGTAAATACGTACAACACGAGCACTGAGATGGCATCGACCCATAATGGTAGACGGGGAGCAATCCCTCGACGGTTCGAAGCAGGAGAGATTCCAGCACCTTGAGACAAGTTGGATCATCGTCAATGATGAGAACTCTCATCCCAATAGGGAACTGATCCCTCGATCTGTTCCTCTCTATCCTCTCAATAACAGTCATCGTTAAGCTTCAAAACTTTCTCTCTTAAGAAACAGAGCAAACAAACGAAAAACTCGAAATTAAACAAGACCAGATCACTAAAATCCTCATTTCAACTCTCTCCTGCTAAAACCCCCTAGAGTCGTGGAAAAAGGCTAAGACCCAAATCAAATCAAGGGAGTTTGTGAGGAACAAAGCAAACAGATGCAGCTTTATGAAGAGAATTAATTAAAGACTTTCAAATCTTTGTAAACACTTGAAGAATCCCCTCTTCACCCACAACTTCACTACTTCAACTCTTCAGACAAAACAAGAAAAAAAGAAGAAGAGTTACTGCTGATCAAATGGGGAAAAAATTAAAACTTTGAACTCCTGTAGAGCATCCAAAGAAAACCAATGAAAAAGATAGAAACTTTAAAAAGGAATCAAAAGGGAGGAGAAGTTGAGGGATGGTTTCGAAGTCATGAATCGCCCACCACACGACGCTGTTACACTTGAAGCCGGACCCAACCCCGATCTGCCACACCATGTCCCCTTGGCCCACCCTACACAGAATCGGGCGGTCGTTGCAGTTGTAGTCGGAGAGCAGCATCGAGTGGTCGTTGCCGAAGTACAAGTTGAGGGCGATGTTCTTAGTGCTGAGGACGAGAAAGTAGGAGTTGGGATTGGCCTAAAGCATGTCCTTATCGAGGTCGATGTAGATCAAACCCGTGCTGTAGTCCATCCGGTCGAGGTTGAAGCTCGTGATGTCCACCCTCATCATGTACTTGTTGACGATCAACGCTGACAATGACGGCGTGGTGTTGAACAGGCTGCAATTGACGACGGGGATCCCGATGTCACAGGTCGAGTCGGTGCACTAAAGAGGTTTAAATGGTAATAAAATTATTGCATTATAGCAATGGCAAATTTGTAAATGAAAATACGATGAATTCATAAAGGGTAATTTTTAGTTTTAGGAAAAAAATTTAAAAAAATTTAAAATTTCGACCAAAAAAATAATTACAAAAATCCGACAAACTATGGCCACATCAACGGCGAGGCGCGAGGCCTCGACATTGACTGGGCTATTTTTGATTATGACGAACTTGGCAAGTGAGTTTTTTTGGCTGACTTGCCAAGTGCGGCCATTATAGTATGTGGGTTCGCTTGGGTCCGCTCCAAGAGGCCCGTGACTTAAGTCATGGGCCTCTAAACTGGCCGCCCTTACCAAGTGCGGCCAGTTTGCCTGCTATTTCCAAGCAGCGCCCGCCCAGCCTGATCAGAAGGTAGCAAAAAGAGAAAAAGAGAAAAACCCCTAGGCTAGGCGGTTCAGCGAGCGACGGCGGCTTCCCCATTTTCGCTGATCCGACGGCGAGATCCACAAATAGGATCAAATTAACATACGCGGGAACAGGTACACCTCTGATGCTTCAATTGATTGAATCACATGTGCATTGTATCTCCATTTTCTCTGCATCTGTAGCTCTATTTCAAGCAATGTTCCGTTCTGTACTCTTTGATGACCTGATCCATGAGTTACTATACTGGTTTCTAGACCCAGATCCTTTTTAAATGCATGAAGAATGAATGAATGTATACTGATATTTTTGCATCATTTAGGGTTTTGTCAAAGCTCACAACATGTGGAACCTTTGGGATACTATATTCTCTTTTGATAGAATATGCATGGTTGAAGATGTGTATCCAGCTACCATGTATAGCATCATGCCTTGCGTATTTGTGTGTAAAGTAAAAAATAAAGCAACATTAGGGAAAATGTTGTAAGTAGGTGAAGTGGGCGTATTGGGGCCCACATGGAGATGTATCATATTTTGGTAATTGGCATGGGAACACATGAGCTTTCATTTTGTTTCATGCATTTCCAATGGTTAATTAATAGGCTATTTTAAATTCAAAGTCCATCCACAAATAGGCTATTTTAATTTTAATGAGTATGTTAAATTCACAGGTTTAATATACATTTCCGTGATTTCTAATGCATTATAAAACAATGTTTTTGTAAATTGTAGGATAGAATATCATGGAGAAGGCGGGATCAATAACTAACGAGGTCTTGTATGATCAGGCGCAACATTGGTCTGCGCAGATCCAGTATAGACGGGTATGAATATTTAAGGTGAAAAATTCAAAAAATTTAATTATGTTGCCAATGTAGAAAATTAATTAACGTGGTATTGTTTGCAGGAGGCTGTGATAGAAATTGTTGATCACGCACGCAGATATTCAGAATGGCCCATAGATGAGCATGTGGAGCTGTATATCATAATGTCTGGGTTACACATATGTGCAAAGTTGAAGCGGATACGATTGGACCTTGCACTATTTACAGCATTGGTTGAGAGATGGCGGCCCGAGACAAACGCATTTCATATGAGACAGGGGGAGATGACGATCACACTGCAAGATGTGGCTGTCATCACAGGCCTACCTATATCCGGGAGCCCCATTTATTAAATAGGTCGACGACATAGTACATGGGCCGATTTGATGGAGAGTCTTCTGGGCTAGGCATCCATGGAAAACCAAGGAGCAAAGGTGAAGCTTGCTTGGCTGCGCGAAACATATATGGAGTTGCCTGATGAAGCCACAGATGAGGAGATTCAGCAATGTGCACGGGTGTACTTGCTGCATATGATCGGAACCTTATTGGTTCCGGATCCAAGCAAATGATCGGTCCATCTATGGTAGTTGGAGAAACTGGAACATTTTGACGAAATTGGAGGGCATGCGTGGGAAAGTGCAGTATTGGCACATATGTATTCTGAGCTAAGCAATATGGCAAGGATGCAAACAGCGGCTATATATGTATGTGGCACCTTGTTGCATGTATAACATTATTAATTCTGTAATATTGTGAAGTGTATAAATATGTTTTATAAATAACTGACAAATTCATATTTACAGGTATGGTCTTGGGAGAGATTACATATAGGCCGACCCACATATAGACAAAATGTATTGGACGGCATGGGCCCCTTAGGCTACAGGTGGAACGTGCCGAGATCATTTCGTAAGAATCCCCAAGGGAACCTCGAATTGTATAGAAACGAGCTTGACTCATTAGAGAGCACACATGATTGAATTTGTAAATTTTGAATTAATGATATATATATATATATATAGTACATCGTTTAATTATGTATTTCTGTCATTCATGCCTATTAGGTTAACTGAGAGCCATATGATGCGCGTTGGAGCATCTTCATCCTTTATGTTTAGCCTTTTCTGCGATATGGCGTGCACATCTATCATTATTTTGCTGGGAGGATATTGAAAGGCATGTATCGGACCGTGTTATGTGGCAGTAATACCGGGGAAGACAGGTATGACCCCTCAACAATGGGCTGCTGCCATCGTGGAGCCTCGAGCGGCATGGGAACAAAGATTTGACCATGTTGTGGTGGTGGAGTATGCTGTGTCGGTAAATGATTATATGCAATGGTATTGGGGGATCACAAGACGATGGATATATACTAGGCTGGAGTCCCCATTCTCGTACATGCCACGTGGGCCCCTCGAGCGTAAAATGGTAAATAATAGTCATATATACTTCTTAAAATTATAATTTTATTTGATTCATATATACCAAGTGTTCAATTTGTTTTACATGGTGATACGTTGCTAAACATCTACAATCGTTCGGTCATTGGTTTACAGGAGGACCCATATAATCCTCACTTGATAGCCATTCAGCAAATGGTCGATGATGTGATGGGGCAGACACGACATCGTCATGAAGGATCAGACACCAGCTATCTTCGGCGACTTTATAGGAGGAATGTCGCTGAAACTTCGCAGGAGCAGGAGCAACATGAGCAGCATCAGAAGACAGTGAATGAAGCTGGCACCTCGCAGCCTCAGTATACACAACCACAAATGGAGGGGGACACCGCAACACAACAAGCACAGTTGCGGACATACAGCTGTACCGGTCGTGTGAAATCTGCAATCCAACGATTATGGCGACCGTAGTTTTTTATTGTTTTTGACATTTATTTTTGGAACGCAATTTATTTTTGGATAATTTGTAGGATATGACATTGTGTTTGACATTTATTTTTGGAACGTACTGTTTATCTCATGTAATTTGTGTCATGTGTGCTACTGGACATGTGTGATATATGATTGAGATAAGTGTGATAGGTGTCATATGTCACCTCTCATCATCTTCTTCATTTTTGTAATGGCTTCCTGAACGAAGCAGTCATCCAAGCTATCAAGAGGAATAAAGCTACCCAACTGGCCCCTAATGCTGTGAGGAAGTACGAAGCTGATATCACCTTGTATCACACACGCTGCCACTATATAAGTGTCATATGACCTTGGGTCATATGACCTAGCTGATATCACCTTGGGTGATACATGTTGATATCAGCTACGTGCTCCTTTACAGCATTAGGGGACAGTTGGGTAGCTTTATTTCTCTTGATAGCCTTGGATGACCGCTTCGTTTAGGAAGCCTTTGAAAAAAATGGAAGAAGATGATGCGATGTGACATAATGCTTTCATATATCATGCATTTCCAATATCACATATATGACACATATCAAATGTGAGCGAAATGTAATATATGGGAAATCATGCAATATTTAAAATATATGTCATTTGTGTTGAAATTTTTGTGATATATGAGAAATTGGTGTTTTTGTATATGTATCGGGTGTTTTTGTATATGGAACGTGCGTATCGTGCGTTTTTAGTATATGTATCGTGTGTATTGTGCGTTTTTTGTATATGTATCGTGCATGTTGATATATGGGAAATCGTGCGTGTTATAATATATGGAAAAGTGTGGATGTTGAATGTTGGCTGCTGAGATGGCCCAAAAATCTGCTTAGTTCTCAGCAGCAGCTGAGAACTCAGCAGAGATTTGGGCTCTGTCCCAGTGGTGCACTGATTTGGCCGCACTTGCCAGGTGCGCCCAAAAAACCGCACTTGGCCAATGCGGCCGTATCAATGCACCCCCAAGCCCTAATTTGGCTAATTTGGGCTCTGTCTCAGGGGGTGCACTGATACAGCCGCACTGGCCAAGTGCGGTTTTTTTTTTGCCGCACCTGGCAAGTGCGGCCAAATCAGTGCACCACTGGGTCAGTGCCCAAATCTCTACTCAGTTCTTAGCAGCAGCTGAGAACTGAGTAGATTTTTGGTCATCTCAGCTGCCTGCAGTCAACATCCACACTTTCCTATATATTATAACATGCACGATTTCCCATATATCAACACACACGTTACATATACAAAAAACGCACGCTACGCATGATACATATACAAAAACACCGATTTCTCATATATCACAACAATTTCAACACAGATGACATATATTTCAAATTGCACGATTTCCCATATTATGCCAAAATTTAAATTACATCATAATCCCAAATATGATCTTCATTCCAACTTGAGACCACACATATACATCAGGCACGGGAACCGCCTCTTCCATGTGCTAAAGACCTACGATGTTGAAATATCATAAATTAATACCTAATTTATATGACAAGCTATATGAAATAATCCAATTGTATGCTCTACGTATGCTTGAGTGTGGGGAGGATTTTGGCAACGTGATTTGTAATGCCCGAACTGATGACAGTTGCTACATCTATTGTGCCCGCTGCCCTCACGAGGAATATCCATTCCCCCCACGAATCCTTATCGCACACGGCCTACCTGGCGGTCTTCTTTTCGTGGGGGATTTATAATTGGACCATCCTAATCCTTCCAATACCGTTCATCAGGTATAGGGTGAAATTCAGGGGTATATGAAATGCGATATTTGTTCGCACTATACCATGTAGAACAAAACGGCCACCATGATATGTTTGCACCATATTCTTGTCTGGACGTTGTGGCGATTATATGGACACATGGCATGTGCTGAAGCATATGAATATTATAAGTACAGCTGCAACTTTCTCCCTGTATCTTCACGGCGTACTCTTGTCCCTTATTATCCAAAACCTCCCATTCATAATCACCATTTCGTGTGATGTAGAAAGTCCGTGCTTTTTGTACATGTTTTCCCAAAAGCTCCTCTGTGTTAGGAGTGAAATTTGTAGTCCACCCATGTCCATCAATCCGACGATGGTAGACATATTTAATTAACCTGTAAAAAGTTTTTGCAATTAACACTTGTATCGATAGCGCTCTTGCTCCTTTGAGAACACTGTTGAAGCTCTCCGAACAATTGGTTGTCATGACACAATAACGTTTCCCACCATCTTCATGCATAGCCCACCTTTTGGTCTCCCCCTCCAAGTTTTGAGAAATCCACTCATCTGCTGCAACTGACTCTGCTCTAATACTTGCACTGTGCGCATTATATGTAAGCAAGTCCAATGCAGTACCCACCCCCAGGAGTTCCTTTCCAATGTTTATGTTCGGTGCCCACTCTTTTTGAAGTTTGCGATGATATGTCGATGGCAATACATGTGATGCCTATTTACCGGCCATCCCTCCCTCAATGCTCTAGGAATTCCTTTGAATCTATCAGAAATGAATGTAATGGTTCGGTGGCGATGAGCACTGGGTATATAGTGAAATATACATCTGAAAAACCTCCTCCAATTATCTTGGGTCTCAGCTGCCACAACAACAAAAGCTAAAGAAAACAGCCCACTATTTGCATCCACTCCAGTGGCTACAAGTAACCAACTTGCATTTTTCCCATAAAGATGTGTTCCATCAATGCTTAATATCGGCCTACAATGCTTGAAACCTTCAATTGAAGGTCTAAATGCCCAGAACACACCGGCAAACTCTGCAACTCCTAGCTCGAGAGTGTCGTATGTGATCCTGTAAACTGTTCTAGGGTTGCTTTCTGAAATTGCTTCTAAATACTGTGGCATCCTCTTATAGGACTCCTCCCAATCACCAAATATCCTTGATAATGCATTACAGCTAGCCCTCCATGCTTTTTGATATGAAATTTTAATTCTTAACATGGTGTGAACAACATCCTGGATTTCTGCTGGTGTCATGTCATGATTTGTCTTCACTATTGGCATAATCAAGTTACTAATGAAACATGATGTGGCTTTATTGTGATCTGTATTCAAAGTAGGATTATTGCATGTATGATTTGAACCAACTTTTGATATCTTGAACCTCCCATTGGTTCTTTTTTCCACTGCTGCATGAATGCGCCATGGACAATTCCGGCTCGCCTCATCTTGGCTATGTGGATTCACCTCAGAATTAAGGCCACATATCACAGAATAGCATGTCTTGTTTGACTTAATTGGGTTGAATGTCACATTGTGCTTGATGCTCCACTCCGTTATTGTCTTAATTAAGTCCACCTTTGTTGCGAGATGTGTGCCCTTGAGGCAATTTATCTCCGTGTATCTATACAAACATCTTGTTCAAAATTACAGTAAGCTGTATAGTGTATTTATCTGAGTTAAATCATAATATAGTTATCATTAGTAATTAACTTAGGTGAAGTCCTGAGACTTAATGCGAGGTCAAACATATATCGAGATGAGTATCTCGATCATGGAGAAATGCTTAACCGTCTATAGCATAAGTCTAAAAGGGTTCGTGGTCGTAGATGTTTCGTGATAAGGATATCGAAACATCAGATGGACCATTGTTTCTTAGTCTTCACCGTATAACGGTGACGATGATCTCATGGTCATTTGACTTGGCGAAGTCGAAGACGAGACACAGGTGCTCATTGGAGAATGAGTTCACTAAACGACCCACAAGAGTTATCATATGGTTATATTGACCAACCTGTCAATGATAACTTTTAGTAATGATAGGCAAGTTGTTCTTTGACTTGAGGTCATTGTACGAACCTGTGCGTGAACAATGTTACTTAGATCACTGACCTAGCTTCGAGGCAAGGCCTGTTGAAAGGTCTTTGGTCGAGTGACATTTGAAGCGTATGAGGAGAGTAATGACCAAGATAGGATTCGTCTCTCCCGGTCAATGGGAGTTAGTGTCATAGTATTAGTTCGGTCTTTAGTGAAAACTCTGGCCAGAGTATATTGGAAGTTGTCCAACATTATTTGACTAAAAATCAATGGAAACTAACCGGATTCGAGTTATTAGGGTTGACAGTTTGATCGTACCCTAGACTTAAATTAAACGACATAGTTTAGACGAAGAGCCTAAAACTACGGAATTCATCACGGACACAGTCAAGGTGGTCTCGACAATACTCATGTCGATGAGTTAACCACATAATTATGATACTGAAACAGTGACGACAACTGCTGCTCGTGGTCACTGCCGTATGCGGCTTCGAGCCCAACCTGTAGTAGGATCAGGCTGTAGGGTCTCACACAGAGTGCGAACTTTGTCTAGTAATAGGTAGAAACATTAGGGAGAATATGCATTTGATGCAAGGGATAGAAAATTGAATTTGATGCAAATGATAATTTTAAGCTTAGATAGGGACTATTTTGCATATGATGCAAACTGAGTTAAATTTGTCGTAAATTGTTTACGACATTATTTAATATAATAAACACAAGAAAAATTTTACCCATAAGACGGGATCGTTTCATTCTAAACGTAGATTCAAACCGCGTCAAAAACGGAGTCCAAACGAGCCCAATAAGTCTATGTAAAGTTGTTTAAATAGTAGGCCCAAAAAGACAGCCCAATATGTTTTTGATTCTTTTAAAGAATAAAAAAGGGTCACATAAAGGGGCTGCCTGGGCAAGCCCAGGCGCCTGTCCCAGGCCTGGGCCAGGCGCCCAGGCTGGGTGCGCCCAGGCCAGGCGCCCAGCCTGGCCTGGGCTCGCCTAGCTGCCGCAGTGGGTCCCCCATGCCTAGGTTTCAGAACCCTAAGGCAGATTTTCGTGACGGCTGGTTTTTGGAGAAAAAATCAGTTTGGGTTGGACACTTGTTTGGAGGGTCAAACGGACTCCGATTGACTCACCGTTTTTTCTTATGCGTTCATCGTTGAACGCCCTTCAATTTGATAGGTTGTATCAATCGTGAAGCTCGACAGTGAGGGAGTTAAAATTCATGGAAGTTTGGCATTTTGTTAAGGCAAACTAACTTGATTTGTTAACTCCAAAAAGAATAGTCCCACATTGGAAGATGAGTAAAGGGGAGGGGTCAGCCGCATATATACATATGGGTCTGCTCCCCTCATCTAAACTCGTCCCAAGCTCTAGATCTGAGCGACTCCCAAAAATGTTGTAGCACACTTGGATCTAGGCTTAAATTAAATATTCTCTTCTCCCTATAATTCCTGTCGTACTCCTGAAGGGCTCTAGCAAAACCACGAAGGTGTTCGGATCCGATCCAAAATCTTGGCGAAGGTTCACACTCGGGTGAAACTTTCTTCGGCACGTGGTTGGCTCGGCAATAAGAGGATTGCTGGCCTCGGGACGCAGAACGGTTCGGCATGGGACGGGGAGCGGCTCGGAAGACGGTGCGGTATACCTTGTCTGAACCAAGGCAAGGTTCCAAGTATGTGAATTTAATTAGCTTTTCTTTAATTTAACCGCAGTAGCTTAGCTCCCTCTTGGGATGGTCGAACCCATCCCAAGTTGGCAGAGATCATGGCTAAAGGGTCTTGAACCGTAGGGTCTCGTTAAATAGTTTAACGTATCATATTTTTCCGCTGCATTCTTTTGCGTCAGTGGTCTAGCCGACTAAGGACGAGCATAGATTGTGCCCTAAGGGTCCATCAAAACCCTACAGTGGTATCAGAGCTTAGTCTGTATCTTGATCTAAGGACTGCGATTTTAATTAATTGAAATGCTTTTTAAATGCCTTTTAAAATGTTTAAATTTATGTGCTAATTTTAAAATGATTTTAAAATGCTTTAAAATTTTATGCGATAAAAATTTTAGTAGCATGCACATTTTATGACGATTTTAAAATAAGTTTTTTAAGAGATAAAAATAAAATGTTTTAAAATCATAATTTTAAATTTAAGTGTTAAATTTAAGAATGCATGTTTATTGTTTATTAGATAAAATTTTTTCTATTTAATTGTTAAATAGTTGGACACTCATTTTATGTGTCAAAATTAGTGTAGTTTTTGCTTGATGGCTATGTTATTCTTCTCCCTTATTTGATAATACAAGACAACCCTTTTAGGTTAGCCATTAAGAACTCGTTAAAATTTATAAAATGAAATTTAATGATATGTTATGTTTTAATAAATCATTAACAACCTTTTGAGACATAATTCCTGATTAGGGTAGTCCCTTTAACGACGCTTATTATTTTATTCTTTATAATACTAATTCCCATTAAAAGACTACGCTTTAAAGCATTGTAAATGATTTTATTAAAATCCTAATAACGATTAGGATAGCACATGAACCTTATAGTTGATAAGGATTTAATAAAAGTTATTAAACAAACCCTAAAATTTTGAATTTTAAGGACTCAACTAGTTGATAGGATTAATTAGTTATTAATAAAAGCCTTTTAGTTTACGGCACACATATATAAATTATAAGTGTCATTCAATGGATCATGATACCGGCCAATGTTCTTGTCTAAGTTTGTTGGGTCATCCTAGCTAGACTGGAGGTAAGTGACCCTGGCTCAGTCAATTCCCTGGCCGTATCCGCTGAACTACAATGACATAAATCATGATTATATGACACCCTGAACTATACCTAAGTCTAATATGTTAATAATTTTTTTCAAGATTAGCGTAAGCCCTCCTTATTTTAGGGGTTAACAACTATATGACCCGTGTTCCAGTTGTTGAGCTACACTCAAGCTGTGACATGGCAACCTTGTAGGAACCAACCTCTCAAATACATATGATGTAATTTTGACTTGACCCAAACTGTCATGTCGTGAATACACCGAGCGTCGGCGTAAGTTAATCTAATGATGTAGTCTAGACTTGAACCAAACCGTCATGTCATGCATACACCGAGCGCCGGCGTAAGGCTAGACAAGAAAACAAGGGTCCGACTAGTCTAGTCATTGTGATTTGGATGAACACACTCATGATCACAAATGGCTAGGGGTAAAAACCGATAAGAGAGTCATATCTGATATGATTGATGAAGAGTCATCAACCGATTGCAGAGTCAAGCAATTTGTTGAGCTACACTCAAGGTTGTTAGGATCAAGGTGATTGGATCTGTTACCCATTAATTTAATCTGATTAAATCATTCATTATTAAGGCTTAGAATGATCGCAAAAATAGTGGGAGGATATAGATAGATAAAAGCCATTCTACCTATATTGAATACTGAACATATGCTATAAACTAGGGTAATACTATGTTTAACGATGGAATCCAAAACATAATAAGTTAAATGGTCAAATATGTTGGTTAATGGAATATCAAGTTAAACTCTAATTGATAGAATAAACTATATTCTCATTGACATTAAAATGACCTTTTTAAGGACAGACTTAAGGAATATGATTTCATTAAGTTCTGAGTCCAACAAAATAAATTCAAGCTACATGTCACTCGCCTCTATATCGGGCATCTGGAACATATTGATGTTCAAAAGAAAGTTTCTCCATACAATTTGTTGAGTCAACTCAAGGTTGTATGGAAAATGGTTTTGATCTGCAAGGTTCGAAACTTTGATCAAACTGTTTGATTCGATGATGAGTGCATGAGCGGTACAAGACCATGTATCCAAATTAGATCTTGAGTCAAGCAACTTGTTGAGTCAACTCAAGGTTGTGAAGCTCAAGTGTTTGGACACGATAGGTGTTTTTACAGCTAGTAATTTTATTGAAACATTTAATATCTAAATGAGATTTAGAAAAGGAATAAGGCACTCAGGAAATTCAATTAAGAAAGATAGTTTTATTTATCATTAGTAAAGGCATAAGTATGAAGAACTGAAAACGTGACATATTTGATGTCACGATTTCATAAAAATTATTATACAAAAGACGTCTAACACATTTTTGACGAATGTCGTCACCTTGCTTCTGAAGCAATGTTTTGTGTGAGTAATTTCTAATAACTATACTATATTAAATATTAATATATGAATACGCAAGATAGTAATAAACTTATATGGCAAAATAGACTAGGTCGTATCAAAGAGACTAAGCTTCACAAATTACATAAAGAGGGGTCTGACCTCTCGTATTATGAGGTCTACAAACACTTGTGAATCTTATTCTCAAAGGTATGATGGCCGAAAATCCTTTTGTAAGACAGTGGGAGAGCGAGTTGTTGAACTCGTAGTCTTGTACATACTGATGTATCCGGACCCAAGTCTAAGTTAGCCAGGATAAGTTGTCCTTATTCTATTGAGAAACATGTTCTTGATGAAACACAAGTCTGATAAAATAGAGAACAAAATGATAGAAGCATTTGAAATGATTCCATTAGATCGAAACATCAAATACTTAGATGTATAAATCTTGCGAAATTAAAATAAAATGTGATTTTCTCTCAGGTCAAGTCTCTTAACATATTGGATGTGTTGGAGAGCATAAATCGCACTTTGTTAGACATAGTGCTACTCATGGCAAAGTGACTGAGTTACGATCCTCCCTCCGGGTTAAGTCCCAGATAGTAATGCCTAGGGTTTGATAAGGTTCTATGAGGACCTTATCAATAAGATATTCATTAAATCAATCGTTAGGAAGTTAAAGGATTACTCGAGTCTCGTGAGACAAAGAGTCGAGTTAGACATCACAATCGATGATGGTCTAAGATAACTTCCAGGATGAAATTCAGAGTATAGACTCTGATTAACAACTTGATGCAATGGGTCCGTGCACGTAAATAAAGTATGGACTTTAGTTTACGTGCCCAAAGAAATTGTTTCTTAATGTCTGCAAGTAAATCTTCGAGTTTAGAATATTGGTTCAGAAAGAAAGTAGTGAAGTATAGCTTATGTTGGTTGAGAACATTTTCATTCTAATTCCTATAAACGGATTATGATGAAACTGTCTCGCCAGCAGATGCGTACAGATCTACTCGGACAGAACTCGATGTAAACGCTCATGATAAATATGAAAACTGGAGCATTCATTTATAGTCGTTTTCTAAATATGATTTAGAAGAACGAACATATATGAATTAGCCAGAGAGTTTTCAAGGTCAGCGGAAGCAAATAAAACACATGCGAGGCATCAAGGGGATGGAACATATTTCTGATTAAGTAGTCAAAAGAGTTTGACACTTTTAAAATATGAACCGTCTAAAATGGTCAATAATTTATGATCGTAAGGGACGATGAGTTGGATGAGATCCAGGAAAAATAAATGGATCCCGAAAGACCAAAGGAATTATTTGGATGAGATCCAAATGAATGGTCTAAGATAAACATAGAAAACCCTTTAAGTTTATACAGTAGACGTTTTAGCAGATCCACTCACGAAGGCTCTACCATGTGAAAGTCTGGAAAGACTCATGTGTAAATGCAGTATGAGATACCGGGATAAATGGGCCTGAGTGCGGGTGGGAGATGTTGCGAGACGTGTGTCCTCGAGGCAATTTATCTCCGTGTATCTATACAAACATCTTGTTCAAAATTACAGTAAATTGTATGCTAAGTATTTATCTAAGTTAAATCATAATGTAGTTATCATTAGTAATTAACTTAGGTGAAGTCCTGAGACTTAATGCAAGGTCAAATATATATCGGGCTGAGTATCTCAATCATGGAGAAATGCTTGACCGTCTGTAGCATAAGCCTAAAAGGGTTCGTGGTCGTAGATGTTTCGAGATAAAGATATCGAAACATCGGATAGACCATTGTGTCTTAGTCTTCACCGTATAACAGTGACAATGATCTCATGGTCGTTTGACTTGGCAAAGTCGAAGACGAGATACATGTGCTCATTGTAGAATGAGTTCATTAAATGACCCACAAGAGTTATCATATGGTTATATTGAACAACCTGTCAATGATAACTCTTAGTGATGATAGGCAAGTTGGTCTTTGACTTGAGGTCATTGTACGAACCTATGCATGAACGGTGTCACTTAGATCACTGACCTAGCTTCGAGGCAAGGCACGTCGAAAGGTCTTTGGTCGGGTGACATTTGAAGCATACTAAGAGAGTAATGACCAAGATAGGATTCTTCTCTCCTGATCAATGTGAGTTAGTATCATAGTGTTAGTTCGGTCTTTAGTGAAAACTCTGGCCAGAGTATGTTGGAAGCTGTCCAACATTATTTGACTAAAGATCGATGGAAACTAACTAGATTCGAGTTATTAAGGTTGACAGTTTGACCGTACCCTAGACTTAAATTAAACGACATAGTTTAGACGAAGAGACTAAAACTATAGAAGTCATCACGGACACAGTCAGGGTGGTCCCGACAATACTCATGTCGATGAGTTAACCACATAATTATGATACTGAAACATGGACGACAACTGCTGCTCGTGGTCACTGTCGTATGGGGCTTCGAGCCCAACCTGTAGTAGGGTCAGGCTGTAGGGTCTCACACAGAGTGTGACCTTCGTCTAGTAATAGGTAGAAACATTAGAGAGAATATGCATTTGATGCAAGGGATAGAAAATTGAATTTGATGCAAATGATAATTTTAAGCTTAGATAGGGACTATTTTGCATATGATGCAAACTGAGTTAAATGTGTCGTAAATTATTTACGACATTATTTAATATAATAAAAGCAAGAAAAAGTTTTCTTGTGAGACGGGATTGTCCCACTCTAAACACAGGTTCAAACCGAGTCAAAAACTGAGTCCAAACGAGCCCAATAAGTCTATTTAAAGTTGTTTAAATAGTAGGCCCAAAAGACATCCCAATATGTTTTTTTGACTCTTTTAAAGAATTAAAAAAGGGTCACATAAAGGGGCTACCTGGGCATGCCCAGGTGCGCAGGCGCCTGGGCGCCTGGGCCAGGCGCCCAGCCTGGCGTGGGCTCTCCCAGCTGGCGCAGTGGGTCCCCCATGCCTGGGTTTCAGAACCCTGAGGCAAATTTTCGTGACTGCTGGTTTTCGGAGGAAAAAATCAGTTTGGTTTGATCTTTGGATACTTGTTTGAGGGTCAAACGAACTCCGATTGACTCACCGTTTTTTCCTACGCGTTCACCGTTGAACGCCCTTCAATTTGATAGGTTGTATCAATCATGAAGCTCAACGGTGATGGAGTTAAAATTCATGTAAGTTTGGCCTTTTGTTAAGGCAAACTAACTTTATTTATTAACTCCAAAAAGAATAGTCCCACATCGGAAGATGAGTAAATGGGAGTGGTCAGCCGCCTATATAAATAGTGGTCTGCTCCCCTCCTCTAAACTCGTCCCAAGCTCTAGATCTGAGCGGCTCCCAAAAATGTTGGAGTATGCTCGGATCTAGGTTTAAATTAAATATTCTCTCCTCCCTATAATTTCTGCCTTACTCCTGAAGGGCTCTAGCAAAGCCACATAGGGGTTCGGATCCGATCTGAATCTTGGCGAAGGTTCACACTCGGGTGAACTTTCTTCGGCGCATGGTTGGCTCGGCGACAAGAGGATTGCTCACCTCGGGACGCGGAGCGGTTCGAGGAGCGGTTTGGCACGGGACGGGGAGCGGCTCGGAAGACGGTGCGGTACGCCTTGCCTGAACCAATGCAAGGTTCTGGGTATGTGAATTTAATTAGCTTTCCTTTAATTTAATCGCAGTAGCTTAGCTTCCTCTTGGGATGGTCGAACCCATCCCAAGTTGGCAGAGATCCTGTCTAAAGGGTCTTGAACCTTAGAGCCTCATTAAATAGATTAATGTATCATATTTTTCTGTTGCATTCTTTTGCGTCTGTGGTCCATCCGACTAAGGACGGACACAGATTGTGCCCTAAGGGTCCATCAAAACCCTACACCTTTGTTTCAAACAGATCACCGACTTTAAACACTCTGGTATCGCTATAAATTATTTCCTCTTCCATACAATCTTCTAGAGTATTTCTCATAGTTGATGCTGTTACCCATTGATCCTCTGCCAGTCAATCTGGCAATGGCTCTTCAAAAGCTACATTTGTGTTAGCAGCGACGGATTGTTGTATCCATGTGTTATCATCCTCGTTTAAATCTGCAGCATAATGCATGCTATCATCTCTTGGACCATCATGGTTGTCATTATCAGTGCCTTCACTATCTACATCCACATTTCCCGCCATATCTTCAGGCATCACATTCGACTGAGTTGGCATCGACTCCGGTACACATGGACCTTGCATGTAGGTGGAGTATGTTCCTTGCACTCCATATTCAGGAATTTGATAGTCCTGCCCCGCAACATTCCACCTGTTACAAACATAGTACCATATGCAATTTTTAGAAAATCACATTTATATTGTGAAAATATCATATATAAGTTCGCATTACTTAATCGATATCGATACTTACGCATCCATATTCACCTCCTCTTGTGGGTAGTACGAACAGCCTTCTCCCGTCTGTCTCTCGTGTTGCTGATACTCTTGGGTTGGAGAAGTAGACATAAATCCCGCAGAGTTGTTCTCCAAATCAAGCATTCTTGCAAATGTTCCTGGTTCTTGAGTCAATCATATGTTGCTAATTGCATCAATCTCGACATAAATTTCAACTGACGGTCGAGTTGACCCCAAGCTAAATAGTCCCTCCATATCGTCGTCATCAGAGATCATCACACCTGTAGCCATGCCCTCCATTACCGGCCAGTTGCACACTAATTTCAAATCATACTCATGGCGTCTGATCTTTGTGGCCTTGAATATCCGATCTACTAGATCGGTATACGTTGACGGTCTCCTAAGTATAATATACTTAACTTTTCCCCCGACATATGTAGGTTCGTGATTGTCACCAATACTCAAATTTCCTTCATAATAGCATAAGATGAAATTATGCCTACTTGCCATTGTTATCACCCTGCAAAAATCAGTTGATACCATGAAATCTCAAACTCTATGACACAATCAAATCATTCCTAGCCCTAACCCTAATTATATTCTGCCGGATTAATGAAATACGCACGACATTAATCACGAGGGACTGATGAGCTTACCTATTGCGACGTCGTCTTACAAATGGGAGGCCAAGATGTGGAGATCTTTCTCCAGATCTGTCGATTGTCAGATCTGTCGGATATCAGGCTGAAGTTGGGAGAAAATGAGTATACGTTCTAGGTTCCAGGTGAGAAGTGAGAGCTGGAGGTAATAAGTACCAAACTAGCTGCACTTGGCAAGTGCGGCTAGTAACTAGTCACGTGAAAATTTGGGTGTTCTGAAATGGCCGCACTTGTCAAGTGCGGTCTGTAGGTCAGTGCAGCCACTTCAGAACACCCAAGTTTTTCCGTCTCATTTGTATCTTTCTCATGTTTTATATATATCAACACAATTCCACTACACAACACAATTCAAATGATAATAAAGTTCGATATATATATATATATATATATATATATATATATATATATATATATATATATATATATATATATATATATATATATATTTCAGCGATGATACAAACAGGAACCCAGACACATTGCTCATACATGTTTCCAAACATACATCCAACCTCACACTAAACTCTCCAACAAAACACAAAAATACATTTACTATTGTGAGAGTCTCAAGAGGTCCACTCCTAAACATCATCAACCTATATCGGTGTAGGCGGCGGTGATCGTGACCCACTTGGTTCTGCAGCATCACGAGGGGCAATGTCTCGAGGCCCAATACAACTAAATCCAATTTCTCCTCGACACGTTGAAGAGCCTTACTCATTCGAGCTTGTTTGACCCCCATATATATAACGAGACACTCGATTTTCTGAATATTGTTCTAGGTTCTCAATCGCCCGCCCTTCAATGCGATTAATAGCTCTACGCATCCAGTGTAGGGTGTTGTCGATGTTCAAAAGAGCTAGATTATCACCTTCTGGGTTCGTCGTACGTTGCGGTGATAAGGGTTGACGAGTTGATGCTTCGGGGTCCTCTTCACGTGAATCATGTAGAGCATTTGCTTCTGCAAGGGTAAACATTGTTGGCCTAGCATGTTTGCGTCCATCTCCTTGCTCCATCTAGATTTCGCAAAACCCTACCTATTTCCCAAATTTCCAATTTTCTTGTTAAAATGGCCAGCTTTCGGTTGAGAGCTGGGATTTATAGCACTCAGACAGACCGCACTTGGCAAATGCGGCTTGTATACTGTCATTTAAATCGGACCCACATACTGGCCGCACTTGGCAAGTGTGGCCAAAAAACGCACTTGCCAAGTGCAGCATAGTCAAAAATAGCTCATTCAGCGGCAAGGCCACGCGCCTCGTCGCTGACGTGACCGTAGTTAGTCGATTTTTGTAATTATTTTTTGACCGAAATTTAAAATTATTTTTAATTTTTATCCTAAAATTAAAAATTGCCCCTTCATAAATCATTGTAGTTGTTGTGAAGGGAAAAGTAGAGTAATTGGTGTAAGGGGTTAGGAGCCCCCAACCCTCATATATATATATATATATATCTTTCAATGAATGGATGGATACCCAATGGGCCTCATGGGCCTATTCATAACACTTCCCCTTATCCAACCAACATTGAATAAGAGGTGGATTCTTCAGGATCCGAGTTAGGATAACCGCCTTGTTAAATAAAGAACAGTTTATCCATAACTTTACCTGTTTTAAGGATGTGTCTAGGGGTGGATGCTTCGGGATCCAGAGTCAACGAGATTGCCTCGTCAAAACCTTGACTATGGAAAACCCTGTGGGAAAAACTAATAGCCAAGCGAAAAGAATACAACTTTGCAGTTGACTCCCCCTCATCTGACCAAGCTTCAGGCTTGCATATTTTTCTAAGAATCTATACATCAGTCTCCTATGTATCTATACATTTATAGTCCTCTCATCCTGACCCAGTTTACATTTTCTCACTCTCTTCATCCCAATCTCATTTACAAGTTTCTCAAAGGTACTAGTAAGCAGGGATTTGGTAAGCAAATCTGCCAAGTTATTACATGATTGGATCTTCTGTACCTCAATCTGTTTTTGTTTCTGAAGGTCATGCGTCCAGAAGAACTTGGGGAAGATATGCTTCGTCTTGTTGGTTTGATGTAACCGTTCTGTAGCTGGGCTATACATGCTGCATTGTCTTCATGGAGTGGAGTAGGCTCAAGAACGTCGGTCATCATGCCGGTAGAGGTGAGGATGTGCTGGATCATAGAACATAGCCATAAAAATTCTTTGCTTGCTTCATGAATTGCTAGAAGTTCTTAATGTGTGGATGAGATGGTCATCATGGTCTGCTTCACAGATCTCCAAGATATGGCAGTGCCGCCATAGGTGAATATGTATCCGGTATAAGACTTCTCTGTGTGAGGATCAGATATGTAACATGTATCAGCATAACCAACTAAACCTGTTGTTGCCCCTTTTCTATAGAATAGACCTAAGTCTATGGACCCTTGGAGGTAACGCAGAAGATGCTTAACTCCGTCCCAGTGCCGCATGTAGGTGCAGCACTATATCTAGCTAGTAGGTTGACTACAAATGCTATGTCAGGGCGAGTGCAGTTAGCCAGGTAAAGGAGTGCACCGATTACACTTAGATAAGGCACGTTAGGGCCTAGTACTTCCTTCTCCTCTTCCAGCGGTCGGAAAGGGTCTTTATGCACATCCAATGATCTAACGATCATTGGGATACTGAGGGGGTGTCACTTATCCATTTGGAACTTTTTCAACAAGTTTGATGTATAAGTTGACTGATGTAATAGGATCCCATCATTAAGATGCTCTATTTGAAGACCTAAACTGAATTTCGACTTTTCGAGGTCTTTCATCTCGAAAGTTTCTGTCAGGCTTCTAGAAATCTCAGTGATCTCTCCAGGAGATCCGATGAGGTTCAAGTCGTCCACATAGACGGCTATAATGACAAATCTTGTTGCCTTTGCTCTTATAAAGATGCAAGGGCAGACTGCGTCATTTGCAAATCCTTGCTTTGCGAGGAATTCGCTCAGTCTAGTATACCACATCCTTCCAGATTGTTTTAGACCATATAATGATCTTTGCAGTTTCACTGAGTAGATGTCACGTTGTCTCTCTTTTAGTGCTGCAAGCAAATAATAACCATCAGGCAATCTCACATAGATGTCTTGGTCTTTTGCCATATAGGTATGCAGTCACGACGTCCGTAAGCTGCATATTTAAACCCTCTTGAGCTGTCAAGCCAATGAGGAATTGGAAGGTGATCGCATCCATGACCGGGGAGTATGTGGCTTCAAAATCCACCCCTGGATGTTGGGTAAAACCCTGCGATACAAGCCTTGCTTTGTAGCGAACGATCTCATTTTATTCATTTCTTTTTCTAACAAATACACATTTATAACCTACAGGTTTTACACCTTTTGATGTCTGGACAATAGGTCTGAAGACATTGCGTTTTGTGAGTGAATCCAACTCCACTCCTTTTGCCGCTTTCCACTTTGGCTAATCATCTCTGCTTTAACAATCTGTCAGAGAGTGTGGTTCAATATAATCGTCGCAGTACGCGACATTGATGGCAATATTACACGCAAATGTGTCATCTATAATTGTGCTCTTTCTGTCCCAATGCTCCTCAGTTCATATATAATGTATCGAAACTTCATTTTCTCTCGGTTTTTCCCCTGTTTGAGGGTTTGGGAGAGATAGGGGAGCATGGCTTATAGTAACATCCTGTGGTTAGTATTGTTTTACCATTGCCAAGGGTTTTACTCTTTCAAGGGACTTGGTCCTTGGATTTTGGTGGTCGTCCTCTCTTTTTAAGAGGTCCAACCATCTCTGCTGCAGGCGGATTGCATCCATTTTGTAGTATGTCAATCCTAGCTGGAGTGTTAGCAGCAGGGACGTGTGATCTGACAATCTTTGGTTGTCAGTAAATTTGTCCGACAAGAGATGGACAATGTTTTGGATATGGAGAATCTTCAGGACCTCCTCCTCACACTGGCTTGTGGGCGAACCAAAGTGACTTAGTGTCTTTGTATTCCAAGTGATACCCTCTGAAGTTTCAGGCTTCTTGGTTTGTAAGCCTAGTTTTGGAAATGATGTTTCATCAAATTCACAGTCTTCTAGACGTGCCATAAAAACGTCTCCCATAAGGGGAAGGGGTTCTCGGAATCTTATTATGGATGGCGTGTCAAACCCAACAAAAATGCCTAGACGACGTTGTGGACCCATCTTTGTCCTTTGTGGTGGTGCTATGGGGATGTATACTGCACAACAAAATATTCTCAAGTGTGAGACAATTGGTGGAACTCCAAGTGCTAATTGCATAGGAGAAGATGACTGACCTCCAGAAGGTCTTAATTTTATTAAGGATGCAGCATGCAATATTGCCTGACCTCATGCATTCACTGGCAACTAGGATTGAAGTAATAATGGACGAGCAATCCATTGCAGTCTCTTAATTAGAGATTCTGCTAACCCATTTTGGGTGTGAACATGTGCTACAGGATGTTCGACTTCAATGCCATGTGCTTGACAATAGTCTAGAAAGACTTGTGATGCAAACTTCTCCGCATTGTCCAGACGAAGTTTCTTTATCTGGTAGTCAGGGAAGTGGGCCCGCAACCTGATTATCTGAGCTAAAAGCTTAGACAGTGCTAAGTTACGGGTGGACAGTAGACACACATGTGACCACTTAGTAGATGCGTCTATCAGGACCATAAAGTACCAGAAAGGACCACTTGATGGGTGTATAAACCCACACATGTCTCCATGGATTCTTTCCAGAAAGCTTTGAGACTCCAAGTCCACTTTAAGTGGAGAGGGTCTCTTAATTAGTTTAGCCTTGTAACAAGGTGGACATGGAAATTTACCTTTTTGAAGAATCTTCAGGGTTTTCAAATTTATACCCCTTGAGCTTTTTATGATGCGGTACATCATAACAAATTCAGGGTGTCCCAGTCTATTATACCAGAGTTTGAATTCTGGTGTTTGGGGGCAATACAGGTGCTCCGTTAATAATGCTACTGAAGAGTGAATACTTGTTTGGTAGAGTCCCGTGTGGAGTCCCTCGAAACATTCCACAATGGTTTTTGTACCATTTGTAAGATACGTTACGTGCAAGTATTCCTTTCTATTATCCTCGACCGTCTCTAAGTGATACCCGTTTAAACGGATATCTTTAAAGCTTAGGAGGTTTCGGATTGATTTAGGTGAGTATAACACATCTCTAATTTTGATGAGTGTGTTATTGCGGAGCAATATGATTGCTTCCCCTGATCCTTGTATTATATCAGCTAGTCCTGAGATTGTTCTCAATGGACCAGAATAGCTACTAATGCTCGTAAAGTAATCTGTATTTTGAAGGATTGAGTGCGTTGATGCACTGTCCACTAAGCATATGGATTCCATATTTATATAAAAAACATTCAAGCAATAAATAATACAAAAAGAAACTACTTTTATTAAATTAAGATGCTGAATAATAAGAATAGTTGACATGGAATTTTGAAAAGACATAAAATCAAGATACAGTGCAAGGAAATAAGATACAGTGCTAGAAAAATAAAATGCATATGGTCCATTACTACAAAGTGTTGTCTTCCATGAAGTCTTCTAGCTTCCATGTAGTTTCTGGTAATGCTGCCCCAACTATCATGTTTGTCTCAGCGTGGGGCTTGAGACTTGCCTAGTAGAGATCCTGTAGGTGTTTGGAAGTACGGCAGATTTTGGACCAGTGGCCAGTCATTCTGCATTTAGAACATTTATCCTCACAGTCTTTCTTGGGGACCACCTTTGTTGGACGTACACTTTGGCTTCTTTGCCGCGAACTTCGGGTTCTGGGGAGGAGCTTGAGGAGTAGTCTTTTTTCGCTGCTTCTGTTCTTTCTATTTCTGGAACTTTGCCTTCTTATCCATCTTCTTCTTCTGGGAAGATTGGAAATGTGCCTCTGTAAGAGGTGGATAGGGAGCGGAGCCAGGAGGGCGCAAGTTGTGAGTGAAAATCAACAACTCTCTGTTCTGTTCAGCCATTAGTAGGCATGAGAGCAGTTCGGAGTACTTTGTGAACTTTCTTTCACGGTACTGTTGCATGAGGATCATATCCTTATCATGAAAAGACGTAAACTCTTCTCTAGCAACATCTTCTCAGTCACATTCTCACCACACAACTTCATGCGTGAGGTGATTCAGAATAGTGTTGAGCTGTACTCTGCTACGGATTTGTTATCTTGTCTGCGAAGGTGAGTCCACTCGTACTGTGCACGAGGAAGTATGACAGCCCCTTGATGTCTATACCTCTCCTTAAGTGCGTCCCACAGTTCATAAGGATCATATACAGTAAGATACTCGTCCTTCGGGTCCGAGTCTAAGTGTTTCCTGATATAAATAATGGATTTCGCCTTAAGTATATCGGAAATTTCGTCTGCATTAGGGGCTTCTTTAGAAGCATCCTTTTCAGCTGCGGCTGTACTTGTTATTGCCTTTTCCGTGGGTGTTAGACTGAAGCCATAAGAGCGCATGTGGAACTTCAGGTCCAACTGCCAACTCAAGTAGTTCGACCCCTCGGCCCTTCAGGACCGAAAAATCGACATTCGCAAGTCTGGCCATTTAAGCAATCTAGCAACATAAACAAAAGATAGCATGAATTATTTAACTATTTAAAGTAAACATCCACGCATGCAATCTTGCAACATTTTAAATAGCATGAATTATTTTAAAGTAAACATCCACGCATTTAATGTATAGGCAAAGAAAATAAATTAGAGATATGGGGATCAGCCAGCCGATACTGAAAAAAAGTCCAAAAGGTTACATTCCATAAATCAAAAAGTGCATAAAAATAAAGACAAATCTGGAACTTTTAAGAAAAAGCCTCTTTCTCTTTATGCTAGCGCCTTCGCCTCGATGGGGCGGTCCTTCATCTTTGACCTTTTACATTTATAACCTTACTTACAGATTTCTCTCAAAAAGAAAAAAATTGCAGGAAAATAAGAGTATCAGAAACCTGACTTATCCCTAAAAACATAGCCTAATTTCGCATCCACGCAGATATTATATGTCACAGGCATATAAAAAAAGTACGTTATACAACCACGCAGATATTATATGTCACAAGCATATAAAAAAATTAATAAATAATCTAGAAAGAAAATGACGTGCTAAAAAATAATTTTAAAAACTTTTAATCCCGATCTATTTCATTTTTATTTATCTTTTCGCTTAACCAAATCACAATTAAAATAATTTATTTAATTATTGGACTTTAGAGGCCAAAATAATTAAAGAAAAAATTATGTGGAAATGAGCTAATTTTCAGGCTTGTGGGCCATGAAAACAACTCAATAGGGTTAATTGGGCCTCTCCACCAAAAAATAGATCGTTAGGGCTAGGGTTTCGAAAATCGAAACCTTAGGGGGGTTTGCCGCGACGGCTGGCCGCTGGCCGGCAGCCATGCCAGCGGTCGCTGGCCGCCGACCGGGTGGCCGCGGTCTGTTAGCTGATGGCCGTCGGCCGACGGCGCGTGCAGGGCGCCGCCGCCGTCTTCGTTGCCGCGCTCTTAGGACGCGGCGGGCCATGGATCATGATAAAAAAATATATAGGGGATAAAACTGATTTTTGGACATGCAGATCTAAAAAAATTGATTTTTACTGTTTTTAGACATTCAGATCTAAAAAGAATCGAATTTTACTGATAATAGACATGCAGATCTAAATAAAAAAATCAATTTTTACCATGTTTATAAACTATTTTGATCTTAAAACATGCAGATCTACTGGAAAAGCAACTTTAGATCTACAAATTTGAGTATTTACCTCTATATTCGACTAAGAAATCCAGACAACTGTTGATGAAGAATGCCTTTTACACTCCCTGTTGAGAAGAATACGATCTTCTTAAAACTAAGCCTGGGATGAAATCATTCCTTAAGCGTCGTCGTCTTTTCCTACGAGCGTGATGATGCTGATCACGTATTGTGAAGGAAAAAATAGAGTAATAGATGTAAGGTGTTAGAAGCCCCTACCGTCATTTATATAGCTTTCAACGAATGGATGTATACACAATAGGCCTCATGACCTATTCATAAGCAATTAACAGCACTCAAAGTAAAATCGGTCCACCATAGTCTCATCTTCGTCCTCGTTCATTGTTCCACGAAGAAAATGGATGCCCTAGATTCTGTCGTCGATCCCTTGAGGGAGTTTGCCAAGGACAGCGTACGCCTCGTCAAGAGATGCCACAAGCCCGATCGAAAGGGTGAGTTCCCAGATCCGGAGATATGTCGTTATCGATTCGATCGATCTCTGATCTGATGGATATCTCGATATCTCTTTTTTTGGCCTTAATTTTGATTGTTGTCGTTGGATCTGAGATGCAGAATTCACAAAGGTTGCGTTTCGGACGGCGATCGGTTTCGTAGTGATGGGATTTGTTGGCTTCTTCGTGAAGCTGATCTTTATTCCTATTAATAACATCATTGTTGGATCTGGTTAGATAACGAAATCTTATTTTTTTTATTGACATTAATTTATAATCTATTGAATACGTTCAAATTTCAATTCTAATTTAGTTTTGTATTTTCCTGATCTATTCCGTATAAATTGTCTTTAGTTGTTGGTCACTTGTAAGAATAAATATTTGTTAATGTCATATTCATGAGATTGTAGTCGCTTGTTAGTCATGTGATTAGGGTTTATTGGATGTGAGCATCTAAAGATGTTTCATTTAGGTTGACAAATATGCATGAGAGGAAAACATTGAAATGGATAAACCTGTAGGATGAAACCAAGTATCAGTTCATGCTTTAATTGGATGAGAATGTCAGAACTCAGATCATATATCCAACAAAAGTAATAATACATCAAACAAAATTTTGTAGCTCGTTATACTTAGGTCTGCTTGCTTCTGTCAATGGCCAATATACAAAAGACGCAACTGGTGATAAAAGCTATGCTTCCTATCCATCAAGATGTATTAACTGTAAGGAGCTCGGGAGTCCGATCGTTTGAGGAACAATTTATATTGATGAGATATCCTTCTAATGAAAAATGATTCTTTTGATTTGGTCAGGATGGGCAACATATCCTACTTTTAATTTGAGATCAATCTGGCTAACTCACACTGGCATTCTAACAACTCTTGACTTGAATTTACTTTGTTGATCCTATGACCTCTACGTTCGTATAACACTATAACACCTGAAGTTATGTACATGATCAGGTTGTCATGCATTCATTTAGGA
This sequence comes from Scilla litardierei, assembly GCA_030789695.1. Classification (NCBI taxonomy): domain Eukaryota; kingdom Viridiplantae; phylum Streptophyta; class Magnoliopsida; order Asparagales; family Asparagaceae; genus Scilla; species Scilla litardierei. The sequence continues at coordinate 289,943,922 of CM061133.1, read as the reverse complement.
AAAGATTGGGTTAGATCTACTGTAGTGCAACATTTGTCTCAACTTGTATTTGCAACTGCCATAACTACAAAAGAAAGAAGCTAGTTCCCGTGGTAAGTTTAAGTACAAGTGTTCTAAAAGACAACTTCATTATGCATGCTGCGTGTTGTTCAAAAGGTCATATTGAATAACCTGATTTTGTGTACGATTATGTAGATTATGCGGATTAGGTAAAAATAATTATTTAATATATAAACAAATGATAGATATGTACATTTACATGTATATATGTATTAATTGTAAACATTCCTAAAAATCAAGAAAAATAAATCAGGAAAGTGACATTAACAACTTATTAATATTGCATATATGCATGCGAAAGAGGGGCTAATATGCGTGTGAAGCAATTTCACAGTTTTAAACTTAAGGCTAACTTAAATATAATCATGACGGTGGTGACGGTGATGCACACGATTCACATGTTCAACCTCATGCGTGTATGGTTGCAAATAGTCAATTCTTATTGTTGAAATTCAATTTTTATCAAATAACAATTTTAAAGAATTCAACCATTACAAGCTTGCTTTTAATTTATGCAAACGATATGTGGATTATGCCGGTGCATAATGCGACCAGTATAGGGATTATAAGGCATATGCATCCACATAATTCTTATATGCTATTTGTTTTATATGCAGGCTGTTTATATATTTTACCCACATACCTACTGCTTGGTACAACATTCAATTGTTTATGCTTATGCCATGGTAAAAAGCACCTTTTAGAACACTACTTTTTTACTTGTTGGTCCTTTATGGGCTACATGTTGCATGTGCAATCATGCAAATTAAAATTTTTGTAAGCTCCAATACTTTGAATACTTTTTATTCATTTCAATGTGGTTTTATGATCTATGCACCGTCCCCATTATCCCTTCCTCTTGAAGATTATAAAGTTCCACCTTTCCGTATCCCTCTTGAAGCAACGTGTATATAGATACACATTTCCCATGTATTGCGGCAAAAAATTGATTTATGTGGATCTCTAGCGCCCAAAGTCTAGTTACTTGAAGTATAAGAGTAGGAGCCCTGCAGTTCCTAGTGTTGGTTAATGACTTAAGGAAGGATACAAAAGGTCTCAAGTTTTGATTGTAAGGTATAATGATCTATATGCATATAGATTGTGGAAAGGGGAAGGGGGAAGTGAATTGAAGCCCTTGAGTGAGGGACGGTGCAAAGAGAAAGAAACCGTGTGCATAGTTACAGAGGAAAGAAAGCAAACTGTTAGGTAGGCGAGACACGTGAAGCTAGTAGGCCATGTTACGTAAGCTATGGATGAGCAATAAGGATTGGTATTAAGCTAAAAAACTAGTTCCTATTAATCAATTAACCAAATGTCCTTTTGTTTCTCAAGTCGATTGGAAGTCGTATATGGGTCTCCCATCATTGTATGCTTTATGAAAGAGATCAGAAAGTTGTAGAAAGTTGGTGATATGTTAAGTCATTCCAAGCACTTATGTTCATCTGGGTTGTCATTAAAGGTCCCTTGACATATGTGTTCATCTCATCTATTAGAAGAATGTTCTTGTAGCAACTTGCGCCTGAGATTTTGTTCATCGTCATGATATATGGAATCCACTCAAAGTGAGCTGTGATCCACCGCAACACTGAAAATTGATGTTGATGAAACATGTCAAGATATTGCCAGCGGCAACATTGTACCCCCATCGACAGAGATGGAAACGTGCAACACTACAACCGGGATACAAGTTAACCACAAACATGACAAAAGATAAAACATTTTCATTTGAAAGCATTGCCATACAATGCTAGCAATGATGGCCAATATGAAAGAGTTAACTGCCACAACCTTAGTTCTGGGAACCAAGGGCAACGAAAGGTCAATCTTGGTGGTAGCGCAAGCATGTTGACCTCTTGTTCTGTTGTGAAGTTAGATCTGCTGAACCTTCAAGTGCTGCAAAAAGGCATGTCACTGATGTGTCCCATAATAATAACATGCGGCAATAGATCAGGCAGCTCATTTGTACTATTGGAATGATCGCCTCAGGCTTAGGTCAAAAACTTTGACGAGAAAGCGTGAGACCTATATCATGTCCCCAAGCACCCAATGGTTCATTAAGCTTAACCTTCTCTGCATCCTTTGTCAACTTGTAGGGAACAAAAAGACGTGTAGGAAACACTTTGATGTCTCTTACCTTTAAAGACTGTTTATTACCTTTCCAAATGCCATTTTGCATTCCACTTTGTAACTTTAACTTTGCACTCGTGGTGCATGCATCAAATACTGCTAAGAAACCCATGATCTTTGCATATAGCTTCATTTTAATATGTTACTAGCTTCTTGACATGATTGGGTGAAAAAGGGAGGGGAATGGAATTTTGCAATTGTTCACTAACAACCTAACCATCTTTCGGACCACATTTAGCTAAGTGTAAAAAGCACAGAAATTCATGGTATCTCATCCTTTGTTGGGAAGCCAAGTGAACACAAATTGTCCAATTCAGGAATGAAATTAGTGGATTTGATGGACTGAACTCTGGTGGCGTCTGATATCACACTAAATCATTGAAGAAAATGCAAGTTGTAGTAAATTATGTATTAAACTGTGACTTCAATGTTCTGCCTGGTTCTAAGTATTACCAGTGTTACATGTACACTGGGCACTGGTTTCAAGTGTCCAAGTGTCTTAAAGTATCCGATACAACAAATCTTTAATAATAAGATATTGGGACACGATTGGAATATAATATTATTAAATATTGTATCCAATATGTAGATAATGAATAGGCTCTTTTTCATTCTTTTTGTTAATTACTATGACATTGACATATTTAAGAAAAGAACATGCCTTGGATTTGGAAAAATGTTGGAATCAAAGAAACATGGGGCTCATCAATCTTTTTGTTACCGTTTCTTCTTTCTTTTTTAAGGATTCATTTCAAATATTCTTTTTACTCCGTTCCCTTCTTTTACAATGATACATAGCTTCCTTGTGCATTTATATGAGCCATGTCCAAGTCGTAGCACACATGTGTCAAGTGTTTGGATGTGTCTTGTGTGTTTGACACGACAAAATTTTACCAAAATGGAGTGTTATTATAACACTGAGAAATACTATAGCATTCAATTTTGTGCTAGGCTAATAAATATTCAATTTTAGTTTGATAAATGGAATATTCACATGCATTGTTGTCTGCGAAATAGAGGAACATCAATTCCTTGATCTTCAACTAACATTCCTAAAACCAAAGAATTTTTCGTAAAATTGGAGTGAACCTACACTGTTTTTCTGTTCAAGGATTTTCAGGATCCAGAACTATCTTTTTGGTCTAAAATTCATGTAGTTATCTAGATGCCTGAAATGTGGGTGGATTTGTCCTATTAAGGACTGTCCTACCTGAAACATTCCAGCCAAAAAATGATTGCATAATACTATACATAAAATTACTTGAGTTCCCATTCAAGCAATGTAAACGTTTTTACTTTCTACCGTCAATGTGATGGTAATTGGACGTTGATCGGAATAACAGACAATACATGTTGTAGACGTGAAACAAATAAAAAGAATTCCCATATAAGGCCGTTGTTTTATATCTAGCAAGCGGGGAACACTACAAAATTATGTTTGACTGTCAGGTGTAACTGTTTTGTAATTTAATTACTGAGATTGGATGCTTGTTGTGATTGAAAAATCCAGCCGAATTCATTTAGATGGTTAGATTGGCAGCTGGAGTATAAATGGGAAGACAGATTTTATTGATCTAGATGCAAAGGGAAATAATGTAGTTATTTATTGTTGTTGAGTTAATTCCATACAACCTTTTTTGTTTAATGTAAATGTCAATGTTGACTATTTCGTTGACAATTGTGCCAAACCCTTACTTTACTTGCTTCCTTTTCACCCAGGACCCTCCCAACCATAGAGGTTTCTGCCGAACCTTGTGCTTTCGATGGGTTCGGATCGATCTCGATGGGAACTGAGTTCTTAGTTTCAGCTGGTTTGGATCGAAACTTGTTGGATTCGGTTTGTTTTGGCCGAAAATGATCGAAACCATGAAACCGAATGGATTCTGTTGAAACCGATTAGGTTTGGTCAGTTTCGGATGAAACTGATTGAAATCGGCTTGTTTAGGCCTAAATTGGCTGAAAAAGCAAAAAAAGGGAAAAGAGGAGGAAGTAGAAGCATCAACCTGAAAAGCAAATAATAATAATAAAATAAAATAAAAAGGAGAGGAAAATTAGACAAAGAGGAGGAAGGAAAACTTATTAGTGGCACTTGATCTTTGTTTTCAACCGTAGCGACAGTAACGAAACAAGAGTCGTTAGAATCGGGAGAGAGGGAGAGAAGAATGAGATAGGGTTTGAGTTTGTTCAATATTAGATGTGTTTGGTATAAAATAAGATATATATTTGGGTTTAAATATTCAAACCTACTTGAAACTAAAGCTAAAGTCCAATAAATTTTAGGTTTGTGCTTAACTACTCAAACCCATTTGAACAATTTATATATTAAGTAATTTTTTAAAACTCTAAAAATTCTAAAAAATGTATTAAAAATTTGAAATTTATATTCAAAAAATTCTAAAACTTGATAAAAATTCTAAAGTTGTATTATGAATACATTCTTATAGAAATATATACATATCTCTATTACAAAAGAGGGCAGATTTTGAATCTTTGTCCCATGTGGCCATGTCACATCGCCACATAAGACCGCCTCCTTAAACCCAAAACTCAAAACCCCACACAACACTCCAAAACACACCCAAACCCGAAACACCCAAAGTTACACCCTCGAATAAAATAAACCAAAAACCCAAGACAATACACATTTAAACCCACTCTTCTCATTTTCACCTGTTTTGCACTCAACGGAACACCCATGTCGGTCTCGGGTCCCGCGTCTTGATTGTGTGGATTGATTTTTGGGGGTGTCCGTGCACTTTGGGCACTGGTTAAAATGCCTTTTAGCCGTCTTATTTGCATGCTTGCTCCCCTTTTACCCCCCGATACTACTGGCACACGCACCCGCAATTTTCGCTTCTTTTCGGTTACGCGCGTGTGTCGTGCCCTCTTCGTGGGGTTGTTTTTACTCCGTGCACTTGGTGCACGGGTAATTTCTATCTATTCTATAAAGGATGAAGATTTTGAATGTTTGTCCCAGTAGGACAAGATGACTAGGACATATGGGGTTATCTATTCTATAAAGGATGAAGATTTTGAATGTTTGTCCCAGTAGGACAAGATGACTAGGACATATGGGGTTATGACTAGGACAAGGACTTGATGACTAGGATTGGGATAAGTTTTGGAGGGAAATTTGTGGGGAAGATTTGAAAATTGAAATTTGAGGGGACTTAAATTTTGGTGGAAAACTTAAATTTGGGGGGAAACTTGAAATTTGGGGGTGATATTTGTAGGGGGGATTAAATAAACCGTGCCTTATGGACACGGGTAATGCCTAGTATATATACATATGGGACGAGTATAGAGGAGAAACACATGGCAATGGAGTCAAGCATCCCCGTCGGATCTAGGTTGCCGACGGGGGCACGCAGATCAGGTTCGAGTGCAGTGGCATGGGGCGGGGAAAGAGGAAAAGAGAGGGGGTCGGGTTTCAGGGGTTGAGGGGCCGGGGAAGGGGGCCGGGGGTTTCCGTCGAGATAGCAGCGACATGTGTGGGAAGAGAGGTGAGAGGGTCTCCGTTGTGTTCAGATCGAGAGAATGGGCCATCTAGCTTTCCCATCAAGAAGAATTCTGACAGGTTCTAAAATTGAGGAGGGTGTTCTTTGCATAAGAACCAAACTTTATCCCAAATGAAAGCCCATGTGAGGACTGATGATGTGGACGAATCATGTGTTGTCACCTCAGTGCACCTGATCCATTGGATCAGGTGACACCTTTCCTATATTAATCCCTTTTAAAACTCTAAAAATTCTTTAAAAATGTATTAAAACTTTGAAATTTATATTCAAAAAATTCTAAAACTTGATAAAAATTCTAAAGTTGTATTATAAATACATTTTTATAGAAATATATACATATAAATACGTATAAATCTAAAATCGAAACTCAGAAACGAAACCGTTGAAATGGGTAAAACTGTCCGATACCTAGAACTTTTCCAACGACCGAAACCAAAACCGAGTTCTCAAACATTGCTCTACAAAACTTCGTGTGTTTTTCTTGTCTGATCGGCTGATATTACATTATTTGGAGTACCGACATTAGGGATGAGAATGGACATGCCCAAAGTCCGATTGGGCTTTCAATTGGGCATACCACATCATCATCCCTATCAATCATTCACAAATTCTTCTAGAATTATTGAAGGATTGGTAGGGATGATGATGTAGCAAGCCCAATTGAAAGCCCACTCGGGCTTTGGGCATGCCCATTCTCATCCCTAACCGACATTTACCTTTTGATATTATTTGATACCCTATTGAGTCTACGTTTCGATGCGATTATGATTTATCCAATTCTGCCAGATTTTTATTTGCTTGTCATTCTTCTGTAATTCCATTTGGTGTATTTGGATTGTTCTTGCATTAATAGTGAGTCCAGGTTTCATGTCATTTGAATTGTTTTTGGGTATTGTGGTATGCGAATTTGCCTTACTTTGATAAAGGGGATCTGTATGTAGCTGGTCACTGCTATTCATGAATTCTTTAACGCGCTTGCAATTCTTGATTTTTTTTGCTTAGATTTACTTTATGTTTCTAACAATAAAGTTTGTGTGACTTAAAAAATCAAAAGGGTGCAGAGCTTGTAACAAGCCAAATATGAAATCTAATTAGGATGTCTAAGAACAGTCTTTCCTTTTATGTTCTCAATATTCTTGATCATAAACCTACCTGGGCATATTCAACAGTTGATTTGACAAATCTTGAAGAGCTTAAGGCCATGTTTGGTTTGAGAGAAATTGAGAGAAAGAAAAGTGAAATGAAAATGAAAATGAAATATAAATGGAAAGAAAAGGAAAAGGAAATCAAATTCTTTTTCATGTTTGGTTATTGAGGAAAATTGTAAAGAAAATTAGAAGGAAAATGATAAAGAAAATTATTTCTCATGTTTGGTTGATTATGAAATTGAAAAGTAAAATTAGATAGAAAATATGATTTTAGTTATACTTAATATTTTAAAGTGTCTCATTTTTCTATTAACCTCAATCCAAATCCATCCTACTGAAATTTAAAAAACGGGCAACAAATTTTTTTTTGTTGATGCTATTTTTTTTTAAATTAACTTATTCAGTTGTATAAATGATGTTCTCAAAACGAATACACAAGAATAGCATTGAGATTAGAAATGTAATAGTGATACAGAAGATGCCATTCTCTAGCGTTTCATGTCCTTGAAATACAAAAAGCCATCAGTGCATTTGTTTTGTCTTTCTAACATGCGCATGTGTAGATGGCCAAACCATTTCAATCGATATTCGCTCATCTTATTCTCTATAAGAACACAGCTTACATTTGTTCGGATATACCCGTTTCTTACTTTATCTGTTCATATGTTTATTGCATATTAGGCTAAAATTTCAATCCGAAATTAGATCTAAGAGAAATATATTCATGCTAAATTATTGTATTTGTATATTATTTCGTACACTGTCCGTTTTTGTTTGCAAACTTGTATCCTTGCACACTCAAATCCCAATGCTAATAACATGCATCAAGCACATTGGCCCACTTAATTTATTAATCCAAGCATCATCATCCATGTTAATGGATGTACTTATGTGTTTACGTTGATCACGTATCGCTTAGATATCCCTTGAATCAGTTGATCTGCTTAAAATAGATCCTTCCCATATTAAATAGGCAGGTTACACCCTGATTTAATATCGTGCCACTGCAGTTCCATTTAAACTAATCCATTTACTATCCTGAAGTTTGCTTTATTTCCACTTTATTCCTGTTTCTATATGCACTCATTAAAAAGTGGACTCATAGATAGTTGACAGTTAGTGCAATCCCCCTTGCAGATTTGAGGGACCTAGGGGTTATCTATTCATTTTTGCATAGTGATTTGCTTGTGACCTAATTTCCATAACTTGGATTTGAGTGGCCATTTCCAATGGCCATGAAAACATGCTCGATTGTTGTTCCAGTGTATTATGTTTCATTATGTACGATACGCTGTTTTGGCAGCAGCATGTGATCAACCTGAGGTGCTTGTCTTCTTTATGGCCGCAGGTTGAAGTTATACATGAAAGAGCTGGCTAGAGCAAAAGCCAATTAGATTTGAGGGAGGCATGATTTATGGACTGAGGATGTTTCTTTCTTTTTTTCCCCGCCCCGAAAGTGATGATACTTGCTGTTGTAGTTTACGCTTTGACCTTGAATACATTGTTAAAAGCAGACTATTTGCTAGGAATATAGTTAAGAAACTCGCCGTGGTGGGTCTTGAACTTTGAATGCAACATTTTCATCTTCAAGTGGAAGCTTATATTCTGTCTACATGGATTCAAGCTTCAATGCAAGATATTGTAGACGATGTTGGAAGAATACACCGTTATGGTTCTTGATCGAGTTGAGAGAAGACCTTGGTTTTCTTTAGCATAATTTCGAGATATAAATCAACTTCTTGATAAGTATTTGAGCATCGCATCCAAGATGTTCCTTCTATAAGATACGTATGGAGGTTTCTGTCTAAGACATGCCAATGGTTTCAAGTTAGCGCTTAAGCCAATCTTTTATTGTTCATTCCAAATTAGCTGCTCTTATTTTGTTCGACAATGGTTCGTTTTTGCTGTGATGACCTCTTAATTTGGACAGATGGAAAATGTACTCAAATTAATACCACAAAAAGCATTTGAAGAGTGAAAGTTTAAGATGTAGAATAATCTGATGTCAACTCAACTTGGTTTGTTGTAATAGATCCAGCAACGTAGCATAACCATAATCAATCCCATATTGCATACTTTTGTGTGGGGGAAGGTTTCGTTTCTTCTATGGTAACAATGGCAGCTGATGTAATGGGTGTATGTGCAGCAAAGGCGTTTCTTTTTTATCAGTTGCTACCTGTCTCCAAAATTTTTGATGCACATGATTTTCAGCCAATCAGGGCTTGTTTCTTTTGGTGAAAGTGGATTTGGATTTATTGTTGTGAATAGTAAATCCATAGTGGATTCCTGAGGAGAGAGAAATAGAGTTTTGTGTTTCTTTTGGTGGAGAGTGGATGGGAAAGTTGTTTTGGGATTTGTTTGTGGGGCCCATAGTAAAGTTTTGTGTTTCTTTGGGTTAAAGTGTGTTTGGGATTGTTGGATGAGGATTATTGGGATTTGGTTATGGTGTTATGAGGTGAGAATAACCCCCATGGAAATATGAAGTAGAAAAATCATTTAATTAACTAAACTAATAAATATTAGTTAAGTAAATATTAACTATTAAGTAAATATCTATTAAATACGCATAATTAAATCCCGCGTATCAAAAATAAATATTAAAATACCGAATTTAATAAAAAAAGAATTAATTAATTTCATTACTGGGCTATTAAATATAAACGAATGCAATACCCGCAAAGCAAGCACACGAACAACTTAGTCCATTGCATTTCCAACATTCATAAATTGTAAAAAGTACAACTGATTTGCAGAGACAGCATACAACCGAAATCACAATCCTATTTAACATAACACATGAACCCAGCATATACAAAATACATATAGTATCCATAATACAATCTCAGTGTGCATAACAAACATCCAAAAAATATAAAGTGTTACATTGTACCCAACCTAACATCAGCCACTCTTGTGTATAATCAACAATAACACAACTAACATCAAACCTAGGAGCGTAACCAAAACCAACTTCATGGTGTCCATTCTCACAGTGGTCCGCTCAAATCGCCCCACGAGCGTGGCCAACCGACCCTCTATCTCTAAAAGCCTCCGATCAGAGAACGATGTGGAAGAGGGAGCATTGGTGGGGCCTCTTTCAATCTCATCCAGCAACTGCAGTATCACATAGGTGGGCCAGTCCGAGTGTGGTGGATCCTTCCATTCGTAGAAGTTGCATCTATTCACGCGGGATGGACAGCTCCAAAAGCGTCTGCCGGGATTTTTTCCGGTCCATGATGTCCGCCTGGAAACCCTCAGCCCACAGCAGCCAAACTTGCAGTCATCATCATCAGAAGCCAACTCACCACCCGCAGCAAATCTGGGTCTGGATTGAATAGAAGAGCTGGACCCGGTGCTCATTTGAACCTAGCATGAAATAAAAAATATTAGAATGAATACGGATTTAAAGAGATATAATAATTAGATGAAAAATGGTTGAAGAAGCGTACCTACGACCAGTTACAACACCCGCAAAAGATGACATCATCTGGCTTAAATCAGAAGTAAAAGATAAAAGGAAATACCGTAACATAGAGAACGCAAAAACCCAAACGAAACAAAGCTAAAGCATGAATAAAGAAGAGAGAATTAAAATATTACTAAAGTATAGCCCTCAGGTAAACATTGTTTTTAGCCATAAGTTATGTATTAGGCGGTTACTCATTATGAATGAACCTTCTCGCCAAATACCAATTTTTTTCTTCATAACAGAGGGACAAATTGATCAGTATATATATGTTCATCATCATCGGGCTGAAACATATGTGAATGGCTCATAGGGTCAGTTTTTGGGTCATGGCTCATTGTTGTTGTTTGTGTTTATGTTATACATAAGCCCTCAGGAAGAAAGTTAATTTATCAATAAATCATGGTGGACAGAAGCAGTTGCTCCATCACATCTCTCCCCCTCATTGGTAATGGAACCATCAAGCTTATAACCACCTATTTTTTCATAACCGCGGGACAAGAGGATCCGCTAATTATCTTCATCATTGGGCTAGGATCAGCCACTGTGCAATGCCCCAACAAAAAATGAAACTGGGTAAAAGTCACATATGTTTCAAAATGTGCACAGAAGCACCAATGTGCAATGCCCCAACAAAAAATGAAGCTGGGTAAAAGTCACATATGTTTCTCCATGTCCACAGCAGCACCAATGTGACAGCATCACCAATGTGCAATGCCCCAACAAAGAATGAAACTGGGTAAAATTCACACATGTTTCAAAATGTGCACAGCAGCACCAATGTGCAATGCCCCAACAAAAAATGAAACTGGGTAAAAATCACACATGTTTCTCAATGTCCACAGCAGCACCAATGTGCAATGCCCCAACAAAAAATGAAACTGGGTAAAAATCACATATGTTTCTCAATGTCCACAGCAGCACCAATGTGCAATGACCCAACAAAAAATGAAACCGGGTAAAAATCACATATGTTTCTCAATGTGCACAGCAGCACCAATGTGCAATGACCCAACAAAAAATGAAACCGGGTAAAAATCACATATGTTTCTCAATGTCCACAGCGGCACCAATGTGCACTGACCCAACAAAAAATGAAACTGGGTAAAAATCACATTTGTTTCTCAATGTCCACAGCGGCACCAATGTGCAATGACCCAACAAAAAATGAAACTGGGTAAAAATCACATATGTTTCTCAATGTGCACAGCGGCACCAATGTGCAATGACCCAACAAAAAATGAAACTGGGTAAAAATCACATATGTTTCTCAATGTGCACAGCGGCACCAATGTGCACTGACCCAACAAAAAATGAAACTGGGTAAAAATCACATATGTTTCTCAATGTCCACAGCAGCACCAATGTGCAATGACCCAACAAAAAATGAAACTGGGTAAAAATCACATATGTTTCTCAATGTCCACAGCAGCACCAATGTGCACTGACCCAATGAAACCGGGTCAAAATCACATATGTTTCAAAATGTGCACAGCAGCACCAATGTGCAATGACCCAACAAAAAATGAAACTGGGTAAAAATCACATATGTTTCTCAATGTCCACTGCAGCACCAATGTGCAATGCCCCAACAAAAAATGAAACTGGGTAAAAATCACATGTTTCACAATGTGCACAACAGCACCAATGTGCAATGCCCCAACAAAAAATGAAAGTGGGTAAAAATCACATATGTTTCTCAATGTCCACAGCAGCACCAATGTGCAATGCCCAAACAAAAAATGAAACTGGGTAAAAATCACATATGTTTCTAAGCCCTCATGGTAACATGTTTTTAAGCATTCAGTATGTATTAGGCGGTTGCTCATTATGAATGAACCTTCACACCTCATACAACTTTTTCTTCATAACCGATGGACAAAGTGATCAATATATGTTCTTCATCATAGGGCTGAAACATATGTGATTTTTTCCCAGTTTCATTTTTTTGGGGCATTGCACATTGGTGCTGCTGTGCACATTGAGAAACATATGACACATAAGCCCTCAGGGAGAAAGTTAAGTTATCAATAAATCATGGTGGTCATAAGCAGTTGCTCCATCACATATCACACACGCAGAGATAGTGGAACCATCAAGCCTATATCCACCTATTTTTTTCATATCCAAGGGACAAAGGGATCATGTAAATATCTTCATCATTGGGCTATAGTGAAACATCTACAAGGAGCCATAAACCAAAACTAAAAATAGGAGCCATCCACTTATGTTTCATATTATCACACCCTGCAACAAGGAGACATGCCCCAAAACCTGCACCAAGAGGCCATGCCCATATGTATCACATAACCACAAAAATCATCATGGAGAAAATATACCAAAATCTGAACCAAGCAGCCAAATAATCAAAAGTGAGACATGAACCAAAAAATTGAACCTAAGAGCAATGCAAATATGTTTCATATTATGACACCCAGCATAAAGGAGCCATGCCCCAAACCCTGCACCAAGTATCCTTGCCCACATGTATCACAGTAACACACAAAAATCATCAAGGAGCCATGCTACAAAAACTGCAGCAATGAGACATGCCAATATGTTTCAGACTTACCCATACAACACATCCCCAACCCCAACCACCACTAATCCCCACACAACCAAAATGCCATATGTCCCACCCATACTCATATCTTTCCGACACCATCTCCTTTTCCATAACTTGCGTCCCGCAAGTCCCTTTCCATTTCAGCAACTAAATCTTCAAGGATTAGCTTTCGACTCGTTTGTGGCACGGCCAAAAATTGACGCCCAGCCAGCTCATTCATGCTAAGATCTTTAAACAACTTCAACAAGAGGGGGGAGGGTACTCCGTAAACTCGTGCACACGATGTGCAAGAGTTTCAGTCCAGTGGGGCTGGGAGTGTGCACCCCGTATAGCCTCAGCGACCTCTTTCACATTGATAGCTATATCCCGCATTACATCCGGGTCTTCCCTCACGGCGCGTCGCCGCTGTTTCTTCTTCCCCATCGATGGTGGGGTAGCATTTCTTGTCCCCCCATGTGGACACTCTCCTGTCGACGCCTGTGTGGGTATGTCTTCAGGGACATGGTGGGGTGGAGTAGGAATATGTGTAGGGTCAGGCGTTACGGGCTCACCTTCCCCTCCAGAAAATGGGCCTGCAAAACTATCGTACAAGGAACATGACATATCCCCCTGTGCAGCGTCATCCCCAATGATGACAACCAGATCATCAAACCATGGTATTGGTTGGTTCACATAAGCGCGCTTCCGAGGGTTTGCCTGAACGATTAGCAGAGCATATATGAATATACCATTCATATCTATATTTTATGTACTAGCACCTAGCCTATGTATAAGATAGAAGTAATTACCATCGCCCACGTGTCATACGTTTCCGGATCCAGCTCAATCATCTTCTTCTCAGCATCCTAGCCTGCCCCACTCATTTCCATGCACTCGTAAACATCCTTGAGACGTGTCTTCAATGTTTTCATGTGGTTTTTCACATTACTATTTGTGAACGACGTCCCATTAGTTTTATTGATTTCCGCTGCAGCGGCATTGAAGGCGGCCCCTTTAAAGGTCTTATCAACCTTAAGGCCCTGCCGTGCAAGTTCAGCTAGCAATGAAATAAGGGTGGCATCGTGCTCGGGCTTCCATAGTTTGTTATGTTGTGAAGAAGAGGAAGGTTGCTTCAGCTTTTTGCTTGGACTTGATACAGACCCCTCGGCATCCTCGCTACGACGGCTTGACTTCCTCGAGGAGTCACTGCCGGGAGTTCTTTCATTGCCACTTGGTGGCGTTGGCATCGTGAAGGCACCATGAGACGAGGGGGTTCTGAAATTGGTGATGTCTCCCCCTTGTAGCATATGCATATACCCATGACCACTATGCGAGGGCATAGACATGGGCATTTGCATTGGAGGAGACATGGGCATTTGCATTGGATGAGACATGGGCATTTGCATTGGAGGAGACATTGGCATTTGCATTGGCAAGTTGGAATTTCCATAAGGTTGATATGGCATTCCATGCCCACCAGATTGGAATCCAAGCATTTGGTAGGGGTTAGGTGGAACCCGCATGGGAATTGGACGGTTGAGAAGCGGTTCCACCCTCCTTTCGTCATCCCCACATTGTGTCCCATATACATTTTCATATAGTTGATGCATTGGATCACTCTCAGCTGGAGATGGCTCGCCCACATGCCCTGTTTTTTAGATCCTTCCATCCCTACAACATCAATATTATGATAATTAAAACGCATAATTTTACATTAAACATCATTGACATGATAACGAATGGTGAAAAAAATACAGAAAGGTAAATGATTAAAATGATCAGCCAAAGCATGAAAATATTGTCATACTGAACACACCAAACGTAATGCAATAAGAAAGGAACATTTGGTAAATTGTTCAGACTAGGTACGCAAATAGTACGACCCCCCTCATAGGCCATGCTCTACTGTGTTCCAGTTATTATTTATGTTACAGTAGTCCACCCACATATCCCAATCTATCTGCTCCCTGCGCATTTTCCAACGATCCCGTTGTTCGGTTTGTTCACAAACGGTCCCCTGTTGGGATAGATCAATAACATCGTCATCCCTCTCATCGATACCCTCTACTTCCTCCTCAACCCCATCACCTTCTTCAGTAAGTTGGGGGTCATGAGGATCTGCAATTTGGATGTAATTATGCAAAACAGTGCAAGATAGTACGGTAGCGACCTGGCTCTTGAATGGGTAGTGAGGTTTGGATGTCAATATTTTAAACTTGTTCTTTAGGATACCAAATGTGGACTCGATCTTTGATCTTAATGTAGAATGGCGTAGGTTGAATAGCTCTCGTCGATTTCAAGGAACCCGATCAGTATGGTCCTTCAAATGGTATCTAACTCCCATGTATGGAGATATGAATCCTGGCATTGTAGTATATCCAGCATCGCAAAGGTAATATTTACCTACATTAGAACAAATAAACCAATTTTCTGTTCAGACGCTTTCTGAGATACGTAATACTAATTTATATGTAAATTTTTACATATTACCTTCATACACTCGCAGCCCCAGTGGGGGGGGTAAAGACAATGCATCTTTCAGGACCGTAAAATTATTTGCGGATCCTTCCCACCCGGCCAGTACGTATGTGAATCGTTTGTTTGGAGTAACAGCTGCAAGAACATTTTGCGTCACCCCCTTTCTCCCTCTAAAGCGGGGTACGAGCCTTGCTGGTAGAGTGGCATCTATGTGCTTCCCATCAATGAGCCCGATGCAGTCCTACAACATATTAAATGAGACCAATGTGCAATTCCAAAAACAATCCTTATAATACTGCCACATATACATATAATCACACATACCTTAAAATATGGGAACCAATTTGGATTATTGACTATCTCAGGCGGCGTCTCATTGGGAGCTTGCGTCACGAACATATCCTGCAGTGCATACAGTCCCGCCATCATTTTGTTAAAATAACGGCTAACTGTCCCCCCGCCCCTTATGAAATCCACTTGCATTACTCTATTCTTTGACTTGTGCCCTACCATATGCAGGAACATGGCCACCTGCTCCTCTGCGGATACATGAATAGTGTCCTTGAGAAGATCACGCTGGCGCATTAATGCTGCAAGATTCATGAAAGCATGTCTGCGCATTCGTAGGTAGTTCAAATAGCTACTTTCAGAACCCCACAAAATTCTCCGCATGTGGGATTTTCTATGCAGATCCCGCATAGCTGAGGGCTCTCTGGGTATAGGGTCGGGCCTAGCGGAATTGTGCATTTGTAAGGCTAGTACGACAAATGTTATTGCAGCTACGACGGCGGTACATAACTCACAACCCGAATGATCTCCTTGTGTATCCATGTCACCCTTAATTGAATAACACATATATTTAATGTTAATTATTCACATAACATACTACATATGAATAACACCTTTCAGATAAAATTGTGCAACTCCAAATCATTGGCCCTCAGATAAAATTTGTAATCATAGTCACACATGTGGTTGCGTTGCAGTTGCTCCTGCCTTTTAACACCATTTGTGCAACAAGGAGACATGCCCAAAACACACCAAAACAGCAACAAGGAGCTAGGTGCCATGCACCAAAATTTGATAAAATGAGCCAAGCAAAACAACATCAAAAACCCAAAATGACACAAGGAGACATGCCAAAAAAATCTGGGACAAAGCCCCAAAGAATACCACCAAAAAAACACATAATTCATCAATGACCCAATCCCCAACAAGTCTTAAACATTTATCCATGATCATCCCATTCCATAACATCAACAAGGAGCTAGGTGCCATGCACCAAAAATTGTTAAAATTAGCCAAACATAACAACATCAAAACCCAAAATGACACAAGGAGACATGCCAAAAAAAAGTGAGACAAAGCCCCAAATAATACCACCAAAAAAACACATAATTCATCAAAAATTATATAGATATTGAACAATTATATTCACCAAAAATTATATCAAAAATTTATAATTCTCCAAAAAATTTCAGCAAAAATTTTGTTATTTTATATTGAAATCGAGGCATTTTTTATATTTCAAAACTAAACCCTTTCACTTCAGAAAAATATCAAACCCTCGGTTGCACAAATATGTTATTAAATGGAACCTTCAAGCACGCCATCCAGCATATATGACTTTATCTCATCCTCTCATTCCAACTTCATATTTTTATTTTTCATCATTGGGCTTTTTGGAAAAATGCACACCTTAGGGCCTGTTTCTTTGCGTTGATTATGAGGATTTAGGTAATTCACATATGTTGTAAGTGGGGATCAGTAGCATCATGAACATATTCCCAGCATCATAAACAACAGAATTTCATCGAAGCAAATGTTTGAGAAATCCCAAAATAACATCACCAATGTCCATCACCCACCAAATCACAACATCATAACCTTATATAATCATCGAAGCGATTGGTTGCAATATCACAAAATTTCGAAACCCTATCATCAAATCACCCAAACCAACATCAACAGAAAATCACATTTTCCTCACGGCAGATGGTTTCAAAACCTCAGAATTTCGAATCCCTATCGACATGCAAACATTCAGAACATCCGAGCATAGCAAAAACCCATTTCATCAAGTGCAGCAAGTGAAAAAGCCAAAAGTTAACTTAGGGCTTAAGAAATTATACCTTCGCGCAAGAAATCGTTCAGAAATCACCTCGCCCCTCACCGATCAGCTAGGGTTCTGCACAGAGCTTCGCCGGCGTTGAAAAGCCCCAAGCTTGGCACAACCTCAGCAAGATCTGCCTCTTTGAGACCCTAGAAAACCCGTTTGAAACCCTAAAACACCAAGATCAGCCGGCGGTTGCTTCCAGCGCCATGGAAGAGGGGTGAGATGATCTCAGCGGGGCCCAAAGATAGGATTCCAGCCTGCAATCCCCACAAATTCCGGGGATTTCGAAGCCAAGAAAGTGCCTCGACATGTCGGAGAGAGAGGGTGGAGGAATCGCGAGAAATTTTCTCCGCAAAGGAACATGCGAAGGGAAAGTCGAAGCGAGAAATGGGTGAACAGTGCTCGAAGTGACGGCCCGCGGTCAAATAATATCACTTTCTCGGGCTCTTTCCTTGCAAAGAAACATGCCCTTGTCCTGCCCAATATCAAAATCAAGTTGATGCAAGTCTCAGTCTAACCAAAAATAATGGTTAGTTGCACCTCCAATCAACTGCCATGGTACTTGAACAACACTTTTATCATCATTGTCAAGCACAAGTTTCCTTGCTCTTATCATTATTGCTTTCTTTTTTTTATTTTTAAATCTAAACAGCGGATAACTTGAAAGCTTTGATGCATCAGGCCATTCTTTTTTTCTCTTTTTTTTCTTTTTAAATCTAACCAGCGGATAACTTGAAAGCTTTGACGCATCAGGCCATTTATTATATTAGACGCGTATTTCTCAATCGTATCTGATTCTTCTAAAAGAATGATATACAAACATATTTCAATTTCTTGTGTGTATCATTGTTAATGCTATCTATTATACAACAGATGATGTTAGCAAGAGAAATTGGATAAGAGAATTTGGACAAGAGAATTTGGATAAGAGATGAGATTTTTGCTCATGGACCGTCCCCACACACCCAGCCACACTTTATTATTCTCTCCCCAAGAATTGCTCGGCGCACACAACCACTCAAAACTCAGAATTGCTCACCGCACACAACCACTCAAAACTCCGAATTGCTCACCGCACACAACAATTTTTTCCAGTCCATGTGCACATGTGCACGGGTTATTTGCTAGTTATTTCATATGGTACCTGTATCCGTGTTCTTCTATGCTTTTCCACTAAAAACATACTTTTTAACTCTAGACCATATCACTGAAATCCATTTGGATGATATCCTTCCCAAACTTTTGGCATCACAAAGAAACTAATATTCCAATACATGACAAGTATCTTTAGAAGCTTCTTGTTCTCTGAGGGTGTGTATGGATTGAAAGAAAATGAAAGAAAGAAAAAGGAAATGAAAAGGAAATAGAAAAAGAAAAGAAAAAGAACATGAAATGAGATTCTTTCTCATATTTGTTTAACAAAGAAAATTGGGAAGAAAGTTAAAAGGAAAATGTGAAAATTACTTTTATTATGTTGCTCATTGAAAATGAATTACAAAATAATTTAACTGGTTACTATGTGAACTCAAATTCTTATACCATCATAGCTAATTAAAATTTTATTTTTAAATTAAAAACTTGTTAGTTATTTTGAAAAAATCGTTAAGTTAGCAAGCGAATTGTATCGAATAATTTGCTAACACAATAAGTAATATGATTCGTAGATATTACATAGTAGACGAATAATTTACAAATTTTGTTAAAAAGTTTGAAATAATTTGCAAGTTATTTGAAAAAATCATGCATAATGTGTGGATTTTTCAAGCAACACATGAATAATTTGCGATTTTTTTTTAAAATTCATGAATTATTTGCTAAGTTTTTCAACAATTCATGAATGATTGAAAATATGTTAAAGAGTCGGAATTTATTTGGAAAATTAGCGAATTATTCACGAGCTATTTGAAAATTCGTGAATAATTCACGAACTTTTAAACGATCACGAATTATTCGCGAATTTTTTAATTTCCGCGAATTATTCGCTACTTTTTGAACAAGTCATGAATGAATATATATTGAAGGTATTTTTTTGAAAAATTCATCAATCAGTCGCGATTTATTTGAAAAATTCGTCAATAATTCGCAATTTTTCGAACAATTCGCCAATATAAAGTTAGTAATATTCATAATTTTTTCGAAAAATTCACAAATTATTCAAGATTTTTTAATACAAAATTATGAATCGCCAATTCTTTAAAAATAACAACTAATTATTTTTGCTAAAAAATACAAATATATGAATGTGAGGAAAATTAGTTTATGTTGTGAACGGTTATTAACCGGAGTTGGTTTAGATTCTGGGCTATCTTAAAGATAGGCACATATCAATGTAGCCCATATTTATATTCTCCCCTATTGCCTATAAATAAAGAGATGTGGTCTCCTCCCCCAGTAGTTGATTCATAACATGTTATCAACACGAGCCTCTAGAAAATTTTTCACAAAAATTTTTTCGTTGCGAAGACGAAAGGAGACGGGAGATCCACGTGCGCAATGCAAGGCTTCCTCAATCGAGCGTCGTCATCCGCGTAGGGCTTCGTTCAACCGTTGTTATATCCGAAGGACGGATATAGAGGTAAAATCGATAAAAACGAGGTTTTTAATCATACGCATGATTGTTCTACCCCTAGATCTCCCAAGATCGATACGAGGATTTGCTAGATCGCCTAAAAACGATGATTTTTTCGTCTCAAACCCGCCGTCCAACGGAGGCAAGGGGGCGGCGGCGGCTAAGGTTAGCCGCCCCCCTAAAACCCTACTGGGCCTAGAGCTCAGATTCAAAAAAAAAAATTTTGCGGGCCTGAAGCCTGCAAGCAAATTGAGGGCCTCAGGCCCGCAGGCCTTGTTTCAAAAAAAATTGACTACGGGCCTGAAGCCCGCAGCCAACCTGCGGGCTTCAAGCCCGCAGGCCAGTTTTTCTTCAAAAAAACGGGGGGCAAAGGCTACTAATTAGCCTTAAAGAACATTTTGGGCTTAAAATTAATTAAAAATGGCGTTTGTGGGCCTAAAAATTCGTGAAAAATCACGGATATTATGGGGCAATAAGTGGACATATAAGGGATTACTAAGGACCTTTGGGGGTTATTTGGGATGATTTAAAAAGGAAAAATTTTTCCTTCTACATAGAAAATGTCATTTTTGGGCTCTTATTCAATTTGATTGATTAAACCCACATACTTTACAACCCCGGCATCGCATGATTTTTTTCTGTAAAATCATCTATACATGCTTTACATCACTGGCTTATTCTGTGGATATTATATGCGTGGTTGTGCATTATATTTAAAACTTAATAATTAGGAAGATCCTGCAACCGCTTTGCCGTTAGTTAACTAACCTAACGGTGTATGACGTTGCCCAGCGGTCCAATAATTATTAAGTGATTAAATTATTTATCCTCATATGAATATTACTGCCGCAATGTCTGTGAATGAAAATTTTGATGAGCACAATATTTCTGCATGAATGACTAAATATGGTTTTTGGATCGGCCGTTTAAGTCCCACATTTTATTTTCTGCACTTTTTTTTATTTTTGAGAGAAATTGTAGTGAGGAATTTATGTAAATGTCAAAGACAGAAGACCAATTTCCATGGAGACAGATGCCACAATTGAAGCTGGAGATATCATATGGGACCCACAGGTTTTCCAAAGTTGTATTTTCCTTTTAAGCTACAAATTGTGTAATATGGACTGTATGGACTTTGGACTCTTTTTATGTGGGACTGGCCGATCCACGCATTTAGCTTCTCATTAAATATTACCTTCGCATGAAAATGTTTTCTTTGATTAAAATATTAACTCATGCATGTTTGTGCTCTGCTAGATAAATGGCTAAAATTGCAAGCGTTGAGTTCGAAGTGCTGGATGCATCATGTAGAAACTATCTGAGCTGGCAGCTAGATGTAAAGTTTCACCTGCGGGCAAAGTCCCTCATTGCTGCTGTAACAAAAAAGAAAATGTTAGCGATATAGAAAAGGCGCAAGCCATTATCTATATTCGCCACCATATGGACAAGACCTTAAAGGCTGAGTACCTTATAGTCAAAGATCCACTTGAGCTATGGACCGTCCTTGACGATAGGTATAAACATCAGAGAGATGCTATACTCCCAAGGGCAAGATATGAGTGGGAGAACCTGAGACTGCAGGACTTCAAGTCCATTGCTGAGTACAACTCAGCACTTTTTAGCATTATCTCCCGCCTGAAGTTATGTGGTGAGAAAGTCTTAGAAGATCGCAAGCTGGAAAAGACGTATACGTCTTTCCATGAAAAAGATGCGATACTCATGCATCAATACCGTGAACGCAAGGTCACCAAGTATTCTGAGCTGCTGTCATGTTTACTCATGGCCGAACAAAACAGAGAGCTTCTTCTCGTCACTCACAATATACGCCCTCCTGGCACTGCCCCTCTACCAGAAGCTCACCATACATCTTCCTTCAAAAAGAAGAGAGATAATAAAAGAAAAGAAAGACCACAGAAAGGGAGACAACAGAAAAGATCCAAGGGTCAGGTACAGCAGCGAAAGAATGAAGGGAAGCACAAGTTCACCTGGCACAGAAATGACAACAAGAAAAATGATGCACCCCACCCAAGAGGGATTGGGAAGACCAGTGCCACAGCTGTGGCATGAAAGGCCACTGGTACATAGTGTGCATGACCCCACTGCATCTCCAGGAACTGTATAAACAAAGTAAGAAAAGGAATGCTGAAACAAACCTGGTGGCTGTAAACAATGCAGTCTAGTTCACATCAAAAGACTTCGAATCAGATGACATGCTTGATTAAGCCTACTACATTTATCTTAGCATTTTATTTTGAGAACAATCTATTTTATGAGAGCTTTTTATGTAATTTGACTTCCTTAATAAAATTTAGCATCTGAATGCAAATGTTTTACTCATCTTTTTAGATGGAATGCTCTCATGACTGCTTGATAGACAGTGCTTCGAAACATACGATCCTTCAGCACAAATGCTATTTTCATAGCATTATACCGTATAAGAGCCCTGTAAATACAATTTCAGGGCCATCAGATATAATTAAAGGTTCTGGGAATGCAACCTTGTTGCTCCCCAAAGGAACAAAAATAATAATTAAAGATACATTATACTCTCCGAACTCCAAGCGAAACTTACTAAGTTTCAAAGATATCCGTCTAAACGGATTCCACTTGGAAATAGCAAATGTAAAAGAAAATGAATTACTGTATGTAACGTCTCAAGAAAATGGAGTTAAAACCATACTTGAACGCTTTGAGAGCCTTTCATCAGGCCTCTACCATACAAAAATTCGGAGATAGGAAGCAAACCTGACGGAGCACCTGAAGTGCCCGACATCAGCCAAAATTTTACTTTGGCACAATAGACTTGGCCACCTGGGATCTGTGATGATGCACTGCATCTTATCACAATCACATGGGCATAACCTGAAGAACCAGAAGATTCTTCAGAAGGGAGAATTCCCTTGTGTACCCTGCTTTAAGGGTAAATTAATAACAAGGCCATCACCACTTAAAGTGGATATCGAGTCTCCAAGCTTCCTCGAAAGAATACACGGAGACATATGGACCCATCCACCCCCTAGTGGGCCTTTCCGGTACTTCATGGTACTCATTGATGCATCGTCGAAATATTCGTGTGTGTGTCTACTATCGACCCGCAACTTAGCTTTTCCAAAGCTACTAGCACAAATTATAAAGTTGCGGGCGCATTTTCCAGACAACCAAATAAAGAAAATATGTCTGGATAATGCGGGGAAATTTACCTCCCAGTCATTTCAAGAATACTGCTAGGCAACGGAAAGAGAAATTGAACATCTTGTGCCGCATGATCACACCCAGAACGGGTTAGCTGAGTCGCTAATTAAAAGACTCCAATGGATTGCACGTCCATTGCTGATGAAATCCCAGTTGCAGGTGGATGCATGGGGACATGCAATTCTGCATGCTGCATCACTAATAAGAATAAGACCCTCAGGAAGTCAGAGTCTCTCTCCAATACAACTTGCATATGGAATGCCGCCGAACATTTCTCACTTGAAAATCTTCGGCTGTGCAGTTTATATCCCCATTGCACCACCCCAGAGGACCAAGATGGGCCCTAAACGTCGCCTAGGTATTTATGTAGGGTTTGACTCACCCTCCATTATAAGATACCTGGAACCCCAAAAGGGGGACGTGTTTAAGGCACGTCTTGAAGACTGTGACTTTGATGAGACATATTTGCCCAAAATGGGCCTAGACATTGACAAGTCTAGCGCAAAGCAAATGTTAACGTGGGATACAAAAAGTTTGACCCACTACGACCCGGTAACAAAACAATGTGATGATGAGATCCTGAAGATCTTACACATCCGGAACACAGTTCATAGATTACCGGACTCGTTTACTGACAACCAGAAGATTGTCAAATCACACATCCCTGCAATAGTAAGACAATCAGGTTAACAATGTTTTGACCAATCGGTAATGGGATGACAATAGATAGACCTAGTAATACTTAAGAAAAGATGAGCATCGTTTGGCTATCTAATAGTGTAGGCGGGCCTAATAATAAGAAGTCTAACTTAACTTCCAAATCAGCCAGTCAGTCAGGGCTTGAAGGCACAGGTCACTTCAAAGACCACAGGAACAAGTCCCTTGGTTGACCAACCCCCTTCCCATTTCCTTTCTAGACACTGATTCAGTCGTAATTCAAGACCGCTCATTATTAAACCGTTCTATCACGTTCGAGTAGTCTCAACTTGGTCCGTAGAATAGTAGTAGTCGTGACTGAAGCAATGATATCAATTAATTATCAAGTGCAACATCAATCAAACCAGTGCATCAGTCTTAAATGCCGCAAGGGCCCAATAGTGTGCTCCGTAAATGTGCTCCGTAAATGCCCGAAGTCCCAATAGTGTGTTCCGTAATGTGCTCCGTAAATGCCCGAAGGCCCAATAATGTGCTTCGTAAAGTGCTCCGTAAATGCCCGAGGGCCCAATAGTGTGTTCCGACAATACAAACAACCATGAGTACAATACATCAATCAAACTAGTGCATCAGCCTTGGCTCGAGTGTACGATATGCAACCAGAAGTGCACCCATCCCACGGAGCAACTCGTGGAATATCTACCTACCATTCCTGCAGGGTGATGGTACAGCTTAACTAATAAGGGTGGACCCGGTCACTCCCGCACACTTCGTAGCTCAAGACTACCTCGTATCCCGTGTATTATCATAGTCCAATGTTCATACTAGTGTTTGTATCAATATGGCCTCATGGGCCCTGGTATCAATCAGCTAGTGCATCAGTCTTAGCTCGAGTGTACGATATGCAACCAGAAGTGCACCCATCCCACGGAGCAACTCGTGGAATATCTACCTACCATACCCTTGCAGGGTGATGGTACAGCTTAACTAATAAGGGTGGACCCAGTCACTCCCGCACACCTCGTAGCTCAAGACTACCCCAAACCCGTGTCGTATTACATTAACCGTGTCTGTATCCGGATCCGTATGATCCGTATCCGTATGGCCTCATAGACCCATCATTTCGTACATCCAACAATGTGTACAACAATACATCCATCAATGAGTACATCAATTACATTTATATGGTAGTTACTTACTGAAAAGTCAAGGCAGAAGCCTCAACAGAGAATATCAGTCCTGAGCAATGCTTTGAAGTCCGACAACTATGATATCAAATTTCATAAAAGTTTACTATCTCAATTTAGTCCGAGCAATGATTTGAAGTCCAACAACTATGATATCAAAGTTTACTATCTCAATTTAGTCCGAGCAATGATTTGAAGTCCAACAACTATGATATCAAATTTCATGAAAGTGTACCATCTCAATTTAATCCTTTGGTCACTCCACTATTGATAGTTCGCTAGTTAATTAGGCCTCTAGTCATTGGTTCAAGTCAATAGCTATTCTGAGACTAGATGACATGTCCTAAGTTCATACGAGTACACTATCCAGATTTCCAAAGTTAGAATTAGAGTGACTTACGATCATGATCGTCGTAGCAAGGCGAGGTTGGAGTTAGAGCTTATAAAGATGCTGGTGTAAGAAAATGGGTACCTGCAAATACAAGAAATCGTTAGTCACAGGCTACTCAATTTTCCATCTATTTGATTTGGTCGTTTCGATTTTATAATCAATTGAAACGTTATCAAAAAGTGTTCTAAATTTTTCTATATCCTAGACATAAGGAAAATAATTTTACTGTAAGAGCAAATATTTTTCAGAAGCTCATAGTAATTTTTATAATTTTTGAAAGCTCAAAAACAATTTAAAAACTATTTTTAATTAAGTAACGTATTTATTCAGTAATTTCTCTTGGATGCGATCTGTATCGGAAAGTTGCAAATAAGCTGTCAAAATGACTGCCTCGAAGAGTACTTTAACATATATTTTTATCACATATTGGTTTACGTGAAAATAGCAAGTTATCTATTTTTGAATGAAAATAACATATTTAACTTTTAGGCTTAAAAATTATTTCTCGACAAACTAAGCGTCCGATTGAGACGAAACTAGTGCCATTGGGTTCGTTTCGACGTTTCTGATTTTCTGGAGCTGGTCTTGTAATTTTCTGGCTTCTACATTATTACTTATGAATTTAAAATCATTTACCTTTATATAATATTTTATAAAATACTCAAAATTACGTATACGTATATGTATTTGTTCTACGCTCTCACCCTCTCGCATGCAGCAGCGAGGAACTCCTCGCGGTGGCGAAGTCGCCGGCGGCGACTGATAGCGGGGGAGGGCGGCGTACGGCGTCGGGGACCGGCGAGCGGGCTTCCGGTGATGGCAGCGGCGGCGAACGGCGATGAAAACATGGGTTGCTGCAGCTGCTTGCTGCTGTTTCCCGTCGATCGGGGCTTTGCATCGTTCGTCGGAGTCAGGGAGGGCGAGGGACGGAGCGAGGGCGGTGTCGAGCGCTTCACCGTCGGAGCGGTGGCGGGGATGCGCTGCTTGGGTCTGTCGGGCGTTTTCAAGGGCAGGAAGGCGGAGACAACGGCATAAACGACGGGGTGACGCTGTCGTGCTGGGGGCGAGCGGGGCTTCGCTGACGGTGCACGTGCGGTTCTCGGAGAGGTGATGCATGCGGGCATTGCTTCGACTGGTGGGGAGCCTCGTCGGAGCAGCGGAAGTGTACGGCGGCGAGGTGAGTGCACTGGGGATGGCGGAGCATAGGCGCATGTGGGGCGAGCTCCGGTGGAGCAGCAGCAGCGGGATGCGTTGTCGAAGGTCGGAGCTTCGTTCGGAGTTGGAGTTAGAGGGCAAAGTCGGGACCGTGGAGTTGGGAATGAAGGGAGAGGGCTTTTGTGTGCTTGGGTTAGAGAGAGAATGGGGGGAATGGTTGCGAGAAAGAGATGAAGATGGGTTCGGTGGGTTTCGCCAACGATGGCCTAAGGAGAGAGGAGAGCGAGAGAGTGTGTTAAATAATAAACAAAAATTAATTTTTTATAAGTATGCAATTAAAACTTAGTCAAGAATTAAATAGGTTAGGTTAGCTTTAGGACTAAATATTAAATAAGGTTAGACTAAGTTAGGAAACGTTTAACGTGTCATCTCCATGTGTTAGTCATGCTAGGGTAATTTAATAGTTGGTTAGGGTTAAATAAAATGTTAAACCATAATTAGTAAAAGTGCGAAATTACGATTTTGCCCCTACTAGTAAACGTGTCCGAAAAATTACGAAAACATACCCACGGGTTCGTATCGTCGCGAGGATCACGAATACGAAGTCCGTTTCAGGGTTTGAGTTACGAAAATACTAGTTTTAGGCCAAAACGTTTAGGAAGCGGGTTTGCGGGTTCTCTACTGATTTGACTTCAGAAAATTACGAAATTAATGTGGGAAGCTCCAATTGATCATTGAATGTTACTGTAAAAGTTTGAAATCGTTTTGATGATATTTGTATAGAAAATAAATTCATTAAGTCAAACGGTAATAACTAAAAATGAATTTTATGAGAAATGTTTTAAGTATTTGACGAAATCCGATCTTACTAAAATACTCCATAACTAGTCTGGTACTTCAAAATATTTTTATAAGAAATTTTTGAAATCAATAAAACTCCTGACAAACCATTATAAAATAGTTTTAAAAATTAAAAAATTGGTCAAATACGTAAATAGTTTGTCATGATGAAAACAGGCCGTTACAACCGGACTCGTTTACTTACAACCAGAAGATTGTCAAATCACACATCCCTGCTGCAAACACTCCTGCTAGGATTGATATCCCAAAGGATGGATGCAATCCACCATCAGCAGAAGTAGCTGCATCTCAACAGAAAAGAGGCAGACCACCAGGCTCCAAGGATAAAAATCCAAGAAAAAGAAAAATATCCGGAGACCTTGGGATGATACACCCACAGAGAAACGAGCTCGTGTCCATACCCTCTCCCCTCCCGAAATCCATTGCAGAGGAACTGCCGGGAGAAACTGAAATATCATTAAATTATGTACGTACAGGGGAGGTATTGGACAGAAGGAGTACAGTCGTCGACGATGACTTTGCGTTTCACATTGCTATTCATGTCACCGGAAGCGACGATGATCATGATCCACATACCGTTGCTGAATGCAAACGTAGAAATGACTAGCCAAAGTGGAATCAGGCAATAGAAGCTGAGCTGGACTCGCTTCAGAAACGTAAAGTCTTTGGGTAAATAGTCCAGACACCTACTGGTGTCAAACCTGTGGGATACAAATGGGTATTCGTTAGAAAAAGGAATGAAAATAATGAGATCGCACGCTACAAAGCAAGACGTGTAGCGCAAGGCTTTTCTCAGAGAGTGGGTATTGACTATGACGAAACGTACTCACCGGTTATAGATGCGATCACCTTCAGATTTCTGATAAGCTTAACAGCAAAGGAAGGTTTAGATATGCAGCTAATGGATGTTGTGACTGCATATCTATACGGTAATCTCGACAAGGAGATATACATGAAACTTCCTGATGGCTTCTCATTGCATGCTGAACTAAAAGATAGACATCAGGACGTCTACTCTGTTAAGCTGCAAAGATCACTGTATGGTCTCAAACAATCAGGAAGAATGTGGTATAACAGACTCAGCGAATTCCTTGTGCAACAAGGATTCAATAACAATGAAGTCTGCCCTTGTATCTTCATAAGAACAAAGAGAAAAGGATTCATAATAATTGCTGTCTACGTAGACGATCTGAATCTCATTGGATCTCCTGAAGAGATCGCTGAGATATCTGTAAGCCTAACAAGAGAATTTGAAATGAAAGACCTAGGCAAAACGAAATTCTGCCTTGGCTTACAGATTGAACATCTAAAATATGGAATCCTATTGCATCAAACCACATACACAAAGAAAATGTTGCAAAGATTCCATATGGACCAATGCCATCCACTAAGTACACCTATGGTAGTATGATCTGTGGATGCACATAAAGACCCCGTCCGGCCGCTGGAAGAGGGGGAGGATATACTTGGCCCAGAAGTCCCTTATTTAAGTGCCATCGGAGCACTCTTATATCTGGCAAACTACACGCGTTCCGATATAGCGTTTGCAGTAAATTTGCTAACCAGATATAGCACAACGCCCACACAGCGCCACTGGACCGGGGTGAAGCACCTTCTATGCTACCTCCAAGGGTCTACAGATTTGAGACTCTTCTACAAAAATATAATATCATCTACACTTGCTGGTTATGTTGATGCAGGTTACTTGTCTGATCCCCACAAAGTGAAGTCACAGACTGGGTACGTGTTTACCTATGGAGGGACAACCATTTCCTGGAGATCCATCAAGCAAACCTTGACGGCAACCTCATCCAATCACTCAGAGATCATTGCCATCCATAAAGCAAGTAGAGAATGCGCAATGTCCACAACATTCTGTCAA
This sequence comes from Scilla litardierei, assembly GCA_030789695.1. Taxonomy (NCBI): domain Eukaryota; kingdom Viridiplantae; phylum Streptophyta; class Magnoliopsida; order Asparagales; family Asparagaceae; genus Scilla; species Scilla litardierei. Next base: position 289,914,573 of record CM061133.1, on the reverse strand, counting down.
CTATCGGACTGAAGACTGGAGATCTCGAACCTATAACAATGTTCGAAGACAATGCTGCTTGCATAGCTCAGCTACGAGGTGGCTTCATCAAAGGCGACAGAACCAAGCACATTTCACCAAAGTTCTTCTGGACGCACGAGCTACAGAGAGATGGCAAGATCGACATCAGACAAGTGCAATCATGTGACGATTTGGCAGATTTGTTTACCAAATCCCTTCATACTGTCACTTTTAGGAAGCTTGTACAGAAGATTGGAATGAGGCGCCTAAGAGATCTGAAAGCTTGAGAGCTTGTACAGATCAGGGGGAGTTAGGGAGATTTTGTACTCTTTTCCCTTAACTATGGTTTTTCCCACTGGGTTTTCCATAGTTAAAGGTTTTAACGAGGCAAATCTCACCAACTCAGGATGCCAAAGTATCCACCCCATGTGAGACTCTTCTATGCTCAGAATCTTGAAGTATTCACGAGCAGAGTCCACACCTATGGCTGGATAAGGAGGAGTGTTGTGAACGGTTATTAACCGGAGTTGGTTCAGATTCTGAGCTATCTTAGAGATAGGCTCATATCAATGTGGCCCATATTTGTATTCTCCCATGTTGCCTATAAATAAAGAGCCGGGGCTCCTCCCCCAGTAGTTGATTCATAACAGTTTAACTATATTTTCCATCATTTTCCTTGGGCCAAGAAGAGGAAAAACTCAAAGAAAAGTTTTAATATAAAATTTCCTTTGTTTTCTTACATTTTCATATTTTCCTTTGTTTTTTCTTTTCAACCAAACAATGGAAAATAGTTTTCCTTCAAACTTTCTGTCCTTTCCTTTCCTTTTCCTTCTAACCAAACATACCCTAAAGTCTTTTTACTTTTTTCCAAGTCGGGGTCAAGCAGAGAAGAGAAGAGAATCATTTGAGAGTGTGATAACTCCTCACGTCTTTCTAACCCCCTCAGATAAGGCTGACCAAAAGATCCGACAAAGTCACCAAACAACAATTGAATTATAATCAGACTTTCGAGGGAAGAAATTGCAAAGAAAGGGTTTGTCATAATCCGACATGATAAGTAGGTATCCTTTTTAGTTTCTCTAAGATTTGGGGAAACATCTAAAATTTGAAATAAAAAATAAAAAATTTGCTTCAAGGAAGTGCATTGAAGTCCAAGATACACAGAGTCTAAAGTTTACAAGCTTATCGTGTGGCATGTAAAAGAATATACAAAATTTGATTAGATGAATCATCGGCTTGGTTTTGAAGATGTAGCCAAAGTTATCCACCCCCTCCTTTTTCCATTGTTCGACAAACTTTTTATAGGCGGGGTGAGCCTTTATTACAGCCGGGTTATTTCCATTAAAGACGCACTAACGGCCATCATAAATTGGAGAAAACGATCGTCATTGATGGTAAGCCATAAGTGAGGAAGACCAACGGTGTAGGCCATAAATGCCATAAATGCCATGAATGCAAGCATCTCCCGAGCGTTTACAAAGTAGCTGAGTCGAGCTTATCCATGTGACCCGTGTTGTATCAATGGCTCACATCTCCTGAGCTCAACTGCTTCAAAGATTGAGGTCGGTTGTTGTGGCATGCTTGAAAGAGAAGTAACCCCGATCATATAGTCAAATTCGTTCCACGAGTCTTCTGAGAATAATAACAATCCACGATCATATAACCAGATTCGACCCATAAAGTCTTTTGAGAATAATAACAGTGTAAGAATAATAATAATCCCTGATTGTATAGCCAGATTTGGCCCGCAAGGTCTTCTGAGAATAATAATAATAATACACGATCGTATAGCCAGATTCGACCCGCGAGGTCTTCAGAGTTATCCTCGATCACATAGTTAGGTCAACCTGCAATGGGATTGGCATCCTGACCAACATCCGTCGCAGAGCTAGGTCGGCCTGTAAGGGGAGTGGCCCCCGACCTACAGCTGATGCAGAGCTAGGTCGGACCATGAGGGGAATGCCCCTCGACCCACAGCTGATGCAGAGCTAGGTCGACCCGCGAGGTGAGTGGCCTCCTGACCTACAGCCGACACAGAGCTAGGTCAGACCACGAGGGTAGTGGCCCCCCTGACCAAAACCAACCAACCCGCAAGGTGTCCCTAATTATATAGCTAGATTGGCCTACAAAGGCATCCCCCGATCATATGTCAATCAGCATGTGAGGTATTTAGACATATCCCGATCGTATAACTAGGTCGGCTTGCAAGGGGGGTGACCCCTTTGACCTATAGCAGACCAGCCTGCGAGGTCTTCTGAGATGATATATGGGCCTGTGCACTTTAGTGAAAATCAAGTGGGAGAAAAGGCTGATCAAATGCCCTCTCTAGGTACATTATTCAAAGATATGCCAGCTCGGTAAAAATATGTTAGTTCAGTAAAAACCAGAGACCAAAATAAACACACAAGGGTTTGCTCTGTTAGCTTGTTTTATCGATAATACCTCATCCAAACTGTTGTACGAGCTCGGATGGCAGAGGCAGAATAAGTCATCTCATGTTGGTCATCCTGCGTAGGTCGTCCTGTATAAGTCATTTGTAATTGGAGCTAGGTAGATGCCTCCTCTGCCACCATGTATCGATCTGCTCTCGTAAGTATGATCCAGACAACGGGGTGGTGTATGAAGCAGAGACTTCACCAAGTCATCACAACGAACCCCATTGTTCAGTGCAGCAATAGTCACCTCGTTACTGCAGCTCTTGACCTTCAGCCTTTCTGAGTTGAAGCGCTTCAGGAAGTGTCTTAAGGTCCCCTCCTCTCTCTGTCAAGGTGAAGAGGTGATCCGAGTTCTGCATCCTCTTTTTCCATGATATGAACTGATAGCAGAAGACTTGGACTATGCTCTTGAACGACCCAATAAACCGAGTGGGAAGTCCATTGTACCACTCCTTCGTGACCTTTCGTAGGGTCGTCTGTAAAGCCCAACATAGGAGGGGGTCGTCGGCCCCCTGTAACTTCATCAGTCATTTATAGTTTTGGACGTGCTCATGTGAGTCACCTGAGCCATCATATTAGTCTTGGTTAGGCATCTTGAATCTGTGCGACATCGGGGCCAAGGTGATTTTCTCTTCAGGGGAGTTCAGTCCTCATCCAAGTAGTTGGGAGAGCTCGGATGGCGGAAGCAGTCTTTTCGAGCCTTCCTCTTGAGGCTTGCGTGAGACTTATTTTGAGGGATGAGACTTCGCTGATAGCTCTACATCTGTTGATCAGTAGCTAGAGTAGGGTGGCAATCCTCAACTCTAGAGAGTGAGGGCTGCAGGCCCCTGAGACAGGATGTGGTTGAGAGGCTGCCCCCAATCTCGTCGTCTTGAGCCCCTTCAGGAATAGAGGAGAAGGATTGCCATTGCAGTTGCTGAGGATGTCTGGTGGGATTAAGGCTAGCTGGGGTTATAAACTCGTCAGTCGTTCTATCACGACTGTCAACGTCTGAATATGTATGCTCACCACCTGTAAGAATGCATGGAATTGCTCCAAAGTCACAAATTGTGGTTCGGGCATTCCATGAGAAGAAGGACTTGTAAGGACCGTCTATGCCTTGTAATACTAACAACAAACACTTTAGAGGGGGGTGAACAAAGTAATGAAAATAATCGTGTAATTAAAAATTAAACTTGCAAATGCGGAATCATAAGTGCTAGAGGAATTTAAACAACATAATCAAGCAAACACTAACACAAAGATTTTACCATGTTTCCAAACTTGGGTCCATCCAGCCACACCAAATATTCAATATAATCCTACACAATGTAGTGAATACAATCTCATAAAGAGATACCTCACGCAGAGGATTTATCCTTTCACAAAAAAGAACCTAACTCTCACAAAGAGAGAATCTAACTCTCAAAGAGAGTACCAAACTCTCACAAAGAAAGCAACTAACTCTCACAAAGAAAAGGATAAAAACTCTCACAAAGAGAGAAACTAGCTTTCACAAAGAAAGTTAGGGTTTAACTTCACACAAATGAAATAAATATTCTTACCTATGCCTTGAGATGAAATTACTCAATATGAAGAAGAAGGCATGAAAGAGGATCTCCAAATGATGAGATGAACTTGATTGCACTTAGAGGATTTTCCTTGAGCTAGCTTTAACGCATGAAGAGGATTGAGCTCTAAGAGGAAAATGAGAGATTAAGAGTGGCTTAATGAATCTTTAAGATATTCACTGTTAACCAAGAAGTTCTAAACGAACTAAGCTATCTCCTATATATAGGAAGGCACAAAAACCTATAAAACCTAAGCTAGAAGCCAAATGAACAATTCTGCAATGGCTCTATTCTGAGATTTTACCGCAACGACAGGCGCCTGAAGAAGGATGGACAGTCGACTGATCAACGGCTATAATCAGAGCCAGGACATGTGACTGTAGAAGACTACACAGGCGCATGTACTATGTGCAGGAGCTTGTAAAGACTTCGTCAGGCGACTATCACATGTGATGGAAAGGATCTGCGAAAATGTGACATTCGCACTTGTGCATTCAGACGACTGAAGAGCAAAGTCTAGGCACCTGAAGAATGACAGGCGACTGTAAACTCTACATCAGTCGTCTGACCCACAAGATGGAGTGATGTCCAGAAAATACAGTTTACGCACTTTGGTATACAGACGACTGTAGAACAATGTACATGCGCCTGACTAATGAACTTCAGTCGCATACACAACAGTCGCCTGTAGAAGGATGACCAGGCTCCTGGTGATCACATGTCGACTGACCTTTCTTCAGCACTCGGCTGTTGGAAAGCGAGAGACTCCAATTGGAGTTCATGGAATGAGAAACCTACCGGGTTGGATTCTATGATAATCCTAAGGCTCACTAAGATGGTTAATACATATGCATGAATGAGTAAACCATCTATCAAGGCATTACAAAATCCTAGACTCAAAAAGAGAAATGCAAGTAATTGAAATTACATGGATTACATTTTGCATCTCTTAGAGTCTAAGGCTTCAAGCTCTTGATGCCTTGATGCTCCCCATCATCTTCCAAGCTTTGGCACCTCTTGATGAGCTTCTCTTCATCTAGTCCCAAGTTTTGGCAATGTACCATTTGGTGTACATCCTTGCACCAAGCATTTAGTCTCCAGAAATGATATTCTTCAATAGTTAAACATAAGACTAAAACATAGATAGTCATTAGCAAAAACATAATATTGTGATCATCATCAAAAACAATATTGGTCTAAAACACCAATATCTAACAATATCTCCCTTTTTGATGATGGCACACATTATGTAAAACATAAAGAAATAAAGCACAATGCTAATGAGCCCCCTACTTATATGCATCAATTGAAAATAGATAACCAATTGTAAATAAACTGAGATTAAGTAAATAATCTAATTATGATCAATAGTGACATATAATAGGCATGGATTACATAAACCATTTGTAATAAATAAATAACACTCTCCATATATATATATATGAGTATCCTTTTTCCCATAAATACATATGTATGATTTACATAATCCATATCCCTCTCCCCCTGTCATTCTCAAAAAGGTGGACATCAAACATACAAGAATTAACTCTTGTCATTGACTCCCTTTTAAAAATGTGACAAATAACCAAGAGGTTAAGAGATTTATGATACCTAATTGTAAATTTAAAGTGGGTATCAATCAATATCTCATGCTCTCCCTAGATCATAGAAAGAGTGAAAAAGTTGACTTCTAGGATCTAATACCAATTGTAAAAGAAAGAAAATCTTTACCAATTAAAAATCATAATACGTGGAGCCATGAGCCTAAATTGTATCAATACATGGATATAGAAAAATCAAGTATCATTGATACAAATGGCATTGCCAATATAAAATATAACATGAAACATGTTGACAACATCAATGGGTTAAGTTCGAGACCATAATAACCAATTGTAAATAACGATCTCAAGCATAACCCAAAATGAGAGTTAAAATATGTTTTAAAATAGATTTGAACATACTTGACATATTAACTCCCCCATTGTTATACACATGGATATACAAAAGAATGTATGACAATGAAATCCCTACAGTCCCATTTTCATGAAAAATAATTTGAAAATCATTTCAAAATCATGAAACATCACACACAATCAATATGTATGCTTAAGAATAACCATTAAAGCAAAATACATATGCAATATGCATATGTGTCAGAGACCTAAACATTAGGAAACCAAACCCAAGAGAAGTTTGATTTCCTAATGTAATCACATGAGGTGATCACATCCCTATCTAAAGAGTTGGTGTATTTATTCCTCTCTTGCACACTACACTTAGTGAGAATCTAAAGACTTAAGAATTTCCTAGGCAATGGTTTTGCTTTTGCAAGAGGGGTGTATGTGGCATGCTTAGGTGTAGAAATAAATTTCTTGGCATGCAAAGAATGAGGGGTTTGCTTCTTAGTAAACAATGAAGAATTTTCATTTTTTCTCACCACCTTGTGATTTACATGCTTCTTATTGGTGTTATTGTTTACAAGAAAGCATGATGATTCTTCTTAGGTGCTTTAATAATATTTCTTGAATTTCCACCAAAAGAAGAATTAGAGGTTGGTTTAGGTACTAAATTTTGAATATACCCCAAACCTCCTCTATAATTTGTCGGATGTTGTTTTTCCAACAAATCATGGAGCGAATCCCTAAAAACAAAGTTTTGAGCTTTTGGGATTCCTCTTCGCATTTCAAAACTTGAGAGAGAAGTGTGTCCCTCTCACTAGTGTCACAAACATGCACATCATTCACATTTACACTAGTAGATTCTAGTACATGCAACCTACTTATAACATCTTTAAATTTTGCTTTCAATTTAGCATAAGAGTCGATGTACTTACTTGTCCCGTTAGAGAACGCATTGTAGCGATATTCAAGCTCATCATAGGATAGCTTTGGCTCCACCTCATCTTCATCACCAGATTCCTCCTCGCTAGAGCTTGACGAAGACTCTCCCCTTTTACCATGAAGCACACTTATTCATTGATGTTGAGCCAAGCCGCCACCTCTTCATTACTTGATCTTGAAGAGATATCTTCCAATGCCGTGAAGCACATGTGGGTTTCCTCATTGTCTTCTTCTTCTTCGTTACTTGATGAGTGCTCGTCCGAGTCATCAAATTTCTCGACAAGACCCTTCTTTTGGTTCTTGTATTTGGACTTCCCCTTCCAATGTTTCTTCCCTTTTCCTTGGTAAGTATCTTTGGAGGGTTAGGAAGGGCATTCGGTAGAGATATGACCTTTGCCACTACACTTGTAACAAATCCTGTTAGATTTAGAGGTAAACTTTGACAAATATTTACCTTGCTTGCCCTTGAGGAATGCTTTGAATTGCTTGACAAGCTCCATGAAATCATCATCACTAGCCTCATCCTCTCCATCTTCACTAGAGGCTTCTTCATGAAATTTCTTCCTCCACTTCAATGGCTCCTTCTCGGTATGGAATGCAATCCGCAATCCCCTTTTGCTTCTTCGGCTTCTCGGGCTTAGATGGTTGAATCTCTTTCTTATGTTGAAGCTTCACTTCATACACCATGAGATTTCCAATGCACTCCTCAACGATTTATTCAGACAAGTCATTAGACTCCAAAATACAGTTGGCCTTTGACTCCTATTTGGGTGTAAGAAAGTCAAGAATCGTCTCTACTCGATCCTCATGGGAAATCACCTTCCTAGATACTTCCAAAGTGTTCACAATATCCGTGAACCTTGTGAACATTTTCGAGATGCTCTCTCCTTCCTACATCTTAAACATTTCATATTTAGACCTAAACACACTTTGTTTAGATTTCTTTACCTTGGACGTCCCTTCATATGTAATATCCAAGATATGCCAAATTTCGTTGGCCGGTTTGCATATGGAGATGCGGTTGAACTCATTCGAAGTGAGGACACAATGGAATGCGTTCATAGCCCTTGCACTGTATTTGATTGAGTCCTTCTTTGCCTTTCTCCTTGAGGCCATGGGTGTAGTAGGATTCTCAAAGGGCGACTCTGTGATGTCACATAGGTCTTGATCCTCCAAGTATATCATCATTCCGATCTTCCAACTTGGATAATCTGTTCCGTTGAAGAGCAAGGGTCGAACGGTTGATAGACCTTCTTCATCAAACATGGATGAAGCGTTGAATGACATCGTTATTGTATACTTTAACCTTGCTCTGATACCATTTGTAAGGACCGTCCATCCCTTGCAATACTAACAACAAACACTCTAGAGGGGGATGAATAGAGTAATGGCAGTAATTGTGTAATTAAAAATTAAACTTGCAAATACGAAATTATAAGTTCAAGAGGAATTTAAACAACAAAATCAAGCAAACGCTAACACACAGATTTTACCCTGGTTCCCCAACTTGGGTACATCTAGCCACACCAAAAATTCATTATAATCCTACACAGGGTAGTGAATACAATCTCACAAAGAGATAACTTACACAGAGGATTTGTCCTTTAACAAAGAAAGAACCTAACTCTCACAAAGAGAAAATCTAACTCTCACAAAGAGAGCACCAAGCTCTCACAAAGAGAGAAACTAAATTTCACAAAGAAAGTTAGGGTTTCACTTCACAAAGATGAAATAAATACTTTTACCTATGCTTTGAGATGAACTTACTCAATATGAAGAAGAAGGCATAGAAGAGGATCTCCAAGTGATGAGTTAAATTTGATTGCAATTGGAGGATTTCCCTTGAGCTAGCTTCAAAGCATGAAGAAGATTAGAGCTCTAAGAGGGAAATGAGAGATTAAGAGTGGCTTAATGAATCTCTGAGATATTCAATGTTAACCAAAAAGTTTTAAATGAAGTAAGCCATCTCCTATATATATGAAGCCGCTAAAACCCTATAAAACCCAAGCTAGAAGCCAAATGAACAATTCTGCAACGGCCCTATGCAGAGATTTAACGGCAACTACATGCAACTAAAGAATGATAGACAGTCGACTGATCAACGGCTATATTATTCCCAACCGTTATAATCAGAGCCAAGACAGGCAACTGTAGAAGACTACATAGGCGTCTGTACTATATGCGGATGCCTGTAAAGACTTCGTCAAGCGACTGTCATATGGGATGGAAATGAGCTGAAGAAATGCAACATTCACACTTGTGCATTCAGATGACTGAAGAGAAAAGCACAGGCGCCTGAAGAATGACAGGCGACTCTAAACTTTACATCAGTCGACTGACCCACACGATAGAGTGTTGTCCAAAAAAGACAGGTTATATACTTTGGCATACAGACGACTGTAGAACAATGTCCAGGCGCCTGACGATAGACAGGCGCCTTACTAATGAACTTCAGTCGCCTGCACCTATAGCTTAAGAAAACAGTCAAGAATAATTGACTTGAGCAGTGCACAACAGTCACCTGTAGAAGGCTGACCAGGCACCTGGTGATCACCAGTCGCCTGTCATTCCTTCAGCAGCCGGCTGTTGGAAAGCCAGAGACTCCAATTGGAGTTCTTGGCATGAGGAACATATTGGGTTGGATTCTATGATAATTCTAAAGCTAACTAAGATGGTTAATACATATGCATGAATGAGTAGACTATCAATCAAGGCATTACAAAATCCTAGACTCAAAAAGAGAAATGCAAGTAATAGAAATTATATGGATTACATTTTACATCGCCTAGAGTCTAAGGCTTCAAGATCTTGATACCTTGATACTCCCCATCATCTTCCAAGCTTTGGCACCTCTTGATGAGCATCCCTTCATCAAGTCCCAAGCTTTGGCAATGAACCATTTGGTGTACATCCGTGCACCAAGCATTTAGTCTGCGGAAGTAATATTCTTTAATAATTAAACATAAGACTAAAACATAGAGATTCATTAGCAACAACATAATGTTGTGATCATCATCAAAATAATACTGGTCTAAAACACCAATACGTAACAGGACTGGGATCCACCAGGAGCGACATGACATCTACTGACTCTTTGGTAGTTGGCCGCTCAGGCCTTTGGCGGGTGGCTTAAGTCATCGGCGGAGGAGACATGGATGAAATCGAATAATTCTCACAGACTGCCAATTTTTGACATGTGAATCTACCAATCTGAGATGTGTGTATGTTGTTGGTTCCTTCGGTTGTAACTGTTGATCCGAGCTATCCTCAGAATGAGCTACTGGAGTGGGATGTTGATCTGAGCATGGCAAACTAACTCTGGGTTGACCTGATTAGGTCGAGGTCGGGCTCTGATCTGAGATATCTCCGCCAAGTCCGAGCTATCTCTGCCAGGCTCGAGCTATCTTCGGGCTGGTTCGGTCTATCTCTGAGTTGCATGCAACACAAACAGCTCGCGAGGGAGAGCCAGACCTGAGGTCAGACATAATCTCCTCTGATGCTTAAGTCAACACATGACTCAAAGGAGGCTGGGGGGCAACTAAGGCCGATCTATTAGGTAAACACGACAGTAATTGTCGCGTCGAGCTAAGGAGAGCATGTAGTGCTTAGGTCGGTGAAGGTCATGTTTAGAAGATACCTGAATAGTCTAAAGTTGTTTCAGACTAGTTTAAAAATTATAATTTATTTAGGATAAATGTGGTTGATGTGGTCATTTGTATAACAAAAAAATAGTTTTAAAATTATAATTTATCTAGAATAGCATGAAAAGTGAGTGCTTGACGATCTGGTTATAAAACAGTGTCATTAAGCATAATAAGATTTTGCCAACAAAAGATGACTGGAAGGAAGAACCACTCAATAATCAGGCAAAACAGATTCATTACCCTCAAATGCATGAAGAACTCTGATGCATCAATCCTTTAAAAAGGTCACATTGTTAGAATTGAAAGAAGAAGTAGGCATATGGTATTCACCATAGCCATATATAAATTATCATATGAGAGTTACATGTCCATTGGAACCCAAGGGACACCCACTAAGAGTGGGTGTAATGATGGATGTTAGTTGGTGGAGACCAAAGGTCTCCCCCATTCATAACGCTCCCCCTTATCCGTCCATTCTTAGCATATGAATTCTTCAGGATCCAATACGCTAATGTATGGTGAATATTGCTGGATCCAGAGTTATCGTGTTTTGCCTTGTTAAACCCTTAGCTGTGGAAAACCCAGTAGAAAAAACCAACAGCTTAAGGAAAAAGAGTACAAGACACAAGTGACTCCTCCTGATCCGTACAAGTTTCAGGCATGTATGTCTTTCAGCTGTCGCATCCCTATATCTTTTACAAGCTTTCTATAAGTACATCTAGGCAATACCTTAGTAAATAGATCAGCTAAATTATTACAAGACTGAATCTGTCGTACTTCAATCTGCTTCTGCTCTTGTAGCTCGTGCGTCCAGAAGAACTTGGGAGAGATGCGCTTCGTCCTGTTGCCCTTGATGTAACCAGCTTGTAGTTAAGCTATATAAGCTGTATTATCTTCAAATAATATGGTTGGCTCAAGGTCGTCCGTCTTCAGGCCGCCTGTCACCAGAATGTGATGAGTGACTGAACGAAGCCAGCCACTTCTCTGCTAGCTTCATGGATTTCGAGGAGCTCTGAATGGTTGGATAAGACTGTTGTGGTGGTCTGCTTCACAGATTTCCAGGAGATGGCTGTGCCATCGAAGGTAAACATAAAACCAGTCTGTGATTTCTCAGTGTGTGGATCAGACATGTAACATGCATCTGCATAACCAATCATAGTGGAAGATCAACCTTTCGGAAAGTATAATCCCAGGTCAACTGACCCTTGGAGGTAGCGCAGAAGCTGATTTACTCCGTTCCAGTGGCGCTTTGTGGGTGCTGAACTGTATCTGGCTAGTAGGTTGACTGTGAATGCTACGTCGGGACGCGTGCAGTTTACCAGATATAGTAATGCTCCAATGGCACTAAGGTAAGGTACTTCAGGACCTAATGTTTCCTCCCACTCTTCCAGGAGCCAGAAAGGGTCTTTATGTACTTCCAAAAATCTAACGACCATTGGTGTACTTAGAGGATGGCTCTTATCCATATGGAAATTTTTAAGTAATTTCCTTGTGTATGTGGATTGGTGTAACAGGATTCCTCTGCTAAGATGTTCTATCTGTAAGCCAAGACAATATTTAGTCTTGCCTAGGCCTTTCATTTCAAATGTTAGTTTGAGGCTTGCAGATATATCATCAATCTCTACAGGAGATCGATGAGGTTTAAGTCGTCTATATAGACGGCTATTAATACGAATCTTGCTCCCATAGTTTTAATGAAAATACACAGGCAGACTTTATTGGTGAAACCATGTTGAACAAGGAGTTCACTCAGTCTGTCATACCACATTTTTTTCCCGATTGATTAAGATCATATAATGATCTTTGAGGTTTAACAGAATAGACGTCCCGAGGTCAATCTTTTATTTCTATTGGTATTTTGACACCATTTGGAAGTTTCATATAAATATTTGTATCTATATTGCCATATAGATATGCAGTCACAATGTCCATGAGCTGCATTTCTAGGCCTTCCATTGATGTTAAACTTATAATAAATCAGAATGTGATCGCATCCGTAATCGGAGAATATGTATCTTCATAATCTATCCTCGTTCGTGGGAAATCCCTCAGCTACAAGCCGTGCTTTGTAGTATACGATCTGATTTTTCTCATTTCTTTTCCTTACGAATACCCACTTGTATCCCACAGGTTTTACACCTCTTGGTGTCTGGACTACTAGTCCAAAGACTTTGCGTTTCAAGAGTGCGTCCAGCTCTACTCCTATTGCTTCATTCCACTTTGGCTAATCATCTCTGCATTTGCATTCAGCTAGAGATTGTGGATTGATATCATCGTCGCATTGAGCGATGTGAACAGCAATATCAAACGCAAAGTCGACATCGACGACAGTGCCTTTTCTGTCCAGTACCTCTCCAGTACGTACGAATTTTAATGATATTTCTCCTTTATTGTCCTCTTCGGGGACTGAAGGAGGGGAGAGGTTACTGGTCTAAGCTCAGCATCCTGTGGTAGATATTCTTTATTTCTCCAGATATTCTTTATTTCTCCAGTTATTTTCCTCTTGCGATGGAATTTATCCTTGGAGCTAGGCGGTTGTCCTCTTTTTATTTTATTTATAGTCTTTTAGCTTCGATCTATAGAATGTTAAGCCTTGAGTATATCTTACGATTCTATCTTCATAACGCTCATATCGTAGCTCTAGGATCCTAGTACAAGTTCATTCTAACTTCCTCGAAGCGTCGCGCTTCGATTCGGACTTGTTTGTGTATGTTAGTTGGTACAAGAAGATGTACTGACCGACTAGATGGTGATCTAGTTGGTCAGCAAAGCTTCTTGGACCGACTAGTTTTCTTCCTTAATTTCTTGCAACTTACTGTTTACAGTTAGTCGGTCTACGTTGACTCACCGACCGACTAGTTTGTGAACTAGTCGGTCAGTGATGCTTCTTTGACCGACTAGTTGTGATTTACTGTTCATTCTAAATTTCTCCTAAGCTACTGTTTATCGTTAGTCGGTCTAAGAACGTTTGGTGACCGACTAGTTGACAATCTAGTCGGTCAACTTTTGTTCTTGGACCGACTAAGTCAATTTGTATTCAGACTATTTCATTATGCCTCTTAGTCGGTCTACGTTCACTGACTGACCGACTAGTTGTGAAACTAGTCGGTCAGAATGTCTTCTTGGACCGACTAGATTTCTAGGTCTGAATTTCTATCTCTTCTCAGTTCCTCTCTTAGTCGGTCCATGTTGTTTGACTGACCGACTAGTTGATGAACTAGTCGGTCAGTGGTTGTTCTTTGACCGACTAGTTGCCTCAGATTTCTATCCGTTGGAAATTGACCTAACTTGTTTTTATGGGACCCTATAAATACGAACCTAGGTCATTTCTCTCTAGGTAAGAGCTGCCATTAAGAGATTCATTGAGATAGAAAGAGATAGCCATTCTCACTCATTTCCAAAGCTCTCTTCCTCACAAGAAACCCATTCTCTCACTTTCTAGATCTAGAATCCATATTGAGATAAGCTTGTTCTTGGTGAGCCCTTCAAGCTCTAGCTTGAATCAAGTCTCCAAATCTCTCCTAGGCACCTATTGCTGGTCATTTCCTTGGTGCTAGGTCTTGGTGACTTCATCTTCCTCAAATCCTTCCTTTCACCTATTGGGTAAGAAAAACTCAAGGTATAGGATTTTGTGGTAAGATTGTTTATTTCATTATAAACTCATTTATATTGCTTGTTGATTCTCTCGGTTGTGAGAGAAGGTTGTGATCCCGGGTTGTGGGATTCACTATTGCCATTGCATGTATGATTTGATCTTGTGAAGGTTTTTCACAAGATATCATAGTGGAAATCTTGGGTTAGGGTTTCTAACCTAAGTATCCGGAGGGGATCCGGGTGGTTGGGACGTAGGATCACCGGGAACAAGTCGGGGAGACTTGGGTGGATCCGAACCCATTAACATCTTTTGTTAGCATTGTTAATTTTGTTGTTGTCATTCAGTTTAAGCTTCCGCAAATTGATTTGGTAGTTGTTTGCACTATAATTTGGAATTATACTCCTTGTTATTTTTAAAGTACTATTCACCCCCCTCTAGTACTTGTGCAGTAGCTTGTAGGGCATTACACTAGGCGGTTGTCCTCTTTTTATTTGAGGTACGACGGATTCTGCTGCCGGTGGATTACTCCCATCTTTGGGGATGTCAATTCTAGCTGGTGTATTGGCATCAGGGACATGTGATCTGATAATCTTCTGGTTATCAGTGAATTTTTCCGGTAGTAAATGTACTATATTCTGAATGTGAAGGATCTTCAGGATCTCATCTTCACACAGATTAGTACGTGGATCATAATGATACAAAGACTTATTGTCCCAAGAAATGGTCTCTGAAGTTTCAGGCTTTTTGGTTATGGGGAAAGAATTATATGAAGATGGATCTATCAGTACCATAAAGTACCGAAATGAAAAACCTGATGGGTGAATTGGCCCACAAATATTTCCATGTATTCTCTCCAGGAAGTTAGGAGACTCAAGCCCCACTTTCAGGTGGGATAGTCTCCTGATTAGTTTACCCTTATAATAGGGAGGGACAAGGAAAATCACCCTTTTGAAGAATCTTCATGTTCTTCAAATTATGTCTACTGGATTGGGTTATGATGCGTTGCATCATTACCGATCCTGGGTGACCTAGTCTACAATGCCAGAGAATAAATTCTGGTGATGTAGAACACTGATGGTGCTATATCAGATTAGCTTATATAGGTTGGATGTATGTTTGATAAAGGCCCGGCGGGAGTCATTTAAAACGTTCTAGGATGGTTTTAATACCATCCTTATGACAAATAACATACAATTATTCAACACTATTGAAATCATTAGTTTCCAAGTAATATCCATTTAAACGGATGTCTTTGAACCTTAATAGATTTCTAATTGATTTTGGAGAAAATAAATCATCTTTTATTATAACTTGCGTTTGGTTTGGGAGTAATAGAATTGCTTTACCTGATCCTTTTATTATATTATTTAGTCCCGAAATTGTAGTGATGGGACCATGATAATTAATGATGCTATTAAAATAGCATCTATCACGAAGGAATGTGTGCGAGGAGGCACTATCCACTAGGCATTCAGAATTCATATCTAGATAAGAATGTAAAAACTTTTATGAAAAGTAAAACTACATTCGATTCATAAATAAGATAAAGAAGATCATAATTGAAGATACATCAAAACATTAATGATTAATGCTGAAAAGATGGCTAAATTAGCTTTAGTCAAGGAGGTCGTTATTCTCGAAATCCTCGGTGTTGAACCGAGTTGGAGGCTGTATATCCACCAGATTTGTTTCAGCGTAAGGCTTCAGGCTTTTCATATACAAATCTTGGAGGTGGCGTGTAGTACGACAGACCCTGAACCAATGTCCAGTCACGCCACATCTGTGGCATTTGTCTTCCTAGTTTTTCTTGGAAGCAGACGTCTGGTCAGAGGTATTCCTCTTCAACGTATTCTTTTTCTTCCCCTCATTATTGTTGTTCTGGGGACGAGCTCTAGTCTGCGTCTTCGCAGCTTTCCCCTTGTTGAAGTTTCCTTTGTGCTTGTTCTTCATCTTCTAGGAAAAAACCGTGTGAGCTTCAGGGAGAGGAGCAGAGTTAGCAGGGCGTAGGTTATGAGTGGCCAGTAGGAGGTCACTATTTTGCTCTGTCATAAGAAGGCCGGAGAGTAAATCAGAATACCTCGTGAACTTGCGTTCATGATATTGTTGCATGAGAATAGCATCCTTCTCATGGAAGGATGTATATGTTTTCTCAAGCATGCGGGTTTTCGAGACTTGTTCACCACACAATTTCAGGCATGATGTGATGTTATGGAGAGCTGAGTTATACTCAGCTACGGACTTGAAGTCCCGAAGTCGGAGATTTTTCCACACATAACGTGAACGAGAGAGGATAACATCTTTCTGATGTTTGTATCTGTCCTCAAGTGATGTCCACAGTTCATGAGGGTCTTCCACTGTTAGATATTCAGCCTTCAGGGTCCGATCAATATGTCTCCTGATATAGATAATGGCTTTCGCCTTCTCTACATCGGAGACTCTAACAGTAGAAGTCCATTCATCAGTTATCACAGCCGTAGCTGGAGCTTGAATTGTGTGAATTATGCCCTGTGAGCACGGATGGAACTTCATGTAACGACCCGCTCCCGGGGCCTGTTACTTATTTGATATTTGTGCAGGTCCTGTAGGTTACCAGTAAAATCAAAATAGCCACGATGCAGAGATGTACAAAAATACCCAAATAGTGTCCAATCATTACAATCCATATGATACAAAATGTTCCAACAAATATACATGAAAGAAAGGAAGTACATAAGTGCAAATAACTCTGAAAGCTGCGGTCTCAGGGTCAAACTCTGGCGCTATCAACTGAAGAGCATCTACCTCCATATGTACGTCGTCTGCGGTGCCACTGAGATGGAACCGTAGGTAAGTCACAATAATTCTAAATATAGAAAAAGAAGCAGTGTACAAGTATGACAAAAGTAACTACGTACAAGCAGACCAGAGTGAAAAGTAAAGTACTGAGCAACAACTGTACACAGCTGAGTAGTAAAAGTAAACAAAACTGAAAGGAAAGAAACAACTGTACTGTGGTGGTGCGAGTGTAAAGCAGGCTAAATAAGTGAAACATGCTACTGCTGTAGCTAAAAGTACGACAAGTAAAGTACTGGTGACTGCACAGGTGTAATAGGTGAAGTGCATGCAATGCGTAAAGTAAAGGTGATTGTGATGCGTAAAGTAAAAGTGATCATGCAAGCTACACTAGAACTACGTGACTCAAGTCGGAGAGTACAATATGTAACCATCGAGTCCATCTCTTGCCTGGGTGCGATCCAGGCGAATGCCGAAACACAGGCAGCGGTACATGTATTTTGCCGAAACTCAGGCAGCAGGACGGGATGCCGAAACTCAGGCGACTAAACAGGAAGATCGAACTCCAGTCACTCCCGCACTCTCTCAAACTATGAGTTACCCCAAAACCCCAGTGAAGTGTCAAGTGTTATACGGGATGTTCCACAAGATGTTCCATATGATGTTGCACATGTTACTAGTCAAACCAAGACAACTGGTTGACTTTCTTATTGAAAACCAGAGAGTTGTAACTCATTCCAAAGCAGACTGTGCCAAAACGAACTGAGGATAGAGACAAGTCCAACAACTGTAATATTCCATGCTTCGAGCATGTAGAAGTATTGTTTAGCACACAATTTACCCAAGTTGATGGTTGTGTGCTACAACCACCAAAGTTGAAAGTTGGCAAAGTAATCTGTGGTTGATTACGTTTCTATTAGATTAGGTTTCTACTTCGGTTCGAGTCAATAGCCGTTCTGAGGCTATATGTGATGTCCTAAGTTCGTACATGGACACTAACTAATTTTCTAATTTTAGAATTCGTCGTGACTTACATTATCGAGCTCGTCGTGGCAAGACGAGGTTCGAGCTAGAAGAGCTGGTGCACGAGGATTGGTACCTGCAAACACAAGAAACATCCGGTTAAAGAGCACACTATTTTCTATCTATTTAACTTGATCGATTTTGGTTTTATAACTGACGAAACGGTGCTTAAAAACATTCTAAATTTTTATATAAGCTAGATATGATGAAAATAATTTTACTGCATGCGGAAATATTTTTCTAAAATCTCCGGTAATTTTTATAATTTTTAAAATCTCAAAATTCAATTTAAAAACTATTTTTCAATTAGTGACGTAATTATTCAAACATTTCTTCTGGGTGCAATCTGCATCGAAAAGTTGCGCGTAAGCTGTCAAAATGACCATCTCGATAGTACTAAACATATATTTGTATCACGTATCAATTTACATGAAAATAAGAAGTTACAGATTTTCGAAGGAAAACAACGTATTTAAGTTTTAGGGTTAAAAATTTATTCTAGAAAAACTAAACGTCTGATTGAGATGAAACCAGTGCCATTGGGTCTAGAATGTCATTTCTGATTTTTTGGAGCTGGCCTTGCATTTTTCTGACATGTATATAATTAGTTATCAATTTAAAACCATTTATCCCTTTATAAAATATGGAATACCTATTTATATACGAATACATATATACTTATTCGTTTAAAAAACGTTAGAAAACTAACTCACCTTCGCTCGTGCATGGGGGGAGACTGTGCGTGCGGCCTCGTCGACGTCGACGTCGACCGGACGGCAGAAGTGGCAGAGGATGCTGGCGGCGGCGAGGTGATGGCGACGGCAATGCGAGGTCTGGCGGCGCGGCAACGGTCGTCTAATGACGGCGGGCAACGTGGGGTGCGTCTTTTGATGGTGGCGGACGTCAGAGCAGCTCGCTGGAGTTGACAGCGTGGGCTTCTCCGTCGAGGGTGGTGGAGGCGAGGCAACTTGCGGAGGAGGAGGCGCTGGAGGGCACTCGGGGTGGTTCGCAGCGGCACGGAGGACGGAGCTCTGGCATGTGTGGAGTCAGGGAGAGGAGCATGTTCGTCGACGGTGGGAAGTGGCAGCGAGGCGACGCTTCGAGCAGTCGGAGGGGCAAAGCTAGAGGCTTCAGTCACGGGGGTTGTCGGGCACGGCGGTGACGTGGGCACGGGTTGCTTCGGAGTGACGAAGGAGGGGGTACTCTCGAAGCGGGGTCGAACGTCGCTGCGGGGCTTCGACAGGCGAGCACCATGGGGTCAAGGTGAAGGCAGGGGAGGCGTCAAGAGGGGGAGGGTTCTGTCGGCGTTGGGCGGAGCTCCGAGAGCTCGTGGGGCCGAGCTCCGACGAAGCGGGTGGCGTTCGTGGGTGCAGCTCCTGTGGGCGGTGCTTCACAGAGGGAGAGGCGTGAGCGTGGGCGGCCAAAGCAGCGGTGACTCAAGCGGAGGTGGGGTGTGCATGAGTGGTGTATGAGGAGTGGGGGAGGTGCTGTAGGCCACCGCCGGTGATGCTTGGGTTGTCTGGGTGAAGAAGATGGCGAAGGGTTGGTCGAGCGTGGGTAGAGTGGTGGTTGTCCATCGGAGAACGGGGATGTGAGTGGTGCTTCAGGGGCTCGGAGTTCGTTGCTATGGCGAAGCTGGGGGTTAGCTGAGAGGGTGAGAGGGGGCCTGTGCATGAGTTTGCCGCTGGGTGCGTGAGTATGGGGGCAAGAACGAGGGATATAGGGGAGAGAGAGAGAGATCCATGTGTGTGCATGTAAGGGTTGGGGGTTGTTGAAGGGGAGGGGATGAGTTGGTCTGAGAGAGAGGGAGAGAGTCTGAGAGAGAGAAAACATGGGGAATGGGTTCTCCTTTGCGAGTTGAAGGAAGAAGAGAGGGAGGGGATCACTTCGTTTGGATAGGGGTTGGGTTCGCCTGGGTTTGGGTCAGAGTGAGGGATAAATGGAGTAAGGGAGAAGACTGAGGGAGAGGGGTAAGTGAGGAGGGGGTTTCTATAAGCTTTAAGAATTAGTTTAATATAATGAAATTAATAATTAGTCAATAACATTAATGATGTTCGGTGGGTGGGTGAAGACTAACTAGGGGTGAACCTGATTTCGAGGGGAGGAAAACGTGATCACACGTTTTCCTCATGTGGTAGGTTAATTAGGGTAGGTTGAATTAACAATGTAATTAGTAAACTTTTAGTAGTAAAATACATGAAACTACGATTTTGCCCCTGAGACTAAACGTCTTCGAAAAATTACGAAAACATAGCCACGGGATCGTATTATTGCGAGAATCGTGAATATGAGATCCATTATGGGGTTTGAGCCATGGAGACACTAGTTTTGGGCCAAAACGTTTAGGAAGCAGGTTTGCGGGTTCTCTATTGATTTGACTTCAGAAAATTATGAAATTAATGTGGAAAGTTCTAAATGATTATAGAAGGATACTGTAAAAATTTGGAAACGTTTTGGTGATGTTTGTATAGAATATTAATTCATTCAGTCAAAAAAGTAATATCTGAAAATGAATTTTTATCAGATTATTTAGAGGTATTTGATGAAATCTGAACTTACTAAAATACTTCATAACTAGTTTGATACTTCAAAATATTTTTATAAGAAATTTTTGAAACCGTAAAACTCCTGACAAACCATTATAAAATAGTTTTAAAAAAAATTTGAAAATAGGTTAAATACGTAAATAGTTGTGAAGATAATAACAGGCCGTTACATTCTACCCTTCTTAAAATAATTCCGTCCTCGGAATTTAAAAGTCTTTTCTGAAACAAATAATTGATAATAACAGGCCGTTACATTCTACCCTTCTTAAAATAATTCCGTCCTCGGAATTTAAAAGTCTTTTCTGAAACAAATAATTGATGTTATGAAGAAGCTCAAGCAAATAAATGATAGAAAAGATGGTAATCTAGTAAATCAGGTTGTAAATAACATGAAATATAATGTGATTATAGCATCAAGAAAACAAGAGATGTTATATATGAATACATACTATTGACATCACCATAGCTTTCGTAACTATTCTTGAGACCAGTATCATTACAATAGTTACTCTGACTTCTCAAGTAGCCCAAAATTAACATGAGATAATAACATCACATGAAAATGAGGGCTATTATGATGACAACATCTGTTCAAACTTGGAACCTGATGTGATAAGCCAGTAGCAAGCTATTTAAACCACATAAAACGGAAGACCATAAAGTTTATTCGTGCTACTGGTGACTAACTGGGTCTAGCCAAGGATGTCATTCATAACATAGCATACAAAGGGGCATCTACGAATCCATATGCTTTCTCATCACTATCTAATCACCAATGACATCAATCTCCATAATGCCCAACCACAGGCTAATGTCCGAAACAACACCCAAAGGTAAGTACAAGGCCAATACCCAAAGTCAGTACTCACTGCTAGTATTCCTTCCATCAATCTCCATAATATCCCACGATAAGGCAAGATCCAAGCTCTCATCCAGAGCCAAGCACAAGGCCTACATCCAACTTCAACACCCAATGCCAATATCATGTCAATAACCATCGCCATCACTCCTTCCGTAGACCAATACTTGACATTCGCAACTCCCAAAATCACCCAACAAATAAACAACCAAAAACACACTTTCTAGCACACCAGAAGGAGTAGACGCAAGAAGAAGCCTAAACGGGATCTCAACATGGGCGAGACCCAGGGCAGAGAGCCCAAAAGAATCCCAAGAACCGTAACTTCCAAAGATCATATCAACACAGCGGTACCGAGGGTGGCGGCGAGGGTCGTCGCCAAGGCTAAAAATCCCAAAACATAACGTCGGAGGGTCGTCGGTGGTTGTTGATCTATGGTGGCTGCGACTGCTTGACGTGGCGGGTGTCACCGGAGTAGGGTAGGGTAGTGGAGCTTCGGGTGAGGTCGGAGGAGCTGGAGGCGAGAAGGGCTGATCTCGCGAGGAGGTAGGTAGGGTGAAGGAGGGGGTGTTGATACGGCGTAGGGGAAGCCATGGAAAGGCTTGGTGAGAAAGAGGGGGGGTTGAAAAAGGGGCGTCGTAGGGTAGGGTAGGTTAGGATAGGTTAGGTGGGACCGGGGCTCGAGGAGAGGATGAGGACAAAAGAAATAAAGAGGGGAAGATGGTAGGTGGAAAAGGATTCAAACCCAAGAAAAATCGGGTATAAGGTGAAAGCAGTGGATGAGTTCAAGAGAGACCAAGAAGAAGTAACTGACCACGCTTGCACGTTTCGGTTTGGTTCATCTCAATTTCTCCAGCAACATCCTCCAATACTTCTGAGCGTCCTTCGATTTGCTTCCGTTGTCTAACTCGAACTTCTGGTGATCGATAATCGAATGCTACCCTCCTTAAAATAGATGTAGCTAGATTTCAAGCGTACTAAAAAATAGAAAGATTCTAAGAAGTTCAATCGAAAGTTCATCAAGCTAAAGGAAGGGTGATAGTGATGAAGATCGATGGCGTTACATAATCATGATTCACGTTCTTGCGGTCCAGCGGACACGGCCAGGGAAGTGACTAAGCAAGGATCACTTACCCCCAGTCTAGCTAGGGTGATCCAACAAACTTAGCCAAGCACATTGACAGGATCATGGTCCATTGAAGGAAGCTTATCATTTATATGTGTGCCATCAACAAAAAGGCTTTTATTAACAACTAATTAATCCTATAAACTAGTTGAATCCTAAAAATTCAAAATTTTAGGTTTTATTAATGACTTTTTATTAAGTCTTTATCAACTATACGGTTTCATTCGTATCGAAGATAACTTGGATTATCAACGAAGGAGGTTATTAGCAAAAGTAACTCCAAAGAATGGAACACGAGTTCCTAGACAAGGGTTAAGACTTCAAAGGAGAAGATGAAGAAGAAGTGAATGAATGGTTTCCACCTATGGAAGGTCACTCTAGTAGAAGAGTGTATAAAGATACACTCAGAGGATGGAACAAGAGTTCAAGGGTTCAAAGAAGTGAATGATAGCCAAAGAAGATGGGTAATAAGGACACTTCATCTGTACGTCCCGTACAGGTGAAAACTCGAGGCGTTCTATACTCGAGAGTTCAAATTGAGTATTTTATATTGTATCCCCTAATCTTGCTATATTGTTCACGAGGTAGTTAGCGCAGACCTGCGTGGGCCACCAAAACTGTAACGACCCGCTTCCGGAGGCCCATTACTTATTTGATATTTGTGCAGGTCCTGCAAGTTACCAGTGAAACCAAAATAGCCACGATGCAGAGATATACAAAAATACCCAAATAGTGTCCAATCATTACAATCCATATTGTACAAAATGATCCAACAAATATACATGAAAGAAAGGAAGTACATAAGTGCAAATAACTCTGAAAGCTGCGTCTCAGGGTCAAACTCTGGCGCTATCAACTGAAGAGCATCTACCTCCATATGTACGTCGTCTACGGTGCCACTGAGATGGAACTGTAGGTAAGTCACAATAATTCTAAATATAGAAAAAGAAGCAGTGTACAAGTATGACAAAAGTAACTACGTACAAGCAGACCAGAGTGAAAAGTAAAGTACTGAGCAACAACTGTACACAGCTGAGTAGTAAAAGTAAACAGAACTGAAAGGAAAGAAACAACTGTACTGTGGTGGTGCGAGTGTAAAGCAGGCTAAGTAAGTGAAACATGCTACTATTGTAGGTAAAAGTACGACAAGTAAAGTACTGGTGACTGCACAGGTGTAATAGGTGAAGTGCATGCAATGCGTAAAGTAAAGGTGACTATGATGCGTAAAGTAAAAGTGAACATACAAGCTACACTAGAACTACGTGACTCAAGTCGGAGAGTACAATATGTAACCATCGAATCCATCTCTTGCCTGGGTGCGACCCAGACGAATGCCGAAACACATGCAGCGGTACATGTATTTTGCCGAAACTCAGGCAACAGGACGGGATGCCGAAACTCAGGCGACAGGACAGGAAGATCGAACTCCAGTCACTCCCGTACTCTTTCAAATTATGAGTTACCCCAAAACCCCCAGTGACGTGTCAAGTGTTATACGGGATGTTCCACAAGATGTTCCATATGATGTTGCACATGTTACTAGTCAAACCAAGACAACTAGTTGACTTTCTTATTGAAAACCAGAGAGTTGTAACTCATTCCAAAGTAGACTGTGCCAAAACGAACTGAGGATAGAGACAAGTCCAACAACTGTAATACCGATTCCATTCTTCGAGTATGTAGAAGTATTG
The DNA here is from genome assembly GCA_030789695.1 of Scilla litardierei. Lineage (NCBI taxonomy): Eukaryota > Viridiplantae > Streptophyta > Magnoliopsida > Asparagales > Asparagaceae > Scilla > Scilla litardierei. Next base: position 289,890,489 of record CM061133.1, on the reverse strand, counting down.
TTTAGCATAATATTTACCCAAGTTGATGGTTGTGTGCTACAACCACCAAAGTTGAAAGTTGGCAAAGTAATCTGTGGTTGATTACTTTCCTATTAGATCAAGTTTCTACTTCGGTTCGAGTCAATAGCCGTTCTGAGGCTATATGTGATGTCCTAAGTTCGTACGATGACACTAACTAATTTTCTAATTTTAGAATTCGTCGTGACTTACATTATCGAGCTCGTTGTGGCAAGGCGAGGTTGGAGCTAGAAGAGCTGGGGCACGAGGATTGGTACCTGCAAACACAAGAAACATCCGGTTAAAGAGCACACTATTTTCTATCTATTTAACTTGATCGTTTTTGATTTTATAACTAACTGAAACGGTGCTTAAAAACGTTCTAAATTTTTATATATGCTAGATATAATGAAAATAATTTTACTGCAGGAGGAAATATTTTTCTAAAATCTCTGGTAATTTTTATAATTTTTAAAATCTCAAAAATCAATTTAAAAACTAATTTTCAATTAGTGACGTAATTATTCAAACATTTCTTCTGGGTGCAATCTGCATCGAAAAGTTGTGCGTAAGCTGTCAAAATGACTGTCTCGAGCGTACTAAACATATATTTGTATCACGAATCAGTTTACATGAAAATAAGAAGTTACAGATTTTCGAACGAAAATAACGTATTTAAGTTTTAGGGTTAAAAATTTATTCTGGAAAAACTAAGCGTCTGATTGAGATAAAACCAGTGTCATTGGGTCCAGAATGTTATTTCTGATTTTCTGGAGCTGGCCTTCCATTTTTCTGACTTGTATATAATTAGTTATCAATTTAAAATCATTTACCCCTTTATAAAATACGGAATACCTATTTATATACGAATACGTATATACTTGTTCGTTTTAAAAAAAAGTTAGAAAACTAACTCACCTTAGCTCGTGCATGGGGGGAGGTTGTGCGTGTGGCCTTGTCGACGTCAACGTCGACCGAACGGCGGAAGTGGCAAGGGATGCTAGCGGCGGCGAGGTGATGGCGACGGCGATGCGAGTGTTGGGGTTTTGGCGGACCCCCAGAGCTCGGATCTGTGTCCGTCCTAAGTCGGACGGACCACAGAGGCACAAAAACGCAGCAGAAATAGAAAATCAAAATTTTCTAAGCTAGCAAAACTATTTAGCTAGGCTCTGAGGGAGCCAGAACCTAGCCCGATCTATGCCAACTTGGGGTGGATCTGACCACCCCAAGAGGGATCTACTCTAAAGCGACTAATTAAATCTACACTAAAACTACTTAACCACATACCCGGAATCTTGGCCCTGGAGCAGGCAAGATGTACCGCACCGTCTTCTGAAACTCCTCGTAGCCGAGCCGCTTTGACTCGATCCGCCTGAGCCGCCTCGCACCCTTACACCGATCCGCCTAAGCTGACTTTCACCTCCGAGCCGATCACACGTGGTAGAAAGTTTCACTTGAGAAGAACCCGCGTCTCAGACGTCCGGATCAAGATCCAAACCCCCTTCGTAGTCTTGCTAGGACTACTCCGGAGAACAGGAAGAGAGAGAGAGAATAATTTAGTCGACGATCGAGCTTGCTCTAAAAGTCTAGAGCTACTCGATCGATGACTTGGTGTGTTTTTCAACGAAGAGAGTGCACCCCTATTTATATAGGGAGTCGGCACTCACTCCTTCATTGCGAGCAATGTGGGACATTCGCAAAATCGGAGAAAAATCAATTAAGCCAATTTGGCTTAATTTCTAGTTTAAGTGAGCTTTTCATAAAAGCAAACTTTAACTAATTAATTCTCTTTGCACATTAAACCTTAGACACCAAACAAGCTATCAATCCGAAGAGCTTCGAATGGTGAACGCGTAGGAACCAACGGCAACGAATTTCGACTTCGTTTGACCCCTCAAACAATTGCTCAAAGTTGAGCAAATTATCAAAATTCATAGCCGTCATTTGGGGTTTCAAAAAACCCTAAATTGACTTAAATTGCGGGCACGCCCGCTAAGCTTAGCGGGCGTGCCCGCCCAAGGGGGCAAGGGCGGGCCGCACGCCCGCTGCAATAGCGGGCGCTGGCCCGCTGTGTAGCGGGCTGCGCCCGCTGCAGCCAGCGGGCTATGCCCGCTTGCCTTTGCCTATGGGCTTATTAGCCCAGTGGGTCTAACCCACTTCGCCTTGGACAGTTTTCGCGTTTCCGGGCTCGTTTGAGCTCCTATTTGGACACCGTTTGAACCTGTGTTTAGACCGGGACGATCCCGTCATCCAGGTAACCCCTTCCAATATATTTGTTCCTACTAAATTTGTTGTAACCAATTTACGACACGTTTAATCATAGCTTGCATCAAATGCAACGTTTGTCTCTATTGCTATTGCGACTAACTTTCACAACAAGCTTTGTGAATATCATCAAATGATATCTCTCTCTATTCTATCTTTCTATTACTAAGACACGAACACTACTCGGTGTGAGACCCTACAGCTTGACCTTACTACAGGTTGGGGCTCAAAACCCCTAGACGACGGTCACTACGAGCAGTAGCTGTCGTCCCTGTTTCAGAATCATCATAACGTGATCGACCCTTTGACAAAAGCATCATTGGGTTTACATTGGCTATGTCAGTGATAAACTTCGTTAGCCGTAGTCCCTTCGTCAAGACTGTGTTCTTGTTGGCCTAGGGTATGGTTTACTGTCAACCCTATTAGACAACATTAGTCTTTTTCTTCCCTTTCTTCGCCTTCGCAGGTTGCGGGACCTGCCTCTTCTTACCCTTGCCTTTCGGCTGGTCGGAAGAAGCAGAGCCAACAACCAATCCAGTCGGCTTCTTCTCAAACTCCTCAAATTGCCTAAGCATATTGAGGAGACCAGGAAGATCCGTTTTAAGACCGTTCGTTATAAAACCAGTGATGAAAGGCTTAAACTCAGGAGTCAAAGACTTTAGGATAATGTCTATGGACATCTCATTGTCCAGGACAAATCCTAACTGGGCGGCGTCCTCTACGTACCCGATCATCTTGATAACATGATCCTGTACGGGCCCTGCCCCCATCTTTGTGCCCCAGAGGTTTCTGGTGGCTTCGAACTTGGCAGCTCGAGATCGCTTGCTGTATAACTCTTGTGCATTAAGAAGCATACTTTGAACATCCATATGTTCATGCTTCCTCTGCAACTCGTTACTCATCGAAGCCAGAGTAAGGCACCTGGCCTTCTCTGCATCCCTCTGGTACAATTTGTAGTCTTCCTTTTCCTCGAAGGTCAAATCTTCATCGGGCTTATCTGGAGCGTCCTCGAATAGTACGTATCCTATTCCGGCTAGGGAAAGGACCAACTTGATGTTCCTAAGCCAGTCTTTGTAGTTCGTTCCATCGAGCACGTTCTTCTCAACCATATATCTAAGATACGAATCCATTCTGCATTTTATAGATACTTTAGTTAGTATTAGTTCGTAGTATAGTTTTAATGGTTTTTATAAAACTATATTCTCCCACTAAATTTATTAAAGCCATAATAATAAACAATTTATTATAAAATAACATTTGTGAGAGAGGGATTCGACTACCCAGAGTCTGACAACCTTGAGTGTATCTCAACAAGTTGTCCGACTCTGCAGTCGGTAGACGAACTCGTCGTCAATCATATTAACTATGATTCCCTATCGATTTTTACCCCTAGTCATTTGTGATCATGAGTGTGCTCAACCGGATCACAATAGCTAGCCTAGTCGGACCCTTGTTTTCGTGTCTAGCCTGACTTGCCCCGCCGCTCGGTGTATGCACGACACGTTGGTTTGGGTCAGGACGTAGACTACATTCTCGGTTAGACTTAAGCCGATGCTCGAAGGATGAGACAACAGTTTCAGTCAGGTCAAGATGTCAATCAAGAAATCGGTTTCTATAAGATTGACATATCACGGCTTGAGTGTAGCTCAACAACCGTAACATGTTTCTTACAGTTGCCAACTCCTAAAACAAGGAGGGCTACGATCTATCTTGAACAAGATTATTATCGTATTGACTTAGGTACAGTCGATGGACTTACATAGTCATGAATCGATTCCTTGCGGTCCAGCGGACGCGGCCAGGGAATTGACTAAGCCAGGACCACTTGTTACCCAGTCTAGCTAGGTTGATCCAGCAAACTTAGCCAAGCACATTGACCGAAATCATGATCCATTGAAGGAGTTTTCATCAATTCTATGTTTCCAAACAACTAAATGGCTTTTAATTAAGAAGACTAGTTAATCCTTATCAACTAGTGGATCCTAAAATTCGAAATTTTATGGATTGGTTGAACAATTTTTTTTAATTAAGTCCTTATCAACTATAAGGTCTATTCGTTCAACGTACTACCCCAATCTAATTAGGATTTTATAAAACAATTCAACATTTGTCTTTTATGAAAATCATCAATTAAACGTTTTAATGAAATGATTGACAATCAAAGGGACTAACCTAATCTGGTATTAGATTTTGATGTTGTTTTGTTTTATCAAACATAACATGTCACTAGTTAATTTAAAATTTCATCTCATAAAATTTTAAACATTTAATGGCTAACCTAATAAGGTTTATGAATACATTATTCAATATGTCCATTAAAAAATTGAAACAACTAATGTATCCGCATGAATGAAAGTTTCATATTTGTGACATATAACGAGTATTTGCAAGTTTTAAAATTATCTACATAATAAAATACGCAAATCTAAAATTTAACAATTAAATTCGAAGATAAAATTTTTAATGCTCCAAAACATTTTATCACATAAAACTAGGTATAAAATTATCAAATAATTCTAAAACCTAGGCTTTAAAATTTAAATCAATTATTTATAACATTAAAATATCGCATAAATAATTTTCAGAAACTTTTATGTAATTTAAAAGAAACTAATTTATCTTTCATCTCACGAAAATAAAGTATTTCTATAATTTACATATCCTTTAAAACAATTTTAAAACACTTTTAAAATTATAAGAAATCGATTTAAAACCTTTCAAATAAAGGTTTTAAAATTTCTAATCTTTATGTAACTTAAGAAAAAATAAATTTCAAAAATAAAATATTTCTTAAAACTACATAAACATTTAAATGCTCGAAATTTATATCTTATATAAAAATTTTATAAAGCATTTGAATATTCGAGATTCATTTAAAAAATTATCGCATAAAATTAAATCATCTCAAAAAAGAATTCACGTGTTGTAAAAACAATTTTTAAAACACAAAAACAATTTTAAACTAATTTAACATAAAGCTAAAATAGTTTTATATGTTTAAAATTAAGTAATTTAAAAGATTTAAAAGTCGCTATAATAGATCTATAGTATAACCGTGGCTCTGATACCACTGTTGGGGTTTTGGCGGACCCCCAGAGCTCGGATCTGTGTCCGTCCTAAGTCGGACGGACCACAGAGGCACAAAAACACAGCGGAAATAGAAAATCAAAATTTTCTAAGCTAGCTAAACTATTTAGCTAGGCTCTGAGTGAGCTAGAACCTAGCCCGATCTATGCCAACTTGGGGTGGATCTGACCACCCCAAGAGGGATCTACTATAAAGCAACTAATTAAATCTACACTAAAACTAATTAACCACATACCCGGAATCTTGGCCCTGGAGCAGGTAAGATGTACTGCACCGTCTTCTGAAGCTCCTCGTAGCCGAGCCGCTTTGACTCGATCCGCCTGAGCCGCCTCGCACCCTCGCACCGATCCGCCCGAGCCGACTTTCGCCTCCGAGCCGATCACACGCGGTAGAAAGTTTCACTTGAGAAGAACCCGCGTCTTAGACGTCCGGATCAAGATCCAAACCCCCTTCGTAGTCTTGCTAGGACTACTCCGGAGAACAGGAAGAGAGAGAGAGAATAATTTAGTCGCCGATCGAGCTTGCTCTAAAAGTCTGGAGCTACTCGATCGATGACTTGGTGTGTTTTTCAACGAAGAGAGTGCACCCCTATTTATATAGGGAGTCGGCACTCACTCCTTCGTTGCGAGCAATGTGGGACATTCGCAAAATCGGAGAAAAATCAATTAAGCCAGTTTGGCTTAATTTCTAGTTTAAGTGAGCTTTTCATAAAATCAAACTTTAACTAATTAATTCTCTTTGCACATTAAACCTTAGACACCAAACAAGATATCAATCCAAAGAGATTCGGATGGTGAACGCGTAGGAACCGACGGCGACGAATTTCGACTTCGTTTGACCCTTCAAACAATTGCTCAAAGTTGAGCAAATTATCAAAATTCGTAGCCGTCATTTGGGGTTTCAAAAACCCCTAAATTGACTTAAGTTGCGGGCGCGCCCGCTAAGCTTAGCGGGCGTGCCCGCCCAAGGGGGCAAGGGCGGGCCGCACGCCCGCTGTGCAGCGGGCGTGCGCCCGCTGCAATAGCGGGCGCTGGCCCGCTGTGCAGCGGGCATGCGCCCGCGGCAGCCAGCGCGCTGCGCCCGTTTGCCTTTGCCTATGGGCTTATTAGCCCAGTTGGTCTAACCCACTTCGCCTTGGACTGTTTTCACGTTTCCGGGCTCGTTTGAGCTCCGATTTGGACACGGTTTGAACCTGTGTTTAGACCGGGACGATCCCGTCATCCAGGTAACCCCTTCCAATATATTTGTTCCTACTAAATTTGTCGTAACCAATTTACGACACGTTTAATCATTGCTTGCATCAAATGCAACGTTTGTCCCTATTGCTATTGCGACTAACTTTCACAACAAGCTTTGTGAATATCATCAAATGATATCTCTCTCTATTCTATCTTCCTATTACTAAGACACGAACACTACTCGGTGTGAGACTCTACAGCCTGACCTTACTGCAGGTTGGGGCTCGGAACCCCTAGATGACGGTCACTACGAGCAGTAGTTGTCGTCCCTATTTCAGAATCATCATAACGTGATCGACCCTTTGATAAAAGCATCATTGGGTTTACATTGGCTGTGTCAGTGATGAACTTCGTTAGCCGTAGTCCCTTCGTCAAGACTGTGTTCTTGTTGGCCTAGGGTATGGTTTACTGTCAACCCTATTAGACAACATTGGTCAGTATTCGGCGGTCTTTATTGTATACACGTTGTACTTCTTACAACGCACCCCGGCTGAGGATTAACATAAAGACCGTACTGAGCCTGTAACACTAACTTCCCTTTAACGGAAGTGACGAATCCCATCTTAGTCATCTACTCGCCTCGAGAGCTTCGGGTGCAGCTCAACCTAAGATCTTTCAGCAGGCCTAGCCTCGAAGCTAGATCATGGGTCTAAGCTACACTGTTTACTCACGGGTTTGTACAAATGACTTCAGGTCTTAAGGACCAGCTAACCTATCGTCACCCTAGAGTTATTAAAGACAGTTCAGTTAAAGTCAACCATTTAATAACTCTTATGTGGTCGTTCAGTGAACTCATTCTCTAATGAGCACCTGTGTCTTGTCTCCGACTTCACCAAGTCGAATGACTATGAGATCGTCATTACCCTAATGTAAGACTAAGACACAATGGTCTATCCGATGTGTCGATATCCAGTTCTCGACACATCTATGACCACGAACCGTTTAAGACTTACGTTCTATTCGGTCACTTACTTACTCATAATCGAGATCTCATCTAGATACGTAAGGACCTAACGATAAGTCTATGGATATTATCTAAGTATATTAATACGAACTATTTATTCTTAGAATAATAGGTACCATATACAGTATGAACAAGACGTATACTTTCGGATAAATTGCCTTATGGGCATATATTCTCCTACAGCGAGGTCAGGCGACGCGGCAGCGGTCGTCTAACGGCGACGAGCGACATGGGGTGCATCGTTTGAAAGGCGCTGGAGGGCATTCAGGGTGGTTCGCAGTGGCACTTAGGACGGAGCTCCGACGTGTGTGGAGTCGAGGAGAGGAGCGTGTTTGTCAACGGTGGGGAGTGGCAGCGAGGCGACGCTTCGAGCAGTCGGAGTGGCGAAGCTGGAGGCTTCAGTCACGGGGTTGTCGGGCGCGGCGGTGACGTGGGCACGGGTTGCTTCGAAGCGACGGAGGAGGGGGTGCTCTCGAAGCGGGGTCGAACGTCGCTGCGAGGCTTCGACAGGCGAGTGCCATGGGGTTAAGGCAAAGGCGGGGGAGGCGTCGAAAGGGGGAGGGTTCTGTCGACGTTAGGCGGAGCTCCGAGAGCTCGGGGTGGAGCTCCGGTGAAGCGGGTGGTGTTCGTGGGTGCAGCTCCTGTGGGCGGTGCTCCGCGGAGGGAGAGGCGTGACCGTGGGTGGCCAAAGCGGAGACGACTCAAGCAGAGGTGGGGCGTGCATGAGTGGTGTGCGAGGAGCGGTGGAGGCGCTGCAGGCCACTGGCGGCAGTGCTTGGGTTGTCTGGGTGAAGAAGATGGCGAAGGGTTAGTCGAGTGTGGGTAGAGGGGTGGTTGTCCGTCGGAGAACGGGTATGGAAGTGGTGCTTTGGGGGCTCGGAGTTCGTTGCTATGGTGAAGCTGGGGGTTAGCTGAGAGGGTGAGAGTGGGCATGTGCGTGAGTTTGCCGCTGGGTGTGTGAGTATGGGGGGAGAACGAGGGATAGAGAGAGAGATCCATGTGTGTGCGTGTAAGGGTTAAGGGTTGTTGAAGGGTATGGGATGAGTTGGGCTGAGAGAGGGAGAGTCTCAGAGAGAGAAAACAGGGGGAGTGGGTTCTCCTTTGCGGGTTGAAGGAAGAAGATGTCACGTCCCGCTTCCCAAAAATATGGAGGCGAAGCGTGAGAAGGTCCGCTCAGACTTGAAGCTGCAAAGCTGCAAGTCCGATAAGCGTCAATCAAATTTAAAACTGCAGGTCCTTGCAACGCGAGCGAAACAAGATAATAATAATGAAATGAGACAAAAGAATAATCTCAGAATATCCATGAATATAAATTCCAACATCGCAGAAATGCCACCAGGCTGAAAAGAAAAAGAGTTTAAAGGCCCAAACATGGCCAACAAAAGTACAAAGCATAGGTGCCACGCACCAACAACTCACAAAAGGCCTAAAACAAAAGAAAGCTCATCAAAGACTCAAAGAATGGTCACCGGTGTCCACCAAAACCTCTTGGGCAATCATGGACTCAGACTCAGCGCCAGCAAGACATCACGTACTCAGCAACGGTCTCTGGCTCAGGGTCTAACATGTGACACCCAAAAGAGCAAGGGGCACATGTCAGCAAGTCTACAAGAGACTTGTGCAAGGAAACTGAAAGTAGGCAAGAGTAAAGCAACCTAACAGTTCTAGCATGAATGCGATGACATGGCAGTTAAAGTATGAGTGCAACATGTAAAGTAAAGTAAAGTACGAGCATGGCATTTAAACATGGCATGGATAACAAGTATTGCATGAATCATTCACAAGACAAGTACAAGACAAGAAAAGTAAGCACCTCGTGCACAGAGATTCCGTCTTTTGGCTAGAGGGCTGATCAGGCCACTCCTAAGCTCAAGTGACCGTTTATCCCTACCCCTCCACGTGTATCGGGCATTGGTTTTCAGCCAACACATGAGGCCCGCTTCTGGACCACGAGCCAGGAAGTGTTTTAAACAAGTATGGCATAGGGGTGCACCTAGCCGGAAACACGGAAACACGGGTTGTACAAGTATTTTGTAGCGTGTGCTACGATGCAACAATCAATTTGGATGATATGTAAGATGCAATGCATGGCAGTTAATAGTGCGTACAGGTAAGGAAAGTAAACGTGACAGTTTAGTATGCATGAACAACAAGTTTAAAGGGTTGGATCTAGCTTCGTTGTCAAGCTAGATCAATTAGGTGACGGATCTAGTTTCGTTGTCAAACTAGATCAAGTAGGCGTCTAGCCAGCTATCATTTCACTGACTAGTCTCTTTTACGCTAAAAACAAGGAAGTGGCCTAAAACATGGCCCTACACAAGAGTTAGCAAGTTTCACTTGCCTGTTTCCGCTGATGTCCGTTGTCGTGGGTTCGTCTCGAAGAACGTTACGCTATGGGGCGACTGGTTCTCTGTTTCGATTAAATATATCTGAATTAATATCACTCCAACATATTCAAATAATAACTCATTTTATTAGGTTCTCTAACCTAGGGATGTTCATGTCATATAAATAAACTAACTCTCATGTACCTACGGCTAGTAGAATTATTTATGCCATATGCTAACAGTCACTTACATGAAACTATATACGTTTGTAAGAATAGTGGCTAACATGCTACCAACTTAAATAAAGTGTATGAACCAATCTCATTAATAACCATCTAGCTAAGTTAGGCTAGGGTACGCTAGTGTATTCTGACATGTAAGGGTACCAATTTATTGGTCCAACGGGACACATCAACAGAACTAACTAAAAAGTGTGACTGCATCTAACTTAAGCCAATATTGCATGCACAAATACTTACAGCATTTTTTTATTCAAGTATGTAAACCCAATACACTGATGTATGCATGGAAGCATGTATTGAAACTCACGTACCCACAAAATACCCCATGTTCCCCGAGTTAAGGCTAACAACAAACTAATTTCACTAATGTAAATAACAAATATAAAGAACCTACATGCAAAAAAACTGTGTACTCACAGAATATGATTACAGACATTCATGTGTATAAAATATACTCTAATATATATATATTAACCCAACAATTATCATTAAAACTAAGCTAACCAAAACAACTAACAACTAACATCTCTAACTCTAACAAACTAGGAATAAACAACAACCCTAACAGTTTAACAAAGATTACCTCAGATCTGCTCGTTGGTAGTTGCAGGTGAAGCGAAGGGGGCGGCTCATGGCGACAGCGGTGCGGCCTGACATTGAGTCTTTCGGCGGCACAGATGGCCGGAGGGGATCAGTTCAACGCAAGGGGGCCTGGGCGAGGGTGCAGCTGCTCGCTGCAGCTGCTGTCAGCGCTGCCGTGGGGAGAACAGCGCCGTCGGAGGGAAACGCGGTGAGTTGTGGGCTCGGCGTCGTGCGGAGGGGGTCTGCGTGGGCGTAGGCGTTGGAGGGAGGCCGGCGTCATGGCGGAGGGGGTCTGCGACGTGGGGCGGCATCGTGGACAGCGTCAGACATCGCTGCCGCCGCGACAGGCCGTGGGGGTGCTGCACTGCATGGAGAAGTGCCGCTGTGGGGAGTCGGGGGAATCTCGACGGAGGAGGCCGTCGTACGTTGTCGGGGGAGGCCGGGGTTAATCGGAGATGAGAGGGAGGGCCGCGGGGAAGAAGCCTGCGGCGGTTGCTCGGAGTAGGAGGAGGGGCACAAGGAACATGCCGATGCTTGGGGTTCTTTTGTGGTGTTTGCGTGAATAAGAAGTCGCGGCGGCGCCTTTCTCTCTTGTGCTGCGAAAACCTATGCCCTAGGTTAAATTATAGGGTAAGGGGCTAAGGTCAGGTGGGGTCCAGGCGATAGGTTAGGTTAAAATTTCTATTTGAATATATTTAACAGCCTCTCTTATGCTGTAGGTGAATGCGAACGTGGGCCTGGGCTGAGGTATAGGGTTTTGGGTAACTTTGTTTTAAGAGTTTTGTTTATAAAAACTATTTAAAGCCCAAAACACTCCCTCTCTCCCTCTCCTACCAGGTGTGTGCGGCCAAAGTAAGCATGGGGGTTGGGCCAAGCCCAAATCTGATGTAATTTATTATTAGTCAAACATTAGGGATATTATACAAAGAAACTTAGGGCTAAAAAAATACAATGGGTTGGGTCAAAAAGTGAAGGTAGGTCAAACGAAGTCCAAAAATTGTGGAATAAATACTAGGGTGACCGGGTCGACGAGAGAAAGAAGACGGAGAAGACGGATCACAATTTCGATGACGAGAAACGAAAATAAAAATAAAAAGGCCTTACGACAAAAATGAAAATCATGACGCCTCATCAAATAAGATCAAATCGTGGGAGAACGACCCGTGAAATGACCTTCCAAATTAGTGCCACAATTTAATACTCTCGGAGAGAGTCACAACGACATATCACACCATAGTGTTCAAACACAAACAAAGTCTAAAATAAATACGTGCACGGTCCAAAGCACGTGCACGAAGAAGATACGATCGAAAAGCAGTCGTTACATCCTCCCCACCTTAAAATAAAGTCCGTCCTCGGACTTTCTAACTATAAGTATAACTCTAGCTAGACTAGTAGCTATCCTGATCACATCACATTATAATTCAACCAAGTATAGTCATTACAAATGCTTATACAAACACTAGGTAGTCAAATAATAATTTTGCTAACATGTATACATATTCATTCATGCACATATTTCAACCATACATATATGCATACATCCCTTATATAACTACTACTAACCTAGCACAAACAATAGTTCAGATACTCACATAAGATTAGTCTCACACTAGCAAATACAATCATTGCTCTATGTATAGATAGCTACCTAGTCACACAAACAACCATGGGTATACTACTCCCTAATATTTCCTAGTATACATCCAATACCAAACACATCAACACATGTAGTCACACCATACCATTATTCAAATCAAGTCTTACAATATCTAATATACATTCACCACCACTATAATTTCACAATATATAGTCATTCAAATGCATGCAATTATTTCACCGTATATTCACATCACATACGGTCCTATAACTATATTCATGACACGCCACATATACCATAGTCACCAATAACTATAATTAAGCACATACTTACCCGTGCATGGTGCACACCCACGCACGCTAACTTTTCATTTACGTATACCAATCATATCATTATATAACTAGCACATCTACACACCTAGTTTAGCTAGTACACATACGTTCACACGAGCAAGTCCTTAGTTAATAACTATACCACAAGACCAACACCTATAACTATATACTGGTATAGCGACCCACAACCATGTGCGTAACACAACCAGGCACAAACACTCCTATCACTATACATACATCAAACTTCGCTATATGCAAGCTACAAACATACATAACAATATACTTAGAGTATACCCACTCAAGCTTGAGTGAGACTCGGAACACATATCAGAATACTCTATATACGTAACACGGTATTTATACCTATACCAATACCACACTCTAATATATATACATCTACCAACATAACCACATACATACTATAATATCAATCGCTATATTTAGTCAGGTCACACTCACATAATTAAATCACTTTACATACCATATTAATAATACAGACATCGTCACACGTATAATTATAATACCCTCCATATACATGCAATCACCGTATAGTCACACACATGTAGGACATATGTTCACACCATATCCTACTACCTATAATTAGTATACCAACACATCTACACATACATAGTTAAGATGTGCAATAGTCGTGTATACCTCATGGTATACACGCATACAACATCCCGTAAAAGCAAGCAATACCAATCAAAATTATAATCCTATTACCATATGTATATCACCTATATACTCATGCAACAATTACATAACTACTTACGTCCAAGCACAATACGTATCTACGTACGAGCACATACTCACACGTACTAACACATAGGTCATATAATAGGCCTACCCACTTATCTGTACGTACACCTATTATTATTACACCCATCATACACATAGCTTTACCAACATATTATTTCAAACATTATAAGTATCTCCAACTACATACACCCCACTAGATATTCCAACACTGGTTCTTAAGTACACAGACATCCCTAGAGTTGACACAGTCATTGACGAGCACTAAAGCCTAAGCAATAGAGGGAGGTCGAAGGCGGTACGAGGGAAGGATCGATAAGCACGAATTCAGATAGGACGACTAAAAGGAGACAGCTTGGTTAGATGAAACAGCGACTCGCTTGTGAATGTTTAGGTAGAGGAAAGGGAGATGTAGTGATACTCTCATAGGATACAGAAAGAAAATAGTGTGAATAACATGAGCTAAAATACGTAAAATTTTAAAAAAACTGTTGTACTTCAAAAGTTGGAGTCCTCGTCTGTATAAATATATTTGGAGCTTGATAAAACAAATTGTTCGGAATAAGTTTGAGTCGAATATACATAATAAGAGAAAACGGTTTATTGGCTTATATAAATTCATTAAAAAGGAGTAAATCATTTACACGAATATTAAAGACGTAGTTTAGAAAATATTATACGGCAGTGACTTAATATAAAGTTGGCAAAAGTCTTGAAACGAAATTAAATTAACTGAAAAATTTAAGCTCCTGTTAAAAGCTTTCAAAGTCTTTAGGCCATGGAAAAACTTAAAATAATCAATATTGAAACTACTTTTTGAGGAACCCGGATTTGCCAAAAAGAAACCGATTTACACGAAGTTCTTTAATATACGAGCACACGAACCTGATACGGATTTATAAAAATAATTGAAATTCTATTTAGTTTGGAAATTTTTCTAAAAGTATGTATGGCGAACAGAAAGATAATAGTAACTTATTAGTAGAATTATCAAATTGGTAGTAAGACTTTAAAACCGGATTATGGAGGGTCTACATCAGGAAAAAGGTTATTAAATAGTAATTTTGCAAAAATCTGAAATAGGGGAAACGATGAGCATAAATCGACTTGCTGAAAGATGAAGTCCCCTGTGACTTGAAAAGTATATTAAAAGTAAGGCGATGTGTCATTTGAATGACATAAATTAGAAAGGAAAATTATAAATCGAATTGGGCAAATAAAAGTACAGTTCAGAATAAAATTAATATACGAAAGGACAATGTATTTTCATAGGTACGAAAAGTATAGGCTGGAGAAATATCTTAAGCTAGTATTCAAAATTTCGACAAAAGTTTTAAGAATTTAAGTCAACGAAGGAGTATGAAGTATAAGTATATATATTAAAATTTTGAACAAATTTAAACTTAGGGAAAAGAGGAAATCGAAAAATACTTTTAGAAGTTTCAAGATTTGTAACGGAGAGATTCGAAAATTTACGACGATCGTCATGAGGCGATCTCGTGAATCGAGGCAAGGAAAATGGTCGGATGGTCAGGACATACATGCGCCTAAGATATGAACCAGGAAACTCTACGGGGAAACTCCTACAGTCGACCAACTAAAGATTAAGAAACTAAGCGCTAAGACTTTCTAAGGAGCTAGACGGTAATGAAATGCGTTCAGCTTGGTCCGAAATCGATGAACCCAAGCGAACGACTAAAGAAATCTTAAAAGTCTAACATGATCAGAGTTAGGCAAGAACCACTAAGGTAACTCCTACGACGACTAAATCAATTCCTAGCATGGAGTCTAACTAACAATCAGAGGCCTCTAACTAGCAAGCACCGACGTCTAACTAAGTCTTCTTACCACCTAGTGACATAGGAAAACGACCAGACTAGGCTCAAGGCTTATGACTCGGATGTTGCAATTTATTTAATGGACATTCCATAGTTATTATCGTTGTTCCGATAATTCGCAGTTGCAAGATGGACCTGCATGGGCCACCAACAAAACCTGTCACGCCCCGCTTCCCAAAAATATGGAGGCGAAGAGTGAGAAGGTCCGCTCAGACTTGAAGCTGCAAAGCTGCAAGTCCGATAAGCGTCAATCAAATTTAAAACTGCAGGTCCTTGCAACGCGAGCGAAACAAGATAATAATAATGAAATGAGACAAAAGAATAATCTCAGAATATCCATGAATATAAATTCCAACATCGCAGAAATGCCACCAGGCTGAAAAGAAAAAGAGTTTAAAGGCCCAAACATGGCCAACAAAAGTACAAAGCATAGGTGCCACGCACCAACAACTCACAAAAGGCCTAAAACAAAAGAAAGCTCATCAAAGACTCAAAGAATGGTCACCGGTGTCCACCAAAACCTCTTGGGCAATCATGGACTCAGACTCAGCGCCAGCAAGACATCACGTACTCAGCAACGGTCTCTGGCTCAGGGTCTAACATGTGACACCCAAAAGAGCAAGGGGCACATGTCAGCAAGTCTACAAGAGACTTGTGCAAGGAAACTGAAAGTAGGCAAGAGTAAAGCAACCTAACAGTTCTAGCATGAATGCGATGACATGGCAGTTAAAGTATGAGTGCAACATGTAAAGTAAAGTAAAGTACGAGCATGGCATTTAAACATGGCATGGATAACAAGTATTGCATGAATCATTCACAAGACAAGTACAAGACAAGAAAAGTAAGCACCTCGTGCACAGAGATTCCGTCTTTTGGCTAGAGGGCTGATCAGGCCACTCCTAAGCTCAAGTGACCGTTTATCCCTACCCCTCCACGTGTATCGGGCATTGGTTTTCAGCCAACACATGAGGCCCGCTTCTGGACCACGAGCCAGGAAGTGTTTTAAACAAGTATGGCATAGGGGTGCACCTAGCCGGAAACACGGAAACACGGGTTGTACAAGTATTTTGTAGCGTGTGCTAGGATGCAACAATCAATTTGGATGACATGTAAGATGCAATGCATGGCAGCTAATAGTGCGTACAGGTAAGGAAAGTAAACGTGACAGTTTAGTATGCATGAACAACAAGTTTAAAGGGTTGGATCTAGCTTCGTTGTCAAGCTAGATCAATTAGGTGACGGATCTAGTTTCATTGTCAAACTAGATCAAGTAGGCGTCTAGCCAGCTATCATTTCACTGACTAGTCTCTTTTACGCTAAAAACAAGGAAGTGGCCTAAAACATGGCCCTACACAAGAGTTAGCAAGTTTCACTTGCATGTTTCCGGTGATGTCCGTTGTCGTGGGTTCGTCTCGAAGAACGTTACGCTATGGGGCGACTGGTTCTCTGTTTCGATTAAATATATCTGAATTAATATCACTCCAACATATTCAAATAATAACTCATTTTATTAGGTTCTCTAACCTAGGGATGTTCATGTCATATAAATAAACTAACTCTCATGTACCTACGACTAGTAGAATTATTTATGCCATATGCTAACAGTCACTTACATGAAACTATATACGTTTATAAGAATAGTGGCTAACATGCTACCAACTTAAATAAAGTGTATGAACCAATCTCATTAATAACCATCTAGCTAAGTTAGGCTAGGGTACGCTAGTGTATTCTGACATGTAAGGGTACCAATTTATTGGTCCAACGGGACACATCAACAGAACTAACTAAAAAGTGTGACTGCATCTAACTTAAGCCAATATTGCATGCACAAATACTTACAGCATTTTTTTATTCAAGTATGTAAACCCAATACACTGATGTATGCATGGAAGCATGTATTGAAACTCACGTACCCACAAAATACCCCATGTTCCCCGAGTTAAGGCTAACAACAAACTAATTTCACTAATGTAAATAACAAATATAAAGAACCTACATGCAAAAAAACTGTGTACTCACAGAATATGATTACAGACATTCATGTGTATAAAATATACTCTAATATATATATTAACCCAACAATTATCATTAAAACTAAGCTAACCAAAACAACTAACAACTAACATCTCTAACTCTAACAAACTAGGAATAAACAGCAACCCTAACAGTTTAACAAAGATAACCTCAGATCTGCTCGTTGGTAGTTGCAGGTGAAGCGAAGGGGACGGCTCATGGCGACGGCGGTGCGGCCTGACATTGAGTCTTTCGACGGCACAGATGGCCGGAGGGGATCCGTTCGACCCAAGGGGGCCTGGGCGAGGGTGCAGCTGCTCGCTGCAGCTGCTGTCAACGCCGCCGTGGGGAGAACAGCGTCGTCGGAGGGAAACGCGGTGAGTTGTGGGCTCGGCGTCGTGCGGAGGGGGTCTGCGTGGGCGTAGGCGTTGGAGGGAGGCCGGCGTCATGGCGGAGGGGGTCTGCGACGTGGGGCGGCGTCGTGGACAGCGTCGGACATCGCTGCCGCCGCGACAGGCCGTGGGGGTGCTGCACTGCATGGAGAAGTGCCGCTGTGGGGAGTCGGGGGAATCTCGATGGAGGAGGCCGCCGTACGTTGGCGGGGGAGGCCGGGGTTAATCGGAGATGAGAGGGAGGGCCGCGGGGAAGAAGCCTGCGGCGGTTGCTCGGAGTAGGAGGAGGGGCACGAGGAACATGCCGATGCTTGGGGTTCTTTTGTGGTGTTTGCGTGAATAAGAAGTCGCGGTGGCACCTTTCTCTCTTGTGCTGCGAAAACCTATGCCCTAGGTTAAATTATAAGGTAAGGGGCTAAGGTCAGGTGGGGTCCAGGCGATAGGTTAAGTTAAAATTTCTATTTGAATATATTTAACAGCCTCTCTTATGCTGTAGGTGAATGCGAACGTGGGCCTGGGCTGAGGTATAGGGTTTTGGTAACTTTGTTTTAAGAGTTTTGTTTATAAAAACTATTTAAAGCCCAAAACACTCCCTCTCTCCCTCTCCTACCAGGTGTGTGCGGCCAAAGTAAGCATGGGGGTTGGGCCAAGCCCAAATCTGATGTAATTTATTATTAGTCAAACATTAGGGATATTATACAAAGAAACTTAGGGCTAAAAAATACAATGGGTTGGGCCAAAAAGTGAAGGTAGGTCAAACGAAGTCCAAAAATTGTGGAATAAATACTAGGGTGACCGGGTCGACGAGAGAAAGAAGACGGAGAAGACGGATCACAATTTCGATGACGAGAAACGAAAATAAAAATAAAAAGGCCTTACGACAAAAATGAAAATCATGACGCCTCATCAAATAAGATCAAATCGTGGGAGAACGACCCGTGAAATGACCTTCCAAATTAGTGCCACAATTTAATACTCTTGGAAAGAGTCACAACGACATATCACACCATAGTGTTCAAACACAAACAAAGTCTAAAATAAATACGTGCACGGTCCAAAGCACGTGCACGAAGAAGATACGATCGAAAAGCGGTCGTTACAGAAGAGAAGGAGGGGATTACTTCGTTTGGATAGGGGTTGGGTTCGCCTGGGTTTGGGTCGGAGCGAGGGAGAAATAGAGTAAGGGAGAAGACGGAGGGAGAGGGGTTAGTAAGGGGGGGTTTGTATAAGCTTTAAGAATTAGTTTAATATGATGAAATTAATAATTAGTCAATAACATTAATGATGTTAGGTGGGCGGGTGAAGACTAACTAGGGCAGGTGAACCTGGTTTAGAGGGGAGGAAAACGTGATCACACGTTTTCCTTAGTTGGTAGGTTAATTAAGGTAGGTTTAATTAGCAATGTGATTAGTAAACTTTAAGTAGCTACGATTTTGCCCCGGAGACTAAACGTCTCCAAAAAATTACAAAAATATAGCCACGTGATCGTATTGTCGTGAGGATCACGAATACAAGATCCATTATGGGGTTTGAGCTACGGAGACACTAGTTTTGGGCCAAAATGTTTAGAAAGCGGGTTTGTAGGTTCTCTATTGACTTGACTTCAAAAAATTATGAAATTAATGTAGGAAGTCCTAAGTGATCATAGAAGGATACTGTAAAAGTTTGGAAACGTTTTGATGATGTTTGTATAGAAAATTAATTCATTCAGTCAAAACAGTAACATCTGAAAATGAATTTTTACCAGATTATTTAGAGGTATTTGATGAAATCCGAACTTAATAAAATACTTCATAACTAGTCTGATACTTCAAAATATTTTTATAAGAAATTTTTGAAACCGTAAAACTCCTGACGAACCATTATAAAATAGTTTTAAAAAAATTTGAAAATAGGTTAAATAAGTAAATAGTTGTGTAGATGGAAACAGGCCGTTATACTTCAGGTCCAGCTGCCAGCTCAAGTATATTTTTCCAGCCGCATCGAGAACATCAAAATCGACGCTCGCAATCTTTGCCATTTATCTAAGCATGGAATAAGCATGAATTAATTATATATCAAAAATCAAGACAAGCATAGTAGTAAAACTAAAATTGCTGTGGGGATCGGCGGTCACCACCAAAAATAATAAAATTCCAAAGTCACTTATACATTTCGAATTACGAAAAAATTAAAGTTACAATTTGGAAACCCTTTGGGGTCCCCGCATTAGCACTTTTCCTCCGTTTTCGGGTGAAGTATCTCCGGGCATTGGCTTTTACATTTAGTTCATCACTACATTTTCACACAAAAGGAAAAAATGTGAGGAAAATAAATAGTGGTGACTAATAACGGCCGATCCAAAAGCCACAACATAGTTTTACCAACATTCCAGGCAGTGTATATAAGTATGCAACATCACATGCATATACAATACATTTTATTCAATATCGTAGGCAATTTTATTGGATAAATATATTAAATTTACGTACTTGGATCACGGAAAACGTCATTACCCATTACGTTAAACTAACGACAGAGCGGTCTCAGGATCCTTGTAATTATTAAAACGTAAATTAATTATAATTGTAATCCAATTAAAAATAAGGCGATTAATAATGAATTACTCATAGATTTCATTAAAAATTATAACTTGCCCCCAAATACCCCAAAAGGAGGTAGTCATACTCAATATCCTCACCCTGATTTTCCCTAATTTTTCAGAATATTTTCGGATATTTTCCGATTTTTCCAGTATTTCCTGGAATTTTCAGGGTTTAATAGGGTATTTTCTGAATTAAAAATAATTTGGCCTACAGGCCAGAGGCCCGCGGGCTGGCTGCGGGCTGCCCAAAAATAGTTAATTTTTTTATTTACTGGGCGCACGGCCCATCAGGGGAGGCCCATGCCTCTTCTCTCCCTTAACCTATGGTCGGGTCTTTAAGGAGAGATGATGCGTTGGGAGGGGCAGCCGACAGGGGCGGCGGCCATTAGATCAAGCCCCCTCGATAGGGGGGATCGAGCAACCCCATACAGGGGGGTTGGCTATGGGGGCGAATGAACAGGTCCCCCGACAGGGGGGGCGCAAGGAGACCCCCCCCCCCTCCGACAGGGTGGGAGCGGCAATTTGAAGCCCCTTCGACAGGGGACGGTCTGGTGGGTCATCCGAACGGGGGGTGGGGTGCCCCCTGTCGGTGATTCGAAGCCCCCTCCCGACTAGGATGGGGCGTACGATGCAAAGAAGCCCAACCCCCCCCCCACCCCCCCCCCCCCCCCCCCACACACAAAGGGGGTACTGGCCAGCACCGAAGGGAGGCCCCCAATAGGGGGCGGTGCTCCGACAACCAAAGGAGGCCCCCGATAGGGGGCGGCGCTCCGACGCCAAGGAGGCCCCCGACAGGGGGCGACGCTTCGACGTCCAAAGGAGGTCCCCGACAGGGGGGGCGCTCCGACGCGGAAGGAAGCCCCCCTGCCCGTTAAGGTGGGTGTCAAGGCTTGGGCTGCCCAAATTTTTTTAATTTATTTAATATATTAAAACGGTGTTTATAACTGTTAATCTGTGTTTTGAAAGTTGATTTTATAAAGATTTTGCTATAAAGCACTTGGAAAATATATCACAGATTTTACAGCATGCACATGTAAAGATGTTGATCTAGGGGTTTCTTAAAATTTACCTCTAAATCCTATCCACCGGACCTAACGAAGTTCGGATAAGGAAGCACAATCCGCGTCCTCACGATTCATCCGTTGGCAGGGATTCGTCTCAGCTAATAAGCGTGTTGATAACGTGTTAGAATTGTAAGAAGACGTAGGCATATAGTATTCACCATAGCATTAGCCATATATATATTATCATATGAGAGTTACAAGTCCCTTGGAACCTAAGGGACACCCACTAAGAGTGGGTGTAGTGGTGGATGCTCATGGGTGGAGACCAAAGGTCTCCCCCATTCATAACACACATATACAAAACTATATGTACTTGATATCCCCATCGCTTACACATACCCATTTGTTCTAAAAAGGGTTATGTACCGTAATCGAAGCCCCAGGGGCCGAAGGGACGAACAGAAAACGACAGAGCTGAGCCCCTTATACATGTCAACGAGAAAAACCAATGAATTCTCCCATTAAATCGCTCTGATATTATTGAAGAAAAATATAGAAGATAAACGCATACCTTCTTTGTAGACTGTAGTGGAATTAGGATCAAGGGGAGGAATTATGAATCTTTCTAGATCAGATTTGGAATCACGTAGGGAAATAAATGCTTTTCCACAATCGAGATTACACGGTCTTTCTTCTTCTTTTTGTTGGAAGAAAAGAACGTAAAAGAGTGTTTCTTTCCATGAGGAATACGATTGATATATATATAGGAATAGGAAAGAGAACTTTATTTAGTTGGAATCGTTGTAAAATCAACGTCTCTTCCAATGGTATGATAATTAGGATTAGGGGTGTGCAAAACCCTCGGTTCCGATTCCGAAACCGAATCAGATTCCGAATATTCGGACAGTTCGAATTCGGATTTGGACTCGGACAAAAAAAATACAACCGAATTACTTCGGAATCAGAACTAGGAACATAGCCCCCGAGCACAAACCCGACCTGATTCCGAAACATTGGTAGGATGGTGCACAGCACGTCAGCACGTTGTCTAAGATGGTCCAAAAACCCCCTATTTGAACCACACGATATTGCATAACATGCCAGATGTGGGACTACTTCATGCACTCTTCCTACCAAAACTACCCTCCTAGACGTGCCAGCTGCTCCGAGACATCTCATTTTGTCCCACATCGGTCGCAATACCTAAATCAAACTACTTTATATAAGTGTTTTGAGCCGAGCCCACTAAAATAATTGATGACAAGGCTCCTTGTGGAGTCAGAATCGGTGGTGCTGGTGAGTCTCTTGTGGCCTTATCTGAATTGGATTTCGGATAAAGTGGCTTAATCCGATTTCAAAGCGGAAACCGAGTAACAGGCTGTAGCCCTGTAGCCACAGACCGTCTTGCTGTATGGCTGTATTATTATCACACTACAATACTACAGCATACTAATCATCCTATAATCATCCTAAAAACGAACATATAGACCTAGGCATCGGGCTGTATATATGATGTCAACGCGGGAAAAAGAAGAAGAAAGAAATAGCTATTAATATCAAATAAGAGAGAATCAGGTAGATGTCTTGGCGCGGGAAAATTCCTTGTGCTAACGCACGTGTACATCATTATTTCTATTTTTTATTTTTTAAAAAACTTGGATATTGTTGTGAAGGGAAAAGTAGGGAAATAGGTGTAGAGGGTTAAGAGCCCCCTACCCTCGTATTTATAGCTTTTAATAGTGGGTTGGATACCCAATGGGCCTAATGGGCCTATTCATAACACTTCCCCTTATCCAACCAACATTGAATAAGAGGTGGATTCTTCAGGATCCGAGTTAGGATAACTGCCTTGTTAAATAAAGAATAGTTAATCCATAACTTCCCCTGTTTTGGGGATGTGTCTAGGGGTGGATACTTCAGGATACAGAGTCAACGAGGTTGTCTTGTCAAAACCTTGACTACGGAAAACCCTGTGGGAAAAAACCTGTAGCCAAGGGAAAAGAGTACAACTCTGCGGTTGACTCCCCCTTATCTGACCAAGCTTCAGGCTTGCAGATTTCCTATGAATCTATACATCAGTTTCCTATGTATCTATGAGTTCATAGTCCTCTCATCCTGACCCAGTTTACATTTACTCACTCTCCTCATCCCAATCCCATATACAAGTTTCTCAAAGATACTAGTAGGCAGGGATTTGGTAAGTAAATCCGCCAAGTTATTACATGATTGGATCTTCTGTACCTCAATCTGCTTCTGCTTCTGAAGGTCGTGCGTCCAGAAGAACTTGGGGGAGATATGCTTCGTCTTGTCGCCTTTTATGTAGTTGTCCTGTAGCTGGGCTATACATGTTGCATTGTCTTCATGAAGTGGAGTAGGCGCAAAAACACCGGTCATCAGGTCGGTGGAGGTGAGGATGTGCTGGATCACAGAGCGTAGCCAGAAACTTTCCTTGCTTGCTTCGAAGATCGCTAGGAGCTCTGAGTGAGTGGATGAGTCGGTCGTCATGGTCTGCTTTACAGATCTCCAGGATATGGATGTGCCGCCATAAGTAAACATGTATCCTGTCTGAGACTTCTCTGTATGAGGATCGGACATGTATCCTGCATCAGCATAACCAACTAAACCAGTTGATGCCCCTTTCCAGTAGAATAGACCTAAGTCTATGGACCCTTGGAGGTAGCGCAGAAGATGCTTAACTCCGGCCCAGTGCCACTGTGTAGGTGCAGCACTATATCTGGCTAGTAAGTTGACTGCAAATGCTATGTCAGGGCGAGTGCAGTTAGCCAGGTAAAGGAGTGCACCGATAGCACTTAAATAAGGCACTTCGGGGCCTAGTACTTTCTCCCCCTCTTCCAGCGGGCGGAAGGGGTCTTTATGTACATCCAATGATCTGACGACCATTGGAGTGCTGAGGGGGTGGCACTTACCCATCTGAAACTTTTTCAATAAGTTCGATGTGTAAGTTGACTGATGTAACAGGATCCCATCGTTAAGGTGCTCTATTTGAAGACCTAAACAGAATTTTGATTTTCCGAGGTCTTTCATCTCGAAGGTTTCTGTCAGGCTTCTAGAAATCTCTGCGATCTCTTCAGGAGATCCGATGAGGTTCAAGTCGTCCACATAGACGGCTATGATTACAAATCTTGTTGCCTTTGCTCTTATAAAGATGCAAGGACAGACTGGGTCGTTTGTGAATCCTTGTTTGGCAAGGAAATCGCTCAGTCTGTTATACCACATCCTTCCATATTGTTTTAGACCATATAATGATCTTTGCAGTTTCACTGAGTAGATGTCACGTTCTCTCTCTTTTAGTGCTGCAGGCAAAGAATAATCGTCAGGCAATCTCATATAGATGTCTCGGTCTAGGTTGCCATATAGGTATGCAGTAACCACATCCATGAGTTGCATATCTAAACCCTCTTAGGCGGTTAAGCCAATGAGGAATCGGTAGGTGATCGCGTCCATGACCGGGGAGTATGTGGCTTCAAAATCCACCCCTGGACGTTGGGTAAAACCCTACGCTACAAGCCTTGCTTTGTAGCGAACGATCTCATTCTGTTCATTTCATTTTCTAACAAATATCCATTTATAACACACAGGTTTTACACCTTTTGGTGTCTGGACTATGGGTCCGAAGACCTTGCGTTTGGTGAGTGAATCCAACTCCACTCCTATTGCCGCTTTCCACTTTGGCCAATCATCTCTGCTTTGACATTCTATCAGATAGCGTGGTTCAATATCATCGTCGCAGTACGCAACGTTGATGGCAATATTACACGCAAATGTGTCATTTATGGTTGTGCTCTTTCTGTCCCAATACTCCCCAGTTCGTACATAGTGTATCGCGACTTCATTTTCTCCCGGTTTTTCCTCTTCATGAGAGTTTGGGAGAGATGGGGTAGCAGGGCTTATAGTAGCATCCTGTGGTGGTATTTGTTTACCATTGCCAAGGGTCCTACTCTTTCGAGTGACTTGATCCTTGGATCCCGATGGTCGCCCTCTCTTGTTGAGAGGTCCAACCATTTCTGCTGCAGGCGGATTGCATCCATTTTGCGGTATGTCAATCCTAGCTGGAGTGTTAGCAGCAGGGACGTGTGATTTGACAATCTTCTGGTTGTCAGTAAATTTGTCCGGCAAGAGATGGACAGTGTTTTGGATGTGGAGAATCTTCAGGACCTCCTCCTCACACTGGCTTGCGGGCGGATCAAAGTGACATAATGTCTTTGTATCCCAAGTGATACATTCTGAAGCTTCGGGCTTCTTTGTCTGTGAACCTAGTCTTGGAAACGATGTTTCATCGAATTCACAGTCTTCTAGACGTATCTTGAAAACGTCTCCCGTAAGGGGTTCTAGGAATCTAATTATGGAGGGGGTGTCAAACCCAACATAAATGCCTAGGCGACGTTGTGGACCCATCTTTGTCCTTTGTGGTGGTGCTATGGGGATGTATACTGCACACCCAAATATCCTCAAGTGTGAGACAATTGGTGGGGCTCCAAGTGCTAGTTGCATTGGAGAAGATGACTGACCTCCAGAAGGTCCTAATTTTATTAAAGATGCAGCATGCAAAATTGCATGACCACACGCATTCACTGGCATCTGGGATTGAAGTAATAATGGACGAGCAATCCATTGCAGTCTCTTAATTAGAGATTCTGCTAACCCATTTTGGGTGTGAACATGTACTACGGGATGTTCGACTTCAATTCCCTGAGCTTGGCAATAGTCTAGAAAGACTTGTGACGTAAACTCCCCCGTATTGTCCAGACGAAGTTTCTTTATCTGGTAGTCGGGGAAGTGGGCCGGTAACTTGATTATCTGAGCTAAAAGGTTAGATAGTGCTAGGTTACGGGTGGACAGTAGACACACATGTGACCACTTAGTAGATGCGTCTATCATGACCATAAAGTACCTGAACGGACCACTTGATGGGTGTATCGGCCCACAAATGTCTCCGTGGATTCTTTCCAGAAAGCTTGGGGACTCCACGTCCACTTTCAGTGGAGATGGTCTCGTAATCAGTTTACCCTTGTAACAGGGTGGACATGGGAATTTGCCTTTTTGAAGAATCTTCAGGTTCTTCAGGTCTATACCCCTGGAGCTTTTTATGATGTGGTACATCATAACAGAGCCAGGGTGTCCCAGTCTACTGTGCCAGAGTTGGAATTCTGGTGTTTGGGGGCACTGCAGGTGCTCCGCCATGGATGTTTCTGGAGTTTGTATACTTGTTTGGTAGAGTCCCGAAGGGAGTCCCTTGAAACGTTCTACAATGGTTTTTGAACCATTTGTAAGAGACGTTACAAGCAAGTATTCCCTTTTATCTTCCTCGACCGTCTCTAAGTGGTATCCGTTTAAACGGATATCTTTAAAGCTTAGGAGGTTTCGGATAGATTTAGGGTAGTATAACGCATTTTTAAGTGAGATTTGTGTGTTACCGGGGAGCAATATAATTGCTTCCCCTGATCCTTCGCTTATGTTTGCTGGTCCTGAGATCGTTCTCAGTGGACCAAAATAGCTACTTATGCTCGTGAAGTAGTCTATGTTTTGAAGGATCGAGTGCGTCGATGCACTGTCCACTAGGTAGATTAATTCCATATCTCTAGATTCGACAAGGGAATCTAGTCGACGGTTGGTGAAGGATGCCCGTTTCGCTCCCTGTTGAGAAGATTACGATCTTCTTGAATCTGAGCGATTGATGGATCTCCTTCCCCGCGAGCCGCCGTCTCCTCCAACGAGCGTGATCGTGCTGATAACGTGTTGTGAAGGGAAAAGTAGGGAAATAGGTGTAGAGGGTTAAGAGCCTCCTACACTCGTATTTATAGCTTTCAATAGTGAGTTGGATACCCAATGGGCCTAATGGGCCTATTCATAACAGATATGTTCTATACATCATGGATGATCACTATACCAAAAAATCAAGTGAATCCAACTATATTTGACACTCAAATCGTTGCATATTTAATGGTTTCAGAATAATAAAACTTTTTGCAACAAATTAATTAAAGGTCAAATTCTCTTAGCGTTCACGTATATTTGGGATTTTGAGGTTTTTATAATGTCTACATCGACCTAGAGAAAATTTAAAAAGAACTTAAATTTTAAAAGGGTTTTGGAGGGTTAAAAGTGCAAGAAATTTCTTACACTTTCAGCATAGCCGGTAGCCAACACATTAACCTCAAATAAAACAACCATTCGATGAGATAACAGCAACGGCTGTTGCCCAATAAAAATTTTGAGACCAAGTGATGACCCTAGATTGATTAGCTTATTCATGGCTCAAGGGGTCTCTGAACTGGAGTTTGGCCCTTTGAACCAGTTTACCGCTTCATCTTCTATTGACTAAGGATCATATAATAAAAATCACACTGCATCATGCAAGAGTACACATATCCATCTATTATACAATAGAGGAGGTTGTCACATGTAGCATGTTTGTTCCATGTGACAATGTTACATTGCCATGTTCGACATCCCCCCAACACACACAAACACACCACCCAAAAACACAACCAATCAAAAAAAACCCCATAAATCCACCCAAAAACACAACCAATCAAAAAATCCCAACCCTCGACGATACCCACACTCACACGCTCTTTCCATTTGATCTGATTTGGGCCACGCGTCCTGTTTTTTTTTTCCCGCAAGCATGAGAATATAAACTTAAAAACTGAATGAGATATCACACAGCATTTATAAAAGAAAACAGATAAGAGAAGCCGCATAAAATTAAATGTAACTCTTTGATTATAACCACAGCATATAGTAGAGATCAATTTCTGCTACTGTGTACCCAATGAGTCAGTTGGATACTCTGAAAGGTGTGGATGCTCACTTTAGCTTATCAATAACTCGTGCATGCAATTTGGCATCAGTTACTGAGCTCATTTTCATAACACTTGCACTGTTAAGTTACACCTTACAACGGTATCTACCAAATATCCCAAATAAAAACTATTAGCAATGCAAGCCACCTGAGAATAGGAAAATGCCACAACATGATAGAAATTGCATATATAATACGGCCAAATAGTACAGATTCTGTAAAATAAATTAGCTCAGGTTATGACCATGATCCCCATCAAGACTACTGCCTGATCTTCAACCTTTCAAGCTATTCCACCCAATCCTCAACTACAATATACTACCATTACAACAGAAATTAGATCATCATCCGATATTGTCCATAACAAAAGCATTTGTCAACAACAGAGAGAATGCAGTTATAAAAACCAACTTGCAGATGCAAGTGTTTTACACATAGTTAGCACACCACCCTCGCTACATTGGAAACAGAGTTTCAGACAAAAAAGAGTACGGATTAGTCAGTGCCTTCTTGATATACTGAAGGAGCTAACCTTCAGGGGAGTCGCGACTACCAATGGAGCCTCCGGGGAGTCGGTAACAGCAAACTTGTCATGCATGAAACGGCTATCAACGATTGACTCGTCCTTGAGGACCACCCTATAACAGTAGCAGCTCTTCAACCCTTCTTGGTTCTGGTAGCACTCGTGCTTGCTGTTCTTCACCTGCTGGAAGTCCCAGATGACACTAAATTTTCCGACTGTTGCAACAAGATGTCTCTCCTGCTTGCCATTTTCAGTCACCTGGTTGTAGTGCATGCAAAGCGCAAACATATTAATTGAATTCCAGACCAATAAACATGAACTCTGATAGAGCGATTTGGAAAAAATTGTAATGTTAATCGTGATTTGGGAAAAGTGATGATATAAATCATGACGAAAAGTGCGGGTAATCGGTTTGCATGGTCTAGCAGATCATCTTACTAACATGATTTGAGCTCAGACCATAAAGGCAGCCCAAATCGCAAAGAAGTTGAAGCAAGTTTCTACCAAGAGGATTTGGGCTAGATTCCTACAATATCAGAAATAAGTTCCCAGCCCTCTATGAAGAACGATGAATTCAGTGTGAAAATAAACAACAATTAATATTTCAAAAATCAACCTTTTGGCAATTTATTACTAGATATAAGGAATATGAATAATAAATTAAGAAGATCCAAACAATCCAGTAAGTGATGTGAACATCTGAAACAGGTTCAGATGAAAATATGGTGGATATGGTCATTTGTACACCAAAAAACTAGTCTAAAAAATTATAATTTATCTAGAATAGCATGAAAAGTGATGCATTACGATCCGGTTACAATGCAGCGCCATTAAGCATTATAACATTTTACCAACAAAAGATGACAGGAAGGAAGAACCAATCAACAATCAGGCAAAACAGATGCATTACCCGTGAATGCATGAAGAACTCTGATGCATCAATCCTTTAAAAAGGTCACATATCATTTTGTATATGTACTTGATATCCACATCGCATACGCATATCCAATTGTTCTAAAAAGGGTTGGGTACCGTGATTTTCAAATTTTATCTATCCACATACACATATCTAAGCATATCCATGCAACCTATACGAAGAAATTTTGGGCAAGGCCGGAAGTTAGGTTTTGTTAAGACAGGGTGCATGCCTTCCCAAGTGTGATGTTAACTAAACTCCATTCTAATCACACTGATGCGATCCGTATATAATTTTAGGGTAAAAATATGATTTTAAGTTGAAAAATGGGATTTTTAGGGTGAAAAGAGTGGATTCATGGGGGGAAAAGAATTTTTATTGATATAAACTGAAGTATAAAAGATAAAGTTTGGCCACAAGTGAAGAGGATGCAGCTCTCCTAGGTTTGAATTAAAGATCAAAGCCTAAATATCCAAGATCTAGCTTTTGCAATGAAGGAAAAGCCTAAACTTCATATATCTAGATTTTCTTCCACAATATTCGACATTCCTTCCTAACCCTAGCCGTCGCCTACAACTACTATCTGAAAAATAACCAAAATTACAGAAAACCCCTTAAAATTGAAAATTACAAAAAGACCCCTTAAGATTTGAAAATTACAAAAACGCCCCCTGATTGGCCTAAATGCAAAATGCAGCATTACTCCGTCTTGAAGAACCACCTTGTACTCAAGGAGGTGTCGTGAAAACCATGGGCTCACTAATCCAAATGGAGGTACTCTTCCCCACCCGGCTCTTCCTGCTCCACTGCCTGGCCTTCTTTATCTTCAACGATCATCTGGAGAGCACAATCGTTGCAATGATGTCATGATCCGTACCTCTCGCCACAACGGAAACAGAGTCCCTTAGTGCGCATATCCTGGATCTCCGTCTCTGTGAGCTGCTTAAGCCTAATGTTCGATTAAAGCTCGCTATTCTTCTCTTGACTGGACTGGAGCCCTCCTGATGGCGCCTTATCCTCCCTTGTCACTATCTGGCTGCGAGAAGTGGATCTAGTTCATGCTCCCCTAGCACGCCGCTCATCTACAAGTCTGTTCTCCACCATCCGGGTCAAACGCATCCTGTCTAGCAACCACATGGTCTCTGTATGCATAACTTCGCACGTATACTTGGTTTGAGTCCCTTCATGAAACATCCCTCCAAGAACTCTCATGACACTCCACGAACACATCCTGCCAGCATATCGAATTTCTTGATATAGTCCCTAACCGTACCATTCTACCTAAGAACGTAAAGCTGTGCATATAGGTCTCCATGAATCTCTCGCAACCAATCTCACAGACAATCTGTGAACTCCCACGAGCGAACCGGGTGCTATTGTTGTCTCTATTGGTACCAGATAAAGCTTCTTCCTCTAAGCATACTCCCACCGCCTTCAATCTCTCTGCCTCAGTGAGACCCGTCACCTCAAAATATCTCTGCTCTATATATCCATATATCCGAGTCTTCTCCCTTAAATATGGGCATCTTTAGCATTTTGATACTGTTATCGGTGTTGAAATCTTATATCGATAGTGAGAGGGATGATAAGTGTCACGTCATACCTCCCTGCATTGCCCATAGCCCCTCAAAGAATCATTGTCACTATCTCTATGGTCGCTCCAGTCATTTTTTGCCCAATTGTAGTCGTCCACACCCTCCTTAAAACCCGGGTCCTCATCATATTCCTCCCAAAACTCATAGGACTTGGCATCGTTGCATCTCTGCAGCAAACTGTGGCCAGCGAAGCTCCTGAAACTCCTCCAAGTTATCCTCAGGTTCCGGAAGCAGAAAGTCATTGTCGGGATCTTAGCGGGTCCCCGGAAAGTCGTGTTGCCCAAAAAATCCACCCTTAGCTCGGTAGACCGCCTGGTAGCTCTGTGGGACCCCTATAAGGCCATGGCAGCCCTGTAGGTGCACTGCAGGGTTTGACCGGGTTTCGAGGGCCCCGATGAGGGTGGATGGGGTCCATGTCCTCCATGCTAATGTCTTCTTCTTCGTCAGACACCTGCTCAGCATCGGACAGAAACCCTTCGTGAAAGTATTCGATCTTTTCCTTTCCCTTTGTCGAAAACTTCACCTTTTGACCTAGACCTGGGTTATCAACCAAATCTGACCTCCCCGCCTTCGTCAACGCCACGATTTGTTGGTTCGTCTATTGGATCTAGTGTGCAAGCTGCTGGATCGATTGAGTGAGAGCCTCAAGGACTTGTTGGATCTGTTGATTCGTCCCTACTTCTAATGCATTCATTTCAGATCTCATCGCCTTCATTGCTTTTCTCAAGCCGTCGCCTCGCTCTCAAGTTTCTCCTCCAAGGCTTCATAATTCTCATTTGATCTTGTGGTCACCATGAGGATCGTAGGGTTCTGATACCGCTTTGATGCGATTCGGATCAAATTGTAAGTTAAAATAGGATTTTTTATGAGAAAGGTGGGATTTTTAGGGTGAAAAGAGGTTATTTGGGGAAAAAAGAAGGATTTTTATTGATATAAACTGAAAAATAAAGGATAAAGTTGACCACAATTGAAGAGGAGGCCTTTCTCCTAGCTTTGAATTAGAGATCAAAACCTAAATCTCCAAAGTATAGCTTTTGCAATGAAGGAAAAGCCTAAACTTCATAGATCTAGGGTTTCTTCCACAATATTCGACATCCCTCCTTAACCCTAGCCATCGCCTACAAATACTAATCTGAAAAAAAAACCATAATTACAGAAAACCCCCTAAACTGAATATTACAAAAAGGTCCCCGTAAGATCTGAAAATTATGAAAACGCCCCTGATGGGCCTAAATGCAAAGCGCATCACACATTATCAGGAGGAAAAAGATAAACTTTCTACCTCTTGTGCCGAGCCTACCTCAATTATTTATTTATTTTTGAGAACTTAAATAAAAATAATCAAAGGCTCACTAGGATTTAATGATTTATATTTTTTTATTATGACTAAATATATTATGCAGCTCATCTGTAGCTACTATGTTCTTGTTTAGCAATGCCCAAAGAATGTTCTCTCTTTTTACACTCTCCTTAACACACCATGATCCCCCATGGCATCTGGTGCAGCGCTTATAAAAGATGCAAATACCATCCGAATTGCAAATCATTCTCTCAATTCACAAGCATAAAGGGAAGAAACAACCAGAGAAAGAGCAAGCAGTGTGGCAAATAACTATCCACATAACATACTGATATGAAAGTAATAGCTATAGCCATCAAATTATGCATAACCAGAAAGCTCTGCAAAGAATAATGACACTTTTTTGGGACAGAACTTCCAAGAAAAAACTTGCAATGCATAATACTTGCCCTTCGACACAAGCTGTTCACGAGAATTACATGTGATGGCAAACAACATTCAAGTGTGAAAGATATTTAAATTTGTCAACAGACATCCATATATTATGGAGCTCGAAGCAGCCTACTAACCTAGACTACTATATGTCAGAACAAACATGGGAGCTATATTTGTTTCCAGTGCAACATGAAATTTACTTTGGCACTTAAGCAAGAAAATGTAAAAAGAAAATTGATTGAGGACAACTTCGGTTATCATAACATATCGATAACATGTAATTTGTTCATCTTTTACAATTTGTTAAGATGCAATAGATTATATGGTTGTGTGTAAAGTTAGCAATACTTATTCTATAAATAAGAAGAACTGAATGAGAGGAGAATAAATCAAATTATCCCTAGAATTTCCTAAATTCTACCTATGATCTCCATCATGGTGTTGTAGCCAGGAATCGTAGCAAGGAATGCTAGATTGGCCATCCTAATATCAGACTTTTTCCCCAAAAAAAAAAGCAAAACAAAAAACAAAAAGAACTGTCACATGCAAACAGCTTCCTCGTCACCCTTAGAACAATCTCCAAAAAAGAGGATACGGTTCATCGTCTACCTTCAACCTAAACCAAATGCCTCCTTAAGACCCATCATGACATCAACCGTATCAAGAGAAGCGGCCCACAAATCACTAAATTTTGATTCGCAAGTCACAGAGGCGGTGTCAGCAAGTGCAAGCTATTGTTTCACTATTTCACAAACCTTTTGTATATTGACTTTGGTTTTATATTATAGCAAATCTAAAGGAGATGCGGCCGTATGGATGGAAACCTTTTCTGACCAGAGAAAGAAACTACTTTCTAACCAACAAAAGCCAATGCTCTGCTGCGTAAAGCGAGGCATGGCAGTGATCTTGACCGAAGATCCAATGATGGACAGCATTATATCCCGTGCATTAAATATCGGCAGATACGATCAATTTATCGGTCGATAAATCAGTATCGGCACCCGGCCGACAATACGATGTTTTTGCGGAAAACCCCCAATGTTTAAATTATCAGTCGATAATCCCGATATATTGGTCCGATATTGGCTGATAAAGGCTGATACTGTGATTGTTGGGTTTGCAAATTTTTTAAAAATAATTAATCAACGAGAAGCCTCTTCGTTTCCTCTATGCAATTCACAGAAAGCTCTCATCTCTCTCTCTTTTCGCTGGCTGAATTCTTCCAACCTAAATCTAGGTTTTTTGTAATCTATCGATTTTCCATCGTCCAACCTAATTTCGAGGTAAAATCAAAGAAACAAGTAATAATTTTGTGTTCGATCCATTTTTTTACTATTTTTGCGATTTTTTATTATTATAGGTTTTCTTTTTCGATATTTTCGTCAATCTTCTTATTCCAATCTTCTTCTTCTTCAATCTTTTTCTTCTTTATCATCATCTTCTTTTTATTTCTTTTTTCTTCTCTTTTTACATGACCGATTCTTCGTCTTCTCTGTTCCTGTGCTATGTGCTAATGTGTTGTCACCGACAGCTCATATGATGTCTGTGTGTCGACTCATGTGCTCTATTAGACTATTACTCTGTCCGTTAGTCATGTGCTCTGTCACTGACTCACTATGACCGTCGGTTTTGGGTTCTGTGACTGTCACTCTATCTGTAATATGTACTCTATCATTCTATAACTAATGCGCAATTCAGTGATTTCACAGAGCATGGAGAGGACAGTAAATAGGTTTGTAATTCTGGGATGAGTCTGAGACTCTGAGAATATTTATTTCAATGATGATATTGTTCTAAGAAAATAATTGATATTGTTCAGTTGAAAAATATTATTTCGATGATGGCATTGTTCTAAGAAAACCTTTGAGATGTACATAGATGATTAGAAAATGAAATTAATTCCAATTAATCTTTGTAGTAAAGTATTGGCCAAGCTTGGTAGCCTATTACCTTATTGGAGATATAACTTAGATTGGTTGGGGTTTATGCATTCACTTGTAAACTTGGAAAACTTGGCTGTTAGCTTATTGGCTTATTGGATAACAAATACGGTCCCTTACAGGCAACCGGCTACTGCAAAGGCCCGATTCTTGACTATAAAAATTGAAACAATGATATTAGCTTTGGGCTACAAATAGAGACATCTCTTGATTCATAAATATATGATATGTACATGTAAATCTCGCAATTATTTACAAATCATAATTTATGAAATGTTTTATTTTTTATGATATGTTTTATTTTTTTTACATTCACGATTATAAGCTTTCCATAAAACATTTACATTCACGAACAATCATCCCTGGTTCCAAGATAATCAACCAATAAGGTATGTTTCCAATCAAAATTTAAGCTTGCCGGGAAACCTTTCTATAGTCATAATTTCCTGGTTAGAAATCCAGCAGAAATTCATAAAATCTCATTAAATCTTTCATACAGCATTGTCTCCATAGCCATACCAAAGGATAGCTGATGACAATTGCATACAAATTTATAAGCATATAAGTATGTATCACTATGTGTGTATATTAAGAGATGCATATATTTCATTCACGTAACTCGACTAGAAATAGACCGTAGGTCCCTGAGTGACCAACTA
The DNA here is from genome assembly GCA_030789695.1 of Scilla litardierei. NCBI lineage: Eukaryota > Viridiplantae > Streptophyta > Magnoliopsida > Asparagales > Asparagaceae > Scilla > Scilla litardierei. The sequence continues at coordinate 289,855,068 of CM061133.1, read as the reverse complement.
TTGTCATTTCTGTGCATTAAACCTGTACGTGATGCACTTTAGGAATTACCCTCACCGATAACAAAGTCAAATCCATGTCCCATGTCCATTCCTTGAGTTCTATTAAGGGCAAACACTTGTCAAGATATAGCATTAGCAGTTTTATACAAGCCCAACCTAAGCAGTTTATTGTGGCAATGTCAGCTCTAAGTTGGCCAGCAGTTCTACCTTCTTATGATTTATGGTTCAGTCATAAACAAGATTGCAATAAACCACTTATACAAACAATACAGCATGAACCACCACAAATGAAAAATCATCTAGAAATAGGATAAATGTATAGATCTCTAATCATTATTAAACAATGTTATATAACTACTTTACTGACTTTCATATCCATTTAATTGCAATCACACGACATGTCCTTGCTGCCTGTCACAAACTTGAGAGTTCAGAGATGCCATTACTGATTGTTAAAAACTTGAGAGTTCAGATAGATATTCATCAATGGGGAGCATCTAAATTCAGTTCTTTAGTCCCCGTTTGAATGCAGAAGTATGATAAGTAGAGTTATTTTTTAAGTGGAGATATTGGTTATGGAGGTAGAAGATAACTCATATAAGAGTGAATTTTACATGCTCCACTAAGTCCATTTTTTCTTACATCTGAGCCTAGATAGATGAAGTTGTCTCATGTCCAAAATGAAAGCCAACTGCACCTCAGTTTGGATTTTGGAGTTAACTTACCTCCAAAAGGATATAGGTATAATAACTGAACTCCAATCCCAAACAGGGCCTTAAACGCATTTGCACCACGTAATCAGTTGTCTAGGAAATAAGTGCCCTTAATAGCATGCAAAAATTAGAAATGCATCCAAGAAGGATGCACGCATATTCAACCTATAAAAGGGAAATTGCATGCATCAATACATAGATTCTACTCTGCTGGGAGACATCACAATTTAAACCAAAGATGTATAAAAGCTTTCATTTATACTACTAGGTTCACTTTGATGCCATGGGTCACTTACATGGCCAAAGAAAAAAATTTTGTTCATGTTTTAGAATCAAGCCCAAATTCTGTATGGCTCCAAGAACATAGTTCTCCATCTTTACGGTGCTAAGAGACATGCGTGAACCAGTAAGATATAAAGAAATAAAATGTAATACAAACTCTCCCCACTAAATTTACCCCAAGCCATAAGTTGGCTAAAAGATGACATCCCCAAGAAAAGATCGAGAGTAGAGAGTAAAGGGGGTCTTAAACGGTATGGAAGGGGTATTGGATTGGGATGCCATTTTTTACCAAAAAGTTAAACATTCTGAAAATAGTACATTTTCTACGGGCCAATGATTGTGGCTTCCCTTGTAAAGTTTAAAATGTTTTCTTACTCTATTAGAAGTTCAAACATGGAGAAAGAAAAACCAGAAACATAAATTTCAAGTAACTCTGCAATATTGAAAATAGAATCTCAAGTGTGCAGAAAGTTTATTTGAAGCAACCGATGCCCTACTACTTTGAGAAGGGACGAAGTCACGCCGGTGCCAAGTGCACATGCATCTAAAGACTCCCGACATGGTAGAGGAACCTTCAAAACTATTAACAAGTTCCATATGTGTATGACCAAAAATTGGCATGTACTAAGAGGCAACATAATTACTATGTTTTGGTTTGATAAAATTGGGTTAGACCTTTACATTTAAAATTTAGAGTGCATAACGCTTGATAAAAAAGCAGGAAAGTGTCTCATTCAAGTGTTCTTGGGATGTTCTGAAGTGTTCTCAAAGCGTCCAAGTGTCAAAGAATCTTAAATGTCAAGAAGTTCAAACCTAGATAACTTGTTCAACAGTAATGCAAAGTTACAAACAATTGCATTATAAATTAGATTTCCCAATATACCTTTGTCATGAAGAACACCATCATCAAATTCATGAACAGAAACTGAAGTGTCCGTCCAACATTGGCCCAATGTTCCAAAAAACTACACTAGAAATTTCCTGTTATAACTTAATGTCATGATGAACATCAGAAATTAATGAACAAAGTTTGAAATGACCTTCCAACTTCACATCAATGTTGAAAACTTCTATGCAAATCAATTTTCTTATAAATACTTGTCAGTTTCAACCTTCATACTCATAAATCCATGTCCACCAGCAATTAGTTAAATCTCACAATAAAAATTTCCATTCCAGGAATACCACTGAAAACAAATATATTATTAGTCATAGACAAGCTTATACCGAGCAAAAAAAATGCACACGTGATGAAATTGCATCAGGTTTAGCACAATCAAGGAAATAACTAGTTCCAAAAATCTGATATAGAAAAGAGGCATATATTATTTTGAGGGAAAAAATGCCATCCTACCAGTGAAAAAGTATTAAACAAAAAATTTAATGGATCAAAACAAAATTAAAAGCATTAGCCGAGTGATCAAAAGATAAGCTTCAAAAACTGCAAGAAAATCAACATGTATATGTAAAGCGTATTCTCAATTTTGTAACATGGACACTTCGGTTGTTGATAGGAACCAAGACAAAGAACTGATTTTTATTAGATAAAACAGAAAATATAAAGAAAACTGACCACAATTGAAGAGGTGGTCACTCTCCCAAGACACCAATTGTAGAAGACGTCTGCACTCTCCCGAAGAACGATGGATAATCTCACCTCTAATATCAATATTCTATCAAAATCAACATAATCCAATCCCTCCCCACACATCGCCTATAAATACTAATCAAAGAAAATACAAGTTTGCAGAAAAACCCAAAAAAAATTGAAAATTCCGAAAATGCCCCTAGAAATTTGAAATTTCCCAAAACGCCCCTAATAGGCCAAAATTGCAGATCTGAACTCGACAATCTCATCACTACTCCGTCCCAGAAAAACCACATTGTCCTCAAGGTGGTGCATGAAGTCCACGGCAGTTCTACTCCAAGTGGGGATGTACATCTCTCCCCCGGCTCTTCCTCCTCCATATCTTCCTCGTCTTCCCCCGCTATCAGCAGCTGAAGCTTGCGCACTCCACAATGGTGCCCTAAGATGAACCTCTTGTCGCATCTGCAGCACAACTCATTCTGCCTCCACTCTCGCATCTCTGCATCTGTCATTTTCCTCAACTGTCCTCCTTTCGATGGGCACCCCGCTCTTCTCCTAACTGGACGCGTCTGTCCTTGTCACCATCTTCTGTTGTCCTCATATCGATGGCTGGCTATGGAAAGAGAAGCCACCTTAGTCCCTTTAGATTTCTTCTCCTCCATCAGTTTGTCCTCCACCATCTGGGCCAACTCCATGGCATTCATCAGATTCTAGGGTCTCTATAGGCGAAGCTCTGTGTGGATGGTGGCCTTCAACCCCTTCATGAAGTTGCTCTCCAGTGTCTCATCAGAGATCACCCGTACACGTCTTGACAGTGCCTCGAACCGCTTCTTGTACTCCTTCACGGTGCCATCCTGTCTAAGAGAAAGCAACGGTTGCTTCAAATTCCCTACATACGTCTCGCGGAACCTCTCTACAAAGTCGTCCTTAATCTCCTCCCACGAACAAAACGACGACGCTGCTCTCTCCATTGAAACTAAGAGAAGGCCTCCCATCCAGACACGCCTCCTCCTCCTCCAGCTTCTGCTCCTCAGTCATGCGGGCCACTGTAAAAATCTATCCGCCCAGTATATCCAACCATATAGATCATCTCCCTCAAAGATAGGCATATTCAGCTTCCGGATCCTGATATCCACTCCAAAAATCTCCTGCTCAGCTCGCCCCTCGTAGTGTCTAGGGTGGTGGGCTGGTATGTATAATTACAACAGTCTTTATACCCATCCAAGCCCCTCAGTTGCCCCTCATCTCTGTCCACATAACCATCCCAGTCATCTCCGCCATCATTGAAGCCCTGAACATCCTGCTTCATACCCCCTCTCCACCGTCGTCTCTTGTGTACTCATAAGTTGGGGGTGGACATCGTCGCCTCTGTGCAGTATATCGAGGGCCATGGGGCTCTCAAAACTCATCACCATCTTCGCTGGGCTTCCACATGTACTCCGAAGGATCGTCGTCGTCGTAATGTATCGTCGGGGAGCCTCGGTACCCTCTTCGCCCTCCTGGATGCTCGAATCTGCGCTGTTTTGGGTCAAATCGTCACTGAAACTACGCTGGAAGTTGCCTCTGAAGCTGTCATGCGCCCAAGAGGAGTTGGTGCCCCTGCAGGAGGGACGACAGCCCCTGCCCAAGGGTCCACAGGGGCTGGAGCCCCTGATGGAGGGGCGACAGCCCCTGTGGGGCGTCCAACAGGGGCTGGAGCCCGTGCTGGAGGGGCGACAGCCCCTGTGGGGCGCCATGTGGGGGTGGCAGCCCATGTTTTGTCATCATATGGTTCCGGGTAGATTTGCATCATTGGCTCCTCTCCCTCCACGTAATACATGTCGATGTCAAAAAGAAACCCTTCATATTCTCCCATCTTTCCCTTTTCTTACTCTAAATGTGACGCCTTTTTCACTTGATTAGGGTTTCCGTTGGCGTCACCCCCATTCGCCACGAGGAGCACGAGTTGTTGCATAATTTGGGCTAGTGCATCTCCTTATTTCTCTTGAGCCTCTAACACCTTCGCTAGGGTTTCGCCTTGCTTCGCTAGGGTTTGCTTCATGCCCTCAAGTTTGCCGTTGAATTTCAGCTCCAAGGCGTCGATTTTGTTTTTAGATCTTGTCACTGCCGCCATGGATCTTGATTCTCTGATACCAAATTGATAAGAACCAAAACTGATTTTTATTAAATAAAAACTGAAAATATAAAGATAACTGACCACAATTGAAGAGTTGATCGATCTCCCAAGACGCCAATTGTAGAGGACGTCCGCACTCTCCCGAGGAACGAGGAATAATCTCACCTCTAATATCAAAATTCTCTCAAAATCAATATAATCCAATCCCTCCCCACCCATGGCATATAAATACTAATTAAAGAAAATACAATTTTGCAAAAAACCCCAAAAGACTAAAAATTCCAAAAACACCCTCAGGAATCCGAAAATTCCCAAAATGCCCCTAATAGACCAAAAGTGCAGATCTGAACTCGGCGATCCCATCAGTTGCCAGCCACGTTCATCATCAGACAACACGTATTGCCACATCACATTATTGAATGTTCAATTGCACTGCTTCAGAATTTGGTGTGTTTTGTCGTGTCATGCCCAATGTGGCATGTCCAGTCATTTGCTCCTTAGGTTCTTGATATGATAATCAAAATTGAATCCTCACTAACGTATAACACCATATGACCGGGGCAAGCAATAGACTTCCGCTAAAACACAAAGTGTACAGATAGTAGAACAACACTCGACTGGAATGGAAATCGTAAATAATGACTGCAACCTCGTAATGATGATGTATTTTGTAAACATTAATATGAACAAATATCAAGAAAGCCCGCACAACCTAATCCTGGACCACCTTGTTGGATGGTGATGCTAATCAGATCCCGAGATCTGACGGGCTGTTTTTTGTTTTTGCTTTGTTTCGCTTTTTTTTTGGGTGGGGGGGTGCGTGTGCGTGGAAAAAGAAGAAAAGTTATCCTTCTATATCCCACTTATTCATCCCCTGGCCACAAATTGGCCATGTACCAGGGTCAGAGTATTGCTTCCCACTGTTCAAAGGGTTTTTGTAAACCAAACTTGACTTAGAACAAAAATCACCAAGACTAGCTTCAGCATCAGATGTTAATCTTGTGTGAACAAATGATGATAATTTTCATTTTTGTGTTTGCGACAACAAATACCATGATAACATCGAATCCGGTTACTTTATACAGACGTGATTTGATTTATGGGCATTAAACTTGTGTAAATATGTGTATGAATAATGAGGCAATATGAGTTTAAGTTTCTTACCCAAGAGAACTGCCCACCACGGAACTTATTGTTTGCACCAGCACGATATGAATCCAACGGCATAAGCTTCAACAGCCTTGGAGCCGCAATCCGATCCCCCATTCTTCCGCTAAACCCTGTCTTCTCCTTACCATCCTTGTCCTTAAAAACAGTGCATATGAGGATCAAATATGTATCAGTCGTACCCAGAATCCACTTCCCATCAAAAGTTACATCCACATGAATAATAGGTGATCCAAGACCCGGAAAAGCAGTTTTTGCCATCCTCATTGAGCTCTTCGAGTACAATCTAATCTTCCCATCAAGCGACCCAACCACGACTGACCCATCGCCCGTCGTTGCGAAACACTGGAAATTAGTCCCTCGAGCAAACTGATGCCCTTGGGTCCAATTTAACACAGGTGATTCCATGGCACTTGCCATGTCTTGAACAATCCCTCTTCGGTCTCTCATATCCCATCGGCAGAGCCTATTATCGTCCAATCCCAAAAACGTAGACTCCGATGGATCCAACTGGGAGCCTTTAGCGTCATTGGTAATGTCCCTCATAGTAATATCAGCCCCATCCTTCTCAAACTTCCACTCTGTAACAACCTTCCCAGTTTCAATATCAAGCTGATGAACCCCAGTTGCATGGGGCTTTGATGCATCAGCCGGGCTCATCAGCAGCATATTCGTCTCAGCCCTCATCAACAAAGCCTTCTTCGGAGTAGAAAACATGGAATTCGAATTATTAGAAAACTTCACCGAAACACCCTTCCCATGAACTCCATGTGTGAAATTCTTCACAACTTGAATACCTGAATCACCAACCAGGAAGCTATTATCTAGCGCACCAAGCGCGAGGCTCTGAATCCCACCACCTTGAGCCTCCTCCTCAAACTCCTCCAAAAGATCCCGACTTTTAGCCGGCGTGGCCTCGAATTTCTCATCAGCATCCTCCCATATCATTTCATCGGCCGACTCCGGCTTCGCCCATGCCATGAAATCCTTCCCGAAAACTCTAACCCTGTTCTCATCACTGTCGACAAACCCATAAGTGTTCTCAAAGAGGCATTTCTTGTACTGATCGTGGAACTCCTTGTAGCCCTCGGGAGAGGCGAATTTGATCGCCCAGACGCCCTCGGCAACAAAATCGACCCGGCGCTGGTCGGGAAACGACTTCAGCTGTAGATCGGGCCCCACCTTCGCCTGGACCTTGGATCCAATCTTCAAGAGCCAAGGAGACGCAGACAATCTATCTGATTCTTCGTCCTCGTCCGAGTTTTCGGACGGTTTGGTAAAGGAAAAGGCGGTGAGCTTGTCAGAAAGGATCCAGCGGGCAGACGGAGAGCTGCCGCCGACGTGGAGGTAGAGCTTGACGGCGTGCTTGACGGCGTTAGGGTTTGGGGAGGGTGAGGGTGAGGCGTGGGATTTGGTGGAGTATTTGAGTTTGAGGGAGCGGAGCTGGGCGTCGACGGCGTCGAGAGAGGTCGGAGTTAGGGTTTTGGAAGGGGCTCGGTTGGCGGAGGCGGACGAGGCCGGAGAATGGAACGACTCCTCGTCTTCTTCCACTTGTCGTTCGGATTTGGTTTCGGATTCGGATTCGGATTCGGAGTCGGAGATATCCAGATCCTCGCGGCTATGAGATCCGCCCATAGCGAGCGAGAGAGAGTGAGAGAGAAGAGGGAAAGAGAGAGATAGAAAGATTTGAAATTTGAAGTTGAAGACGGGGAGAGTGGTGCGAGTGGGGCGAGGAATTTTTGGGCGAGTGAGGGAGCGGTGCGGTGACCAGATACAGGACTTTTTAAGAGGGACTTGGGGATGGTCTCGGTGTATTTGAAATGGGGAGACCGTAAAGCAAGATGGGTTGGTTTCACCCGCGGTGAAAGGAAAAAAAACTCTGACCTTCCCCAAAGTCACAGCTTTGGGCTTGGGCCACGCTAATATGGGCCTGTCAGAATCTGTAGTTTTTTAACTTGATTCCGTTTCAGGGCCAGCCTTAATTTTAAGACCCACATTTAATAATAAAAAAAAATTTGACACATTTATCCTTCTTTCGTTACCTTGTAACACTGCATAATACTCATCAAACATATCAAATATTCTCATAATGTTATGAATGAGGGAGGCCTTTGGCCTCCCCTCCTTTATTACTCATTCATTAGGCCCCCATTACTTAGAGTAATGGGGACCCTTGGTCTCCTAGAGGCTTTTGGCCTCCCCACTATAAGATATATAAATAGAGCACCATGGCTCTTAGCCATGGTGACTTATTCTTAGCAATGAAATTCTCTCTCTCTCTCTCTCTTGAGTTCATTATCATACAACACGTTATCAGCACGTTATCAGAACGTAGTAAGCATACAAACAATGGCATGGCTCGCATTCAAGTTTTTTACAAGCATTTATATACATGAGAAAGAATGAGCCTAGTACAATACATGAGAAAGTCAAATTTGATTTTTTGAATACCGATGAGATACAACCACACATCTGGATCTTCTTAATATGTCACTAACCAGATGTTAAATGTGTAGACAAAATAATCCAAACAGAATATGGCATTTATCCGGGACGAAACACCTCTTGTTTTATACATTATCGCCTATTTGAAAGGGTTGGAATACTACAGTCATTGAGTCATCATAGAGCAACGACATATTTACAAGTTACTGTCTAAAATCAGAAAACAAGATGATGTATATGAAAGTAGACTTGATTCTTTTGACAGTAACTTGATTCTTTTGAAAACAGTTACTGTAACTTGTAAATATGTCAATGAAAACAGCATCAGGATGTAAATATGGTTTTCAAGCATTCCTATTTACATATTTACATATTTACAGTACCTTGTAAACTTGTAAATATGTTTTCATTGAATCTTGAAAATATGTAAACTTATTTACATATTTACATATTTACATTTAACATATTTACATATGTAAACTTATTTACATATTTACATATTTAAATATTTACAAGTAACTTGTAAACTTGTAAATATGTTTACAAGTTACTGTCAATATGTTTACAAGTTTACATATCAAGTTTACATATTCAATGAAAACAGCACAAAAACTTGGTTTTCATGCATTCATCAGGATGTCAATGAAAGTAGACATAAAGATTAAACCAAATGGAAAATAAAAAGAAAATTATAATACGGGGTTTCTGGGCGCTGACGCTGGCCGACAACAGTAACAGATGGGGTGGAATTTGAGGTGACAGACTTAGTGTTTTTGGGATTGTTTACATTCCACAACCCAAAAATGGGCTTAATGGCTGATTTTGTTTAAATTCAATAAAATTGATTATTTTATTGTTGGGCATGCAGCCCACTTGTGCCTATCAATAACTAAATTAATTAATTGGGCCTGCAGCCCCAATTCCTTAACGGTTATTATTTTTTCCCACTAAATAATGGCCTGAAGCCAATTACTTAAAGGGACTATCCTCTATGTTAAATCACAAATAATTTCTATACCCCATGTTGACAACTTTATTTAAACATCGCTTTTGCAAATTATAATCTATGGTTTACTAGGACTCTATTTTTCAAAATATAAGTATCTTAAAGATCATGAGACCGCTCTGCCGTTAGCCAACTAACCTAACGGTGTATGACGTTTCCACGTGGTCTACAAGATATTTATATTTTCTAGTTTCTCTTACCATATGTTTTGCTTGAGATATATGCGTGGTTGTTTACTTTTATGCCCGTAGCATATTTAGAAATGCGTGGATGTTTAAATCAGTAAAAATGTGTTTTTCGGGATCGGCCATTGTATACCTATTTACTTTCCTTGCACTTTTATTTTCTTTTGAGAGAATTTGTAAGTGAGGAAATTTGTATTTTAAAGCCAAAGCTCAATGCAACAGCACATAGAATTGATGAAAACTCCTTCAATGGATCATGATGTCGGTCAATGTGCTTGGCTAAGTTTGCTGGACCAACCTAGCTTGACTGGGTAACAAGTGGTCCTGGCTTAGTCAATTCCCTGGCCGCGTCCGCTGGACCGCAAGGAGTCGATTCATGACTGTGTAAGCCAAAGCTCGATGCAACAGCATATGAAGACGGAGATATAGGGATCCAGTTCAGTTTGGGTTTCCAAAGTTGTATTATTATTTTTTCTATTATGGACTTTAAACGAACTTTGGACTGTGTACTATTTTGGGTATCTGTCCGATCCCCGCATTTTTACTTGTTTATTTCTTTATGCATGAATTTTTGAATTTTATTTAATTCATGCTCATTTTAAAATACGTAGATAAATGGCAAAATTGGCAAGCGTCGATTTCGAGGTCCTAGATTCTGCAGGGACAAATTACCTGAGTTGGCGAGTGGACCTGAAGTTCCACTTGCGTTCAATGGCCCTCCTTGGGTCCATTTTGGCTCCTTCCTCGGCCCCAGCAGCGGCCGAAGCTTCTGCTACAGCTAGCAACAGCCCCACAACCACTGTATCCGATGTAGATAAGGCGAAAGCCATAATCTACATTAGGAAGCATATAGATCGGACCTTAAAGGCCGAATACTTAACGGTTGAGGACCCGAAGGACCTGTGGACATCACTGGAAGCACGGTATAAACATCAAATTGATGTTATATTACCTCGTGCCAGTTATGAGTGGGAAAACCTCAGACTTCAGGACTATAAGTCCGTCGCTGAGTATAATTCTGCACTTCATAACATCACCTCACGCCTGAAGTTGTGCGGTGAAGAAGTGACAGAACAGCGCATGTTGGAAAAAACATTTACCTCGTTTCACGAGAAAGATGCAATCCTCATGCAGCAGTATCATGAACGCAACTTCACGAGATTCTCCGATCTGATCTCATGCATACTTAGAGCAGAGCAGAATCGAGATTTACTACTAGCAACTCATAACTTACGTCCAGCTGGCACTGCCCCTATCCCTGAAGCCCACCACGTTTCTCCCCAGAAGTGGAAAAACAAGAGGAAGACTAAAAATACTAAAGGGAAAGCGGTAATGAAGCAACCAAGAGGTGCAGCTCCCCAGACAAACAAAAACAATAAAGGGAAAAGAAACTTCACTTGGAAGCGAAAGGACACCAAGCACGTGTCACTTCCAAAGAAGACCTGGGAGGACAAATGTCATAGATGCGGCATGACTGGCCATTGGTCCAGAAACTGCCGCACTCCTCGCCACCTACAGGATCTATACCAGGCGAGCCAGAAGTCTCGACCTGAAACAAACTTGGCAAGTGTACAGCCGCCAACAGTCTTTACTGCTAAAGACTTCGAGAACGACGATCTGCTAGATTGAGCATCATCATTTATCTATGCATTTAGAATTCGATGTATCTTCATCTGTTATTTGCTTTAGTGCGGACTTTTATTTATGAATGTTGTCTACATTTTCCCTCAAATAAAATTTCTTTTTTTGGCTTATATAGATGATGTCTGAGTGCCTAGTGGACAGTGCCTCGACGCACACAATCCTTCGCGATCATTGCTATTTTAATAGCTTAAACAAATATGACGGTCCTGTTATCACAATTTCAGGACTGTCCCAAATAATCGAAGGAACTGGTGAAGCAATTATATTGCTCCCAAATAACACAAGACTTCAAATTAATAATGCATTATTCTCTCCTATATCAAACAGAAATCTCGTAAGTTTCAAGGATTTCCGTTTAAACGGATATCACTTAGAGACCAGGGATAAAAATAAGGTTGAATATCTAATTGTAACTCGTCAAAAAGATGACCGGAAGATCACCTACGAGCGATTCAAGGGACTCCCGTCGGGTCTATACCAAATATGCATTCAACCAGTAGAAGACAATATGATTGAACACCAGACGTGCCAATCACTACCAGAATTCCAACTCTGGCACAATAGACTTGGTCACCCTGGAACAGCAATGATGCGCTGCATCATCACTGAATCCCGTGGACACAAATTGAAGAACCTGAAGATTCTTCAAAAGGGTGAATTTCCATGTCTCCCTTGTTTTAAGGGAAAACTAATAACGAGACCATCCCTCCTGAAAGTGGGATTAGAGTCTCCTGGCTTCCTTGAGAGAATTCATGGTGACATTTGCGGGCCTATTCACCCCGCAAGTGGCCCATTTCGGTACTTCATGGTACTGATTGATGCATCCACCAAATGGTCTTATGTGTGCCTCTTGTCCACCCGCAACCTAGCTTTTCCAAAGCTATTGGCACAAATAATAAGGTTGCGTGCTCATTTCCCCGATATCCAAATCAAGAAACTACGTCTTGATAATGCGGGAGAATTTACTTCACAAGTCTTCGAAGACTATTGCCGGGCAACGGGTATTGAAGTTGAACATCATGTAGCACATGTTCACACCCAAAACGGATTAATTGAGTCCCTTATAAAGAGACTCCAATGGATTGCACGTCCATTGCTTATGCAATCCCAGTTGCCTGTGGATGCTTGGGGGCATGCTATTTTACATGCCGCATCACTTATTAGGATAAGACCCTCTGGAGGTCACACTTTATCCCCGATGCAACTAGCATACGGCGCACCTCCGGATATCTCTCATTTGAGAGTGTTTGGTTGTGCGGTATATGTCCCAATAGCACCACCGCAGAGGACCAAAATGGGTCCTCAGCGTCGTCTAGGTATATATATTGGGTTTGATTCGCCCTCTATTATCAGATACCTTGAACCCCTGACGGGTGACGCATTCAAGGCACGTTTTGCAGACTGTGAATTTAATGAGAAATTTTTTCCAAAACTGGGCACACAGTCTAAGAAGCCAGAAGCTTCTGAGACCATTAGTTGGGACCAGAAGTCTTTGTCCCTATATGATCCGCGTACTAATATGTGTGAAGATGAGATCCTGAAGATCCTTCACATCCAGAATACAGTACATCTTTTACCGGATAAATTCACGGACAACCAGAAGATTGTCCGTTCACACGTCCCTGCTGCCAATACGCCAGCTAGGATTGACATCCCCATATATGGATGCAGCCCACCGGCAGCAGAATTGGTTGTACCTCAAATGAAAAGAGGACGCCCACCAGGTTCAAAAGATAAAGTTCCTCGAAAGAGGAAGACTCCTGGCGATACTAAGATTATCCCTCCACATGATGCTGAGCTCAGACCAGCTACTTCTCCCCTCCTGATTTCCCCAGCAGAGGAAACAATAGGAGAAACATCATTAAATTTTGTACGTACTGGAGAAGTACTGGACAGAAATAGCATAGTCGTCGTCGACGATTTTGCGTTCGATATTGCCGTTCACGTCACTGAATATGACGATGACGTCGAACCACGATCTCTAGCGGAATGTAAACGCAGAGATGATTGGCCAAAGTGGGACGAGGCAATAAGAGTAGAGCTGGACTCACTCTTGAAACGCAAAGTCTTTGGACCAGTAGTCCAAACACCAGTAGGTGTAAAACCTGTGGGATATAAGTGGGTTTTCATAAGAAAAAGAGATGAAAATAATGTGATCGTTCGCTATAAGGCATGCCTTGTAGCCCAGGGATTTTCCCAAAGACCGGGGATTGATTACGAAGATACGTATTCCCCGGTCATGGATTCGATCACCTTCCGATTTTTAATCAGCCTAACTTCTCTGGAAAGCCTAGAAATGCAGCTCATGGACGTTGTGACTGCATATCTATATGGCGATATAGATAAAAATATCTATATGAGACTTCCTGATGGGTTTAATCTACCCCCAGAGATGAAAGAGATACCTCGGGACGTATTCTCTGTAAGGCTACATAGATCATTATATGGTCTAAAACAATCGGGCAAGATGTGGTATAACAGACTAAGTGATTTTCTTGCACAGCAAGGATTCACGAATAACGAAGTCTGCCCGTGTATCTTTATCAAAAGAACGGGAACAGGATTTGTCATCATAGCTGTATATGTAGATGACTTAAATCTCATAGGATCTCATGCAGAGATCAAAGAGATATCTGAAAGCCTTAAACATACTTTTGAAATGAAAGACCTAGGCAAAACAAAGTATTGTCTTGGCTAACAGATAGAACACCTAAGAGGTGGAATCCTATTACACCAATCTAATTATACAAAGAAACTTCTACGCAAGTTTCATATGGATAAATGTCATCCTTTAGGTACTCCTATGGTCGTAAGATCACTAGATGTACATAAGGACCCCTTCCGGCCACTGGAAGAGGGGGAGGAGATACTGGGTCCTGAAGTACCCTACCTCAGTGCCATTGGAGCACTTCTATATCTGGCTAACTGTACGAGTCCCGATATAGCATTTACAGTTAATCTACTAGCCAGACACAGTGTTGCGTCCACAAAGCGCCACTGGAACGGAGTAAAGCATCTTCTGCGATACCTTCAGGGTTCCATTGATCTTGGACTTTACTACCAGAGAGGTGCCTCCCCCAAATTGTTTGGTTATACTGATGCAGATTATCTCTCTGATCCGCACACGGCAAAATCTCAAACAGGTTTTGTATTTACCTACGGAGGTACTGCTATCTCTTGGAGATCGGTAAAACAAACCACTACTGCTACATCTTCCAACCATGCAGAGCTCATCGCGATCCATGAGGTGAGCAGAGAATGTTTTTGGCTACGCTCCGTCGTCCAACACATCATCCAATCCACTGGCCTGAAGACCAGTGATCTGGAGCCTACTGCCCTATTCGAAGACAACGCCGCATGCATTGCTCAGCTTCAGAAGGGCTACATCAAAGGCGACAGGACAAAACACATTTCTCCCAAGTTTTTCTGGACGCACGAGCAGACGAACGACAAGCAGATTGAAGTTCGACAGATCCAATCATGCAACAACTTAGCTGATCTTTTTACTAAGGCATTGCCTAAATGTACTTTTGTAAAGTTTGTAAAGAACATTGGTATGCGACAGTTGAAAGACCTGCAAGCCTGAAGCTTGTACGGATCAGGTGGAGTAACATGCGGGTTGCACTCTTTTTCCTTAAGCTGTTGGGTTTTCCCACTGGGTTTTCCACAGCTAAGGTTTTAACGAGGCAAACACACTTACTCTGGATCCAGAAGTATCCACCCCTTGCCTCAGTAGCTGAGACCGAAGTGATGAATGCGTAAGGGGGAGTGTTATGAATGAGGGAGGCCTTTGGCCTCCCCTCCTTTATTACCCATTCATTAGGCCCCCATTACTTAGAGTAATGGGGACCCTTGGTCTCCTAGAGGCTTTTGGCCTCCCCACTATGAGATATATAAATAGAGCACCATGGCTCTTAGCTATGGTGACTTATTCTTAGCAATGAAATTCTCTCTCTCTCTCTCTCTTGAGTTCATTATCATACAACACATAAGTGTTTATTAATGTTAAACAATGATTCTTCAATTGCTATACTTCGTAAACAATGTGTCTCCCCAAAAAATTTGGGTAATGATGCATACACCACCATGGATCAAATCATCATGTCTAAGAGTGTCATGTTATTTTTTTCAGCCGCACCACTTTGTTGAGCTATGTGATGGATAATAAGTTGTCGAGATATCTTTTTCTTCTTACGCGGTTCCTTGAACTGATGAGTTAGATACTCACACCCAATATTAGGTCTTATTTACTTGAAACCATAAAAATTTATTCGCAGCCGCTGCCAAGTGTTGTTCAAGGCACCTCAATGGTTCAAACTTATGAGAGATGAGATAGATGTGGCCGTAACTCGGGAAGTTGTATATTAACGTGATGTCATATGAGGTCACATAATAGGCCTTCATGCTCATCGGTCTGCATATATCTCAGTAGCTCACGTCTACATGAGCACATGTGTGTTCGGCTACACAAGATATTTACATGTAGCCAGGTTGGATGACCTTAGCAAGCGTATTGAGTGTACCATTTCTAGCTAAGAGAAACATCTTATCCTACTCATGTGTCTTAATTTACCGTGACAACTTAAAACCTCGGTCACAAAATCATCATAACCAAGCGCATCATGTAAGAAACCGTTGTGCGGAAACAACCCCACACCACCAACAAATGGAGGAGGCAGCAGCATCACCAACATAGCGGAAAACACAAGACCATCAGGGATCGAGGATGAGGATCAGCAATACAAGAAATAAACAAGAAGTGCTAAGAGAGATAACAACTTTTAGGCTGTGGACCGGACAAGGGGGAACACCGATGAGCTTTATTACGAAAGAAAAGAACGTATACAAATCTTCTCTTCGTCCGATGAAGAAGAAGCACACAATGATCTCTCCAAAAGCTCACTACAATATCTCTCAGAGTTGGCTCTCACAAATGACGGCTCTCTCAAAGGTTACACTGGCGTCCCATATAGGGTTGTTGACGAACAGAACGTTCGACAAACTACTCATGAACAAGCTCGGTACATGTTCGTTTACGTTCGTTCAGGAAGCTTACTGAACAAGCTTGAACAGATTTTTAGAGCTCGGTTAGTAAACGAACATAGCTTGAACATAACTGTGTTCATTCATTTATGTTCATGAACAAGCTCGTTAAGTGTTCATGAACAAGCTCGTTAAGTGATGTTCGTGAACAAGCTCGTTAAGTGTTCGTGAACGAACATGTACCGAAAATAATAATTTTAGACAAATACTATTTTTTTACTATGCTTGGAATGGATGCTTGTAATAAGATTTATGGAGCTATTATGCTGGATTTGTTTGTTTTTGTCCTGTAAATATTTAATCCTTTTTTGTTTAATTGATTTAGTCATTGGCAATTATGTTTAAATATTATTATTCCTGATTAAAAATTGGCGTTCGTTTATTTGATTGAAAATCTGTTCATGAACAAGATTGATAGTGTGCTCACGAACATGTTCATGAACTTGTTCACGAACAAGCTCGATAAGTCTTGTTAACGAACAGAACGTTCGATTAACTACTCGTGGACAAGCTTGGTAAATGTTCATTTACGTTCATTTACGTTCGTTCGGTAAGCTTAACGAACAAGCTTTAACAAGTTTTTAGAGCTCGGTTAGTAAACGAACAAAGCTTGAACATGGATTTTGTTCATGAACAAACCCAAGCTCCCTGTTCAAGCTCGTTCGTCAACAGCCCTAGTCCCACACGAATCCCTAACCTAAAACCACATATTTATAAACATAGGTTACAATAGGTGTCATCATTATCAATGATCTATAAAGGATACGTATCCCGACAATTACGGCATCTAATGCAATCACTGTAGTGCCCTGTGAAGCTACTGCACACGTACTAGAGGGGGGTGAATAGTACTTAAAATAATTAAGAGAGTTATTCCTAACTATTGTGCAATAAACAAACGACAATGCGGAATAAACAACAATCAACAAGAATTATCAAACGCAAACAAAGCATGTAACAGGTTCGGATCCACCCAAGTCTCCCCGACTTGTTCCCGATGATCCTACGTCCCAACCACCCGGATCCCCTCCGGATACTTGAGTTTGAAACCCTAACTCAAGATTTAGCACTATGAAATTCTTGTGAAAACCTTCACAAGACCAAATCATACAAATGGCATGTGACTCCCACAAACCGGGATCAAACCCTTCTCTTACAACTGAGAGAACAATTCAAATAACGATTGAAATGAAATAAAGAACACTTACCACAAAATCATATGCCTTGAGTATAACTTACCAAATTAGGGCAAGAAGGATTTTGAGGAGAGAATGTCACCACACCGAAGCTCCACCAATAAGATCAGAGATCGAATGCTAGGATGGAGGATGGTGACTTTGGATCAAGCTCTTTGCTTGGAAGGCTCACAATGGAGAGAATCTCTCTTGAGGAATATGGCTCAAAGAGTTGAGGGAGAGATTCTTGTGAGGAAGAGAAAGCTTTGGAATGGAGTTGAATAGCTTCTCTTTGATTTCTCTAAACTTTTAAAATGGCAGCCTTGAATACTAGGAAAGAACCCCTCCAAGTATATATAGGATAGAGGAGAGAGAGAGAGAAAAAAACGTTTCAATAAAAGCTCCAACGGCTCTATTCTGAACAAGACTAGTCGGTCAAAGAAGGATCACTGACCGACTAGTTCATCAACTAGTCGGTCGGTGATACAACATAGACCGACTAATGGTTGAACAGCCAAAAGGTCGAAGTACATGAGATGACAACTAGTCGGTCTAAGAAGACTTGCCGACCGACTAGTTTCACAACTAGTCGGTCGGTGAATGCTCTTTGACCGACTAATAGTCGAAACAGAATAGGCTGACTTCAAGTTGATTTAGTCGGTTTAAGAACAAATGCTGACCGGCTAGTTTCTCAACTAGTCGGTTGACAAATGTTCTTTGACCGACTAACTCGAAACAGTAGCTCAGGCTGTACAGAGGCAATGATAACTAGTCGGTTTGAGAAGGATTCCTAACCGACTAGATCGTCATCTAGTCGGTCGGTGAACCTTCTTTGACCGACTAATTGATCAACAGGGAATGAGCTGAATTTAGCAAGGCATCTAGTCGGTTCATGAAGAGTTGCCGACCGACTAGATCGTCATCTAGTCGGTTGGTTCTTCTACATGAACCAACTAACATGCACTAGAAGCCGAGGGAAGAAGTGATAGGCTTCGGGAAAGTTTCTAATGGCTTCTATGATAATCCTAGCTCTAAGATATGAACGAAATGAAGATTATAAAGTAAGTCCTACTCAAGTCTTAACATTCTAATCTACGAAGCTAGAAGACAATAAATAATACATGACGAACCGTCTTCCAAGCTAGCTTCAATCTTCGCTCTTGACTTCAATCATACTCCTTGAGCTTCAACGAAGCTTCAGGCACACGATCACGCGTATTGAGAAGTCTTGAGACGTCTCTTTTGATGTACGTATTCTTTTGGCGATGATCTCCATAACTGCGCTCACAAACAGTTAGTTCGCAATATTTATGTTTGCTCATCATCCAAAACCAAATCCGGGGAATCAATACTCAACATTCTCCCCCTTTTTGGTGATGACAACCCAACATAAATAATAATCAATAATAATGATTCAAAAGAAATTTACTTACTCCCCCTGCATTGATGACACGTTAGTTCCGTATTCAATAATATTCATATGCATCAAGCAGATGAGGGAGATATAAAATATGAATCCTATTATTGCAATTTAGGACTCTGAATCCTATTATATCAACTTAGATTCATGGTAAATTGCTTTGATATCAATTAGCACATTGTCATTATTAATTCTCTCCCCTTTTGGCATTAGCAAAAAGTGTGGGAGGAGATCAACGACAAGAATACAATGGCTAAGAAATTAAAGCAAGAGAGTCTAAGAATACAACCACGGTACAAATAACACCAATGTAAAATACCGAAGAAAATCAAAGCGAGCCAATTTGACCATAGTCGAAAATCGGAAAACGAAATCACCAAGCCATAGGCGAAAATCGAAAAACGAAATCATCAAACCATAGGCGAAAATCGAAATACGAAATCATCAAACCATAGATGAAAATCGAAATATGAAATCATCAAACCATAGGTGAATTTCGAAAACCGAAATCATCAAAACTCAAAGCAATTTCAATTATTGAGTTATGGAACATACTCTCCAATATCAACATTCTTAGTTAAATAGTGCATGGAAAAACAATTCTATGAAATCATAGAAAGAATTTCTATTTAACCAAGTTAATCGTCAAGCGACGAAATCAACATCAGAGACAAATATCCAATGAATACCAAAAGTAACATGCAAAAGCGTTATGCCAAACATAGATAGAACACCATAGACCAATGGCATAAGCAATTCTAGCATACTAATTGAAAATGATACCAATGTAGATATTCTACCAATGTATACATTTAACACATATGGATACCAATGTAAATCAAAAGTAAGAATATACTTACAACATTAAGCCCCACCTACTTTGGTGCATTACTTAAGCACCAACAACTCTATTTGAGTGAGAAATCCTTTGCAAATCAATGAGTTGGTAGGGTTGGTATCCCACGGTGGATTGAACCTGGGGAAACTTAATATGGAGCTAATAATTTGATTTGATGCTCCTTCTCTTATTCTTGAGTACCTAACGATAAAATATCATTCCATGGTACCCAAGGACATTGGGTCCTAAGAGATTAGACTTTTGGAAGCCAAATCCAATTGGACTTAGACTTCCATACATAATCATCATTGTTCACAACATGCATAAAGTAAGAATTCATGTACGCTTGTTTCTCATGCATATTTGTGTCCTTCGGGCTCCAAATAGTGAAGATTTTGGGAGCCCTATTCCTATTAGGAACATGCATACGTTGTTGATTTCTATGTGATGCATGTCGTGGATAGGCATATGGCATATGATGCAATGATGCATGATGATAATTATCCATATGAGAATGAGAATGAACATATGCATGTGGAGGAACACATGCATGAGTGTGTCTCACATGGTGTGCACGTGCTCGTGGATGCGGAGCATAAAAATTATCATATGTGCTAACATGTGGAGTAGGATGTGTGTTCCTACGTGGCATGGTATACATGAAAGCATGACCCTTCTTTGGAGGTCCACCCAAAGTGGGTTTTGACGTGCGTTTATATTTCATATATTTGCGCACGTTTTCTTCCGTGTTTCTCCGTATTTTCCACCGTCTTTTATTCGTTTTCTCGTGTTTTCTTGTATTTTCTTGTTTTCTTTCACTTTTCCGTATTTCCGTGTTTTGCAGGAGTTTGCTGGCATTTGGGACGCAAAACGATGATATCATGTGTCCCCGGAGCAACGGGAGGAGTCACGCGTGATCCAGGGGGTCAAACGATGAAGATTACATCTTTCAGCCCCTCACCCGGTCGGTTGGTCATCTCCAACCGATCAGGTGATGCACGCATGCACCACCCGGACGCAGCTTGGAGCCCCCGAGAAGTCACCCGGTCGGTTCAGTGACCGGGTCGAAAGCTCAAAGTCTCTGGAAATTCGAAGCTGATTTCCAACCGATCGGGTGACCTTCACCCGATCGGTTCACCTGTAGCTGAATTTCAACAGCCAAAACTCGAAGATCCAACCGGTCTCCTCACCCGGCCCGCACCAAGATCCAACCGGTCGGCACCAAGATCCAACCGATCGCACCAAGATCCAACCGACCGGTTCATACTGACCGGGTGAAACCCCCGCATTGCGCTGTGATTTTGTGAAGTGGCTCACCCGACCGGTTGACTTGTCAACCGATCGGGTGATGTCGTTTTCTATAAATGCGAGCTTAGTGCTCCCGGAATCGATCAGTGTTAATGGACACGGGAGTGCCCACTGATCGAACCCGGGAAGTCCGGTGTATCATCCTGGGCACCGACCGGAATATCGGGCCCATGGGATGCCGGTACCACTTTCAGAGGCAACGTATCACCATTAGACTCTAATTCCGATCGCCATCCTACCCGTAGGCCGTATCGGCGAGAGTCGCTCGTTGGAGTGGAAACCAAAGTCCCGGGTTTATTTTTATATTGTTCATACCTTGCATTCCTTTACCGTGACAACCCATCAACCGATCTGGGCTAGCTCGCCCACGGGGTGATTTCGGTCCTCCTTGACACAAGCACATCCTAGCCTCCCTGTGTTCGACCCCCAAGCCACACTACAACACAGTGCGCTTGCGGTTACAAATATCTAAACCCTCACGCGGGTCCCCCGGCCATTTGCGGCTCGTAAACCGGGGGCACATCAAGTTTATGGCGCCGTTGCCGGGGAGGCAACGTGCTTGTTATTTTAGGATCTCATGAATCCTAGTGTCTAGCTCTTATCCCTACCTCGCGATAATTTTCGCATTCTTCCCATTTCCTTTTTTTTCTCATTCTTATTTCTATTTTTATTTTTATTTCTAACCTTATCTGTTTCTTTCCCACTTGTCGCTTCACGGGTGTTTGTTGTTTTTCATGCGCAGGAGTTCAAGAAGTCTCGACGACTTGATCCCCGTCGATCCAGAGATAAACGCCACCCTTAGGCGTTTGGCCGCAGAGAAGCGAAGAAGAGAGGATCCTGAAGCCATGGAGGAGAACACCCTGCCTCACAAGTCCCTGCTGGAGTACTCGATGCCTTCCATCGAGTCCACCTCCGCCATCCGTCCTCCAGCTATAACGGCTCAAAGCTTCGAGCTTAAGCCATCTTTGGTGACGTGGATCCAGCAGGATCAATTTTCGGGTGCACCCATGGAGATCCCGATCGAGCATCTAGACTCCTTTTTGGAGAAATGTGACACCTTCCGGATTAACGGTGTCACAACTGAGGCGATCCGACTGAAGCTGTTCCCCTTCTCCTTGCGAGATAAGGCCAAGCTGTGGCTTAGGGGGAAGGACCCAAATACATTCAACACCTGGGAGAAGCTCTCCAATGCTTTCCTGACAAAGTTCTTTCCTCTGGGGAAGACCATGAAGCTAAGGAGTGAGATCTCCTCCTTCTCCCAGGCCAGCCACGAGTCCTTGCATGAGGCTTGGACAAGATACAAGGAGATGCAGAGAAGATGTCCCCACCATGAGCTCCCCAAATGGCAGATTATAAATCTGTTTTATAATGGGCTGAGGGACGATTTAAAGTCTTCCATGGACGCCGCGGCTGGAGGGTCCTTCATGTCAAGAAGCGAAGAAGATGCCGGGCAAATTTTGGAAAATATGGCATCCAACAATGAACGATGGTGTGACGAGAGAGCCACACCAAGGTCTGGGGCATCCATAGAGTGGAAGACGTCGACAAATTGTCAAGCAAATTTGACTTGCTATCGACCCAGATCTCCGCATTGATGGTAGGCACCGGTGGCGCCGGTACACAATAGATTGCTGCGGTAGAATTTGAAGTTTTTGGGGAATTCGACGGTGGTGACATCTCACCACCGTTGGATCAGGCGAGTGCATTGTTTTACAATCCTACGGGGAATGCGCCATTTCCGCCACAGACCAACTCAAACCCGACCTACTCTCCCAACAACCGGAATCATCCGAACCTTAATTACCGGGCACCCTACCAACAACCGGCTCAGCAGCAACAGCAGATATATCAGCCGGCTAGGCCCCAGCAGCAGTTCCAGCAGCAGCAGTTTCAGCAACAACAACCACCACCACAGTATCAACAATACGCCCCTAGGAATCAGCAGCCCGCCCAGCAGCAATACGGCCAACAGAGGGCCATTTCTCCGGTTGAGTCCCTCTTGACTCAGTACATAGCCAACCAGGAGAAAATTAATCTGAAGCTGGAGATGGGACAAAGAGTGCTCACTGATCAGGTGACCCAGCTGGGGTTGCAAGTGGCGAACCTTCAGAGACCGCAGAATTTATTACCGCCACAGCCTGAGGTGAATCCTAGGGGTAAATCGGACCTTGGCGCTCACATATGAGCATGAGAACGTGTCCGCCATCGTCTTGAGGAGCGGGACACAAATTCCTACTAGAGCGCCGCCCAAAGAACCGGAAGCACCACTGGCCGTTGAGTGGCCAATTGAGAAGGTTAATGACGACGGTGCCCCGTCGCCAAAATTTGTGGCTCCGAAGGGAACCCCCGAAGAAGAGAAGAAGAAAGAAGAAGGGAATTTGAAGGTATTCAAGCCCGTTGTGCCTTTCCCACAACGGCTTGCCAAGGCAAAAATCGATGAGAAGTATGGCAAATTCTTTGCCATGGTGAAAGATATGAGTTTACAAATCCCCTTCCTCGAGGCCATAGTGACGATCCCCTCCTATGCTAAATTCTTGAAAGACTTGGTGACACGGGGATCTAGAAAAGAAAAGGTCGTGTTAACGGCGGAGTGCAGCGCTCTCATTCAGCGTGCAAATCCGCCCAAGCTCAAGGATCCAGGAAGTTTCTCCATCCCTTGCTCTATCGGGGAAGTGCAAATCCATAGGGCGCTCGTCGATCTTGGTGCGAGCGTCAGTTTAATGCCCCTATCGTTGTACAAGAGAATAAGGATGGGAGACTTAGAGCCCACCGGCATGACATTACAACTTGCTGACCGTTCGGTCAAGTATCCGGTGGGAGTAGTGGACGACCTCCCAGTCGATGTGAAAGGGGTGCGTGTTCCAGTCGATTTTGTGGTGATGGACATGTCGGAAGACAAGCATACCCCAATTATTCTTGGACGACCCTTTATGGCAACCGCCGGAGTGTTGATAGACGTAAAGAACGGGAAGCTTTCCCTGAATGTGGGCCAAGAAAGTGTCGAATTTGACTTGGGCTTGTCGATGAAACACCCAAACCCCCCGGATGATCCTATTATCAATATGCTGGAGAATGAAGAAGATAGAGCTGTTGAAACAAGTCCCTGGGAAGTGCTCTTGAGAAATCCCCCCGATAGCTTGGGGGACCTTGGAGAGCAAGTTGGCTCCCCAAAGAATGAAGTTGCTAGTGAGGCGGTCACGCGACAGGTGATCCCTCCCGGATTTCCTAAGTCTCCTCCCACGAGGAGAAAAGGAAAAGAACCCATGGACCTCACCGGTGATGAGGTCCGGATCCTGAAAAAGATGGCGGTGGACGCCAATTTGAGGGAGAAGCCCCCGGATCCTGTCAACAAAGGGAGGGTAGTCGAGCAAATCTTTTTACAGCCGCCGACTACACCGATAGCCACAACCTCTGGAGCTGAAGAGATGCCGGATTTTGGGCATCACCCGTACCGCCCACCATGAAAATCATCAACGGGCGTCGAGCTAACGGCGTTAAACAAAAGCGCTTGATGGGAGGCAACCCATATTCTAAACTTTTGCTTCGCTTTTTAGGACTTTTTTCTACTTTATTTTTACCTATTTTTATTATTAAATCCAGCCGGAAAAACTCCCGTCGTGAAACTTAGGCAATTTTTGGGTTTTTGCAGAAAACAAGGCCTCAACCGATCGGGTGAGATATCACCCGATCGGTTGGGATGTATCAGCTTACGGCCGTATCTGTCACCAAATGAACCGACCGGGTGGAAAATGATGAGATCGGGTGAGCTGACCGGGTGACCTGGGGGAAACTCTCGGAAAAATTTCAGAATTCATCAACCGACCGGGTGGCAAGATGAGAGACTGGTTGATGGACCGGGTGAAAAACTCTGAATTCTCGGGAAAATCTGTGGAGCGACGAACCGATCGGTTGAGTTCTCAACCGCTCGGGTCGCCTGTATGTAGCGCTTCTTCAGCAACAAATTTTCGACCTAGAGTCAACCGATCGGGTGAAAACTCACCCGACCGGGTCGACTTAAAACCTATAAATAACCCCCCCCCCCCCCCCCCGACCACCCGCTCACAAACCCTCGCCCGATCCCCTCTACTCGCCGTCGTTTCGTCTCCTCCAGCCACCCGACTGCAAAAATCTCTCTCCCACAACCTCAAACCCTCCATCAACCTCTCTCTCCACCTCCCCCTTGCATTTCTCCATCTCTTCCTCTCTCCCCTCTCCTATTTCCTAATTTTCTAGCCCTAATTCCCAACATCCACCCCCACCTTCGAATTTTTCGCTGAAGAAGAGTGCCGCGGCTCCACACTTCCCCAATTGCACGGCATTGGGTCATCTACAAGCAGGGAGCTCTATTTGCTACGGGGTAACTTCGTTCCACTTCTCGAATTTCGATTTTTACCCTACTATTTGAATTGCTTGGTTTTCGGGTGTGTGCACTTTAATAGTATTTTGCACCCATTTGCATCGTCCACACACACATGGCCCGAGAGAGGGATAAAGGAAAAGGTATCTTGCTGAGGAGGAACCGTCTCGTAAGAGACGGAAACAAACACGTCCTCCTCACCGCACACGTGAGCTGACACTTGCCCCTCCCCCGCCTATCATTCCCCCTGTGGACCCCATGTTGGGCCCGCATGGATACATATTTAGGAACCAGGAGCAGAAAGACTTCTACCACAGACTTGACACTCGGGGGCATTTATCAACCAAGTTTGCCCACTCCCAATCACTCGTCGACCTCGGTGTATTCACCGAGGTCGAGACTCTTTTTGCTAATCTAGGTTGGTTAGCCTTCCTTAATGCCTCTGCGGTATCTTACCCGTCACTCACCCTAGAATTCCTCTCCTCCCTCGTTTGTGAGTCGGGGTCGACCGTCACTTTTCGGGTGCGTAACCAAACCATTCGCACAAACCTAGACACCATCTGCGATATATTTGGTTTCCCTATTCTAGGGAATGACGCTATCCGTCACTACGGATATCCCCCGGAATTTGACGTCGATAATTTCTGGTTCCGCCTCGCCATAATCCGCCGCTATCCCCGGGGGAAGGCCAAGGCCACCTCCATCATCCATCCCATATTTCGTTTGGCCCATAGGATCATATCATCTGCATTTTTCCCGCGGGATGAGTCAGGCACCGTGACTATCCCCGATCTTTTTATTCTCTGGGCCATGACTTTCCCATTTGTTCATGATGATGATAGAGTTAGTTTCAGGGCCCGGTTGTCCCTGTCCATGCTGGCGATTGGCTTGTTTAAAAGCTTCTCGAGATTAGCAGGGCCGGGAAGGGCAAAATCTGCTGTGGGGGCATTATCCATATCATTGTTTCTTACCCCCCGTTCAATATCCATATCCCCCGTGGTCTTCCCACCGCCGCAGGACCCTCACGTCTAGATCTTGACGTCCTGCGGCACATTCACATGATTAAGCCCCGCCCCGACGGTCGTTTCGAATTCAATTACGGCCACCCCCCTCGCCCCTACACTATTCTCCCCAACCCCGTTCGCATGACTGTGGCTATCGTGGCGGATTGGACTTTTCCGCCCGACCCTGAGTTCTTTGAGGGGTTGCACCTTCCTTTCCTTCCCCCTGACGCACGTAGACCTCCTTCCCCTGCCGCCCACTTAGGCGAGCAGGATATTCCTGCGTCTCGGGGAGATATGGGGGCTGGCCCGAGTCGCCATGTTTCTGTTCCTGGCCCCATCACTTCTGAGCACCTCTTAGCGGCCATTTCTGGCCTTGTCTCTTGTGCCGGCATGACCACCGCCGCCGGCACCACTTCCACCTTACCTGCCGGCACCACTTCTGCCTCACGTCAGTCCACATCCTTTGGTCGTCGCCAGGTCTCTGCCCGTCTTGGTCTTGAAAGGGAGGTCGCTGCCCTCCGTGATCTCGCCATGTCCTCTGCCTCCTCGGACCCATCACCGTCCTCCTTTCTCACTCACCCACGTTTCCTCGCACTTGAGAGGAACGTGGCCGCCGTTCTTCGCCTTCTCACTCACATCCACGATCCACCTCCACCTTCACCACCTCGACGATCTTCTCCTCCACCCTCCCACACATCCCCACATCCATCACCTCCCCCACCACATTCTTCTCCTCCCTCATCTATTCTCATCCCGATATCCACTTCCCCCCTCCCGACCACTTCCATCGCACCCACACTACCTCCTCCCTCCTCCTCCATCACTTCATATGTGCGTCGGAGTAAATTGCCGGTGCGCTCCAAGTCTCTCCCACCACCACCCACTACCGTCACCATCACATCTTCTCCCCCCATTTCTATTCCTTTCACCACCGCCTTGATCACCGTCCTACCACCACCACCCACCTCCACTGACACTCCTCCCATCGTTCACACCACCGCTGCACCTATTCCTCCACCTCTTTCCCCACTTCTCCGCACACCCCCCGCCTCCCCCGACCACCCAGCCACACCCTCTTTCGAGGAGGGCGAGGATTCGCCTTCTCCTGATTTTTGACTTCACTTTGTTTGTTTTTGACTCCCCCCTTGCATATTTTTGCATTTCACGATCACATTTTATTCGCTAGCACTGTCATGTCTAGCTTGGGGGACGTCTATTTTGGTGTGTTGTCATGTTTTGTTTTTTCTTATTTTTGTGTGTGTGCTTGTTTTTACTTTTTGTCGTGTCATGTCGTGTATTTTGTTCGTGTTGTGTCGTGTCGTGTGGCTTGTTCATTTCCCTTCTTTTTATTTCTATTTTCGTGTCGTGTGGTTTGATTTTGATTTTTCTTTATTTTCAGTTTCATCTCTGTGTTTTCCTCGTTTTTCATTTCTTTTTGTGTCGGTGCGTATCCCCCCCATCTTCATTGCCCTCCCGTACTCACTCTTATTGCATTGAGGGCAATGCAAGCTTCAGCTTGGGGGAGTCGCACTGTGTGCACCATTTGAGTCTTTCTTCTTCGTTTTTGTGCCGTTTTCATCGTGTTTTAATTTTTTCTTTTCTTCTTTTTATCTCTTTCTCCTAGAGATGAACCCTATGATGAATTGCCACAAAATCACACACACCTAGCATAGCATCGATAATCACATTCACTAACCCTAGGATTTCGAGTTCTCTTGCATTTCACGCATCGTGGGCCCTCTTAGCTTTTTGTGAGTCGTGTGTCGTGCCTAGCTGTGTGGTGTGCTTCTACTTTGCGATTCTACTTTATATATCTGTCCAGGAATGACCCCTAGATTATCATGCTTCGATTTGAATATGCGGTATTTATTTCCCCTGTCTGCTTCTACATGCTAGATATATATCAAGTACTTCATTTCGCATGAGTCGGGATTCCACAATGAAGGACTAGGATAACCCATTTAGTTCATGCTCTATTTAGCGAGAATAGTTTCCTTTGCCCAAGTGTTTAGATTCCGACTGCTTTTTTGTTTTACTTGGTGCAAATCCCCTCGTCGTGTACCGTTCTCCCACTTGGGAGAGTACACATGTATATACCCCAATATCCAAAAATCCAAAAAAAGGAGAAAAGAAAAGAAAAACCCAAAAAGAAAGAAATGAATGAATAAAAATAAAAAAAATGTGTAGCCAAAATCCAAAAAAAATACAAATACCCAAAACCCCAAAAAAAAATTCCCGTGTGAATATTGCCGTGAATAAAGGGAAGGCGAGAATTTGCACCGAGTGATCTACTCCACATCATCTCAACCGCCATCGTTTTCGAAAACACTTGGCTTAGGAACTTTTTAGCTAGTATCTTGGCTGTAGTGGTGTGATTTCCTTAACCCTAGTTGTGGAGTCCCCGACGCATGGCACGCTTCTATTCTTATACTTTTCTCATGCATGCTTGAACTAATATTCACCGCAATTTCAAATTCGAATCAGTATTTGGGTCGTTTCCTGGGTCTGTGTATAGGAGCTTTATTGCACATCGTAGATAGCGACACCGACTGCTAGCGCACGGCCACACTCACTCGTGCTTCACCGCGTGGGCCCACGGCACTTATTTGGACTCGTATTCATAGGTTTAGTGATGTGATTTGGCGTTTGCTTGCTTGGTGTGTCGTTTTTGATTTTGTTGGCCCTGACGGACAATCTAGGATATAGAGTTCTCTTTTTCTCTCTTTCTCTCTATTTTCTCCCTCCGAGCTCCTACTCTCGCTCGTTTTCCTCGATGACGAGGAAGAGTTCGGCTTGTGGGATTTTGACGTGCGTTTATATTTCATATATTTGCGCACGTTTTCTTCCGTGTTTCTCCGTATTTTCCGCCGTCTTTTATTCGTTTTCTCGTGTTTTCTTGTATTTTCTTATTTTCTTTCACTTTTCCGTATTTTCCGTGTTTTGCAGGAGTTTGCTGGCATTTGGGACGCAAAACGATGATATCATGTGCCCCCGGAGCAACGGGAGGAGTCACGCGTGATCCAGGGGGTCAAACGACGAAGATTACATCTTTCAGCCACTCACCCGGTCGGTTGGTCATCTCCAACCGATCGGGTGATGCACGCGTGCACCACCCGGACGCATCTTGGAGCCCCCGAGAAGTCACCCGGTCGGTTCAGTGACCGGGTCGAAAGCTCAAAGTCTCTGGAAATTCGAAGCTGATTTCCAACCGATCGGGTGACCTTCACCCGATCGGTTCACCTGTAGCTGAATTTCAACAGCCAAAACTCGAAGCTCCAACCGGTCTCCTCACCCGGCCCGCACCAAGATCCAACCGGTCGGCACCAAGATCCAACCGACCGCACCAAGATCCAACCGACCGGTTCATACTGACCGGGTGAAACCCCCGCATTGCGCTGTGATTTTGTGAAGCGGCTCACCCGACCGGTTGACTTGTCAACCGATCGGGTGATGTCGTTTTCTATAAATAGAACCCTAGGTTTCCCAGATTCCAGAGTTGGTTATTTTTTACTGTTTTTCTTCATTTTGTGACGGCTGTAATTTTCCTGTTTTTGTAAGTTTTCGGATCTTTGTAAAACTTTAGTATTATCTTAATTGCTTTACTACCTTCGCATTCCTATTGTCTGATTATGATTTTAACGGTCTATTTTTGTTTAGATCGCTTTTTAATGAATATTTGTGAGTAGTTCCCAAATCTGGGATTTTGGCGGAAACCCCTTCGAGGCTCTTCCTGATGCATCCATAGGGTTAGGAAATCGTTAGGGATTAGGAATCTAACGGTTACGCGGGGTGTTTTATTGTCATCGGCGGGAAAAAGACCGCCTTTGACAGTTGGGCCAAGGGGGAATAAACTTGACGGTTGTCTCCCTAGCCATAGCTCACGCCCTTAGCGTAGACGCCGAATCCTAGCGCGCGGGAGCGGTAGGATGAGACGTTGGGAGTTATCGTTGCGAGCTTAGTGCTCCCGGAATCGATCAGTGTTAATGGACACGGGAGTGCCCACTGATCGAACCCGGGAAGTCCGGTGTATCATCCTGGGCACCGACCGGAATATCGGGCCCATGGGATGCCGGTACCACTTTCAGAGGCAACGTCTCACCATTAGACTTTAATTCCGATCGCCATCCTACCCGTAGGCCGTATCGGCGAGAGTCGCTCGTTGGAGTGGAAACCAAAGTCCCGGGTTTATTTTTATATTGTTCATACCTTGCATTCCTTTACCGTGACAACCCATCAACCGATCTGGGCTAGCTCGCCCACGGGGTGATTTCGGTCCTCCTTGACACAAGCACATCCTAGCCTCCCTGTGTTCGACCCCCAAGCCACACTACAACACCGTGCGCTTGCGGTTACAAATATCTAAACCCTCACGCGGGTCCCTCGGCCATTTGCGGCTCGCAAACCGGGGGCACGTCAAGTTTATCTTTCCAAACGGGGGTGTGTACCTAGCGGAAGCACCATTGGTAGAAGAACTACCCATGGGGTGTTTACCCCCACTAGTAGAAGCATCGGACGTTGGCCTAACAAAGGTGCCGGACGATTTGGATGAATCTCCCACCTTATACCCCAAACCAATGTGATGATTGGCCGGAGGTAAGTCATTTAGGATATTATCCAAATGTCCCTTACCCTTATTGAATTCATGAATTCGGCCTAATGTGCACTCATACTTCTCGGTGAGAGAATGCATCGAAGCATCCAAGGTGGACACTTGCGATGTGAGTGCGCAAACACGTGATTTGAGATTTTTATTCTCAATACTCAAAGTTGAGTTTTGAGACGTCAAATCCGCTATCACATGTTCATCCGAATCCTCGACATGAACATGCTCGAGTTGAGATTTGAGATGTTCAATCTCATTTCTCAACCCTTCAACAACGGTGTCGTTGTTGACGATGATAGGCTTAGGCGAGTTTTTAAGACTATCTAGCTCATTTTTAGTCTTCATAAATCTAGTAGCCAAATTAGAAAACTTATTCCAAATTTGTTCGTTGGCTAATCTGAGTTCATCTATAGTTAACTCATCGCCTTCATCCTCGCTTCCATCCTCGCTTTCATCGGATGAAGTCTCTTGATCACGCTCCTCTTTTCCCATAAAGCACGTGTGTGCTTTCTCCACTCTTTCATCGTCCAATTCTCCACTTGAGGAGTCGGAGTCGGTGAAGGTGCCTACAAGTCCTTTCTTGTGCCTTCTCGACTTGTTGTGCTTGGATGCCTTCCACTTCTCATTGTGTTTGTTTAGAGGACAATCCGGTTTGATATGTCCGGGCTTGTTGCATTTATAACACACGGGAGAGGAGACATTAGTTGAAATAAATTTAGATTTACTCTTCAACTTACCTTGTCGGAAGAAACGGTTGAACTTCTTTGCCAAATCGGCTAAAGCTTCCATGTCCAACTCTGCTTCCGATTCTTCTTCTGATTCTTCATCATCGGTAGATGGAGCCGCCTTGTATGCAATCGCCTTTTTCTTTGGCTCGTCTTGCTTCAAGTACGCCTTCATCTTCTCCTTCATCTTGATCTTACTTTCCTTGCGTACCTCGTAAGACAACAAGGTACCCATTAGTTGTACAACCGTGTACTTATTCATATCGTTACCTTCCTCGATGGCGAAGGTACGCTTTTCCCAACAATAGGGAAGTCCGTCAATAATCTTTGCGACTTTCTCCTTTTGGGTGTAGGTCTTCCCAAGAGCTTCCAATTCGTTGGATATGTCCATGAAGCGCGCATAGTAGTCCTTCATAGTTTCACCATGTTCAATGTGAAACAACTCAAATTCTTTGTTAGCGACAACGAGTTTAGAATCTGTTACCGTACTCGTTCCTTCGTGCAAGATGAGGAGTTGGTTCCATACTTGATATGCACTCTTACATGTGCATATCTTGTTGAAGTCTTCGGGCTCCAACGCACATTGCAAGGCATTCATTGCCTTGGCATTGCTTACCTCCGCGGCGACCTCCACGGTAGTCCATTTCGCGAAATCTTCTTCTTCGGGCTCGACATACTCCGTCATCGTGGCTCTC
Organism: Scilla litardierei; assembly: GCA_030789695.1. Classification (NCBI taxonomy): domain Eukaryota; kingdom Viridiplantae; phylum Streptophyta; class Magnoliopsida; order Asparagales; family Asparagaceae; genus Scilla; species Scilla litardierei. The sequence goes on along the minus strand of CM061133.1, from coordinate 289,822,754 downwards.
CAAAGTGAAGCGCTCCGGAGGAAGGTTTCCATCCGGCATTTCCAGTACCCATAGTTGGTACCGTTGAAATGAGGAGGCCTGACGGAGGATTGTCCTTCCATAACTGAAGACGATCCTTGACGACGTTGTAGTCGTTGTTTGTCATAGCTTTGAACTTGTAGCTTTAACCTTGGCTTTGATACCAATTGTAGTGCCATGTGAAGCTAATGCACACGTACTAGAGGGGGGTGAATAGTACTTAAAATAATTAAGAGAGTTATTCCTAACTATTGTGCAATAAACAAACGACAATGCGGAATAAACAACAATCAACAAGAATTATCAAACACAAACAAAGCATGTAACGGGTTCGGATCCACCCAAGTCTCCCCGACTTGTTCCCGGTGATCCTACGTCCCAACCACCCGGATCCCCTCCGGATACTTGAGTTTGAAACCCTAACTCAAGATTTAGCACTATGAAATTCTTGTGAAAAACCTTCACAAGACCAAATCATACAAATGACATGTGACTCCCACAAACCGGGATCACACCCTTCTCTCACAACCGAGAGAACAATTCAAATAACGATTGAAATGAAATAAAGAACACTTACCACAAAATCCTATGCCTTGAGTATAACTTACCAAATTAGGGCAAGAAGGATTTTGAGGAGAGAATGTCACCAAACCGAAGCTCTACCAATAAGATCAGAGATCGAAGGCTAGGATGGAGGATGGTGACTTTGGATCAAGCTCTTTGCTTGGAAGGCTCACAATGGAGAGAATCTCTCTTGAGGAATATGGCTCAAAGAGTTGAGGGAGAGATTCTTGCGAGGAAGAGAAATATTTGGAATGGAGTTGAATAGCTTCTATTTGATTTCTCTAAACCTCTAAAATGGCAGCCTTGAATACTAGGAAAGAACCCCTCCAAGTATATATAGGATAGAGGAAAGAGAGAGAGAAAAACGTTTCAATAAAAGCTCCAACAGCTCTATTCTGAACCAGACTAGTCGGTCAAAGAAGGATCACTGACCGACTAGTTCATCAACTAGTCGGTCGGTGATACAACGTAGACCGACTAATGGTTGAACAGCCAAAAGGTCGAAGTACAGGAGATGACAACTAGTCGGTCTAAGAAGACTTGCCGACCGACTAGTTTCACAACTAGTCGGTCGGTGAATGCTCTTTGACCGACTAATAGTCGAAACAGAATAGGCTGACTTCAAGTTGATTTAGTCGGTTTAAGAACAAATGCTGACCGACTAGTTTCTCAACTAGTCGGTCGACAAACGTTCTTTGACCGACTAACTCGAAACAGTAGCTCAGGCTGTACAGAGGCAATGATAACTAGTCGGTCTGAGAAGGATTCCTAACCGACTAGATCGTCATCTAGTCGGTCGGTGAACCTTCTTTGACCGACTAATTGATCAACATGGAATAAGCTGAATTTAGCAAGGCATCTAGTCGGTTCATGAAGAGTTGCCGACCGACTAGATCGTCATCTAGTCGGTTGGTTCTTCTACATGAACCAACTAACATGCACTAGAAGCCGAGGGAAGAAGCGATAGGCTTCGGGAAAGTTTCTAATGGCTTCTATGATAATCCTAGCTCAAAGAATGAACGAAATGAAGATTATAAAGTAAGTCCTACTCAAGTCTTAACATTCTAATCTACGAAGCTAGAAGACAATAAATAATACATGACGAACCGTCTTCCAAGCTAGCTTCAATCTTTGCTCTTGACTTCAATCATACTCCTTGAGCTTCAACGAAGCTTCAGGCACACGATCACGCGTATTGAGAAGTCTTGAGACGTCGCTTTTGATGTACGTATTCTTTTAGTGATGATCTCCATAACTGCGCTCACAAACAGTTAGTTCGCAATATTTATGTTTGCTCATCATCCAAAACCAAATCCGGGGAATCAATACTCAACAATCACCGATCTACGCAATTAATGCGCTGAACCCTAGTGGGCCTCCGTCACATCCTAGTGGGCCACATCACAATGGGCTCCCTTCGATTGAGTGATCTTCCTTCTGTATCGAACGAACGAAGTGCCGAGCCACGCGTACGAGCCATCACCATCGAGCCACTATACGTGTCATGCCCCGTTCCCCAGAATACCCGGCATTTAAATTTTTTTCCAAGTATCCTAAAGAGTGAGGGTGATGAGAGAGGAAAAGAGAGAGAGAAAGAAGAAACTAAATAAGCAGGCCACTATGCACATGCTGGGATAGTACAAGTGCAGCTTCATTACAATATCAAACAACTCATAAATAACATAGAATAACAACAACAAATTTATATAACAACTTTTATTTACATACATAGTCCAAGTGCACCACTACAATACACAGCCACTCTCCACATCCCAAGACAACCATGTCACACTATACAGCTACAGCTCACACCAAATTCTACTCCTGAAACCCAACTCCAAGTCACCTCCAACCACGATGTCCCTGCTTGGATTTGGAACACGTCAACGCGTGCCCCAGTAGGAACCAACTTGGATTTGGAACACCGTTCTAAGGTTATCAAACCACAAGGCAAGGCAAGAGATATAGGGCATGTAACTAAGTAACATAATGAAAATTAAATAGCTAAACAAAGGGATCATACCTGTGGTCCAATGCCGATTTACTGCAAGAAAAGGGTTAGCACGAATAATAATAATAACACAAGTATTCAAACAACCATTATCTAATAAGATAAGTGGAAGTGCCTGAGGCATGACACAGAGTCACAAAGAAACAGGCAAAGGGAAGGGGAACTGCTGCCAGCAGAAGGAGTAACATGCAAATTCTTATTTTATTATTTAATAATTGAATTAATTGGAACTTGGGTAAACTGTGTGATACCAGGACCTGGACTTCACCCCAAATTTGGGGTGAATATAGCACACAACGTAGTGGACACGGGCACTGCACGCCGGGCCTCTCAACTCTCCCGTCCCTAGCAGGAGTGAGGCTCATATCACAACCTCCGTATGCCACCTTCCCCTCCACTCCCGGTAAAGGCGAGTGGGTAAAATATCTCCTCCACTCCCGGTAAAGGCGAGTGGGTATAAACATCACATATCACATAATCATTTCCCCCAACTTCTCAGTCCAGACCTCATATCCACAATTTACTCAAATCCCACCTAAAACCCGCGTTCTGCTAACTCACCCTCGTTAGAGAGGACTGAGATATATCCATTTTTTATAATTTAACACCATACATAACACGTTAGGGGTCATGATGGCATGGTTAACATATCACCTTAGTCGTCCATCATTAAACATGTGGTCATGCACTCACGTGACATGCCCTCTATCACAACACATCATCCATTAACAATTACAATGTATCCATGACATTCAAGCCTCTAACTTCACCAATTATCAATGTGGCTCAAGGCCAATACTAACACATGCACGTTACTCATATTATCGGATATTGCATTCGTTAAGGCATTTCATCGAACACATGACGGGCGTAATTCATATCAAGACAACACAATATCATTTACATGTGTCAAGGGCATGAACATTCATTCCATCACACAGCCATAATAAGCAAGAATAAAGATGGCCAATTAACAACAATTAATGAGTAAGAACAACGCTTAATGAATTTAGCTTGCTGAAATTTGCAGGAAGTGACAATACATGGCCATATAACATCAGTTTTCATTGATAATTTGACAAATTGTCCCAAATGAAAGTTATATATATATACTAGTGCTGGATTCACAGATAAAATTTCAGACAAAAATATTAATTATATGATTTATAGTGAATTATTTGGTGAAGTGTGTCAAATCTGTATTCAGACAGATTTCAGGGTTTGTATTGGAATCCAATTTTGAGCATGTTGCAGCCAGAAATTCAACATATAAGTACTCTGATGAATTTTTAGAAAAACTTGTTAACTTTCCAACAAGACCAAGAACACAAAATTCCATTGATTGTGCAGGTGTCTAGGACAATTTTGCTAAACTGTGTCAACACTAAAAATCAAACAGACATGTTGTAAAGATGGATTTATTGCTCCTGATTCTTGAATTGAACATATATCAAAATTTATATGATTTTGGGGAAGAACTTCAAGATCTACAAGCTCATATTTTTTTGAACCCTAATTCGAGCTACAGTAACCAGAATCAAGGCAAAAATAGACTTCAAGATTTCAGAATTTCAAAGAGTGTAATTTTGCTAATAATTTTCAAGGGAGATTCATGAAAATTGAATCATGGCATATTAATTTGATTACCACCACTTCATATTGATAAAACATGATGTAAAACATAATAAAATAAAACCCTAATTAAATTTCCAAATTCAAGATTGATTCCTACCTCAAGAGTTCTTTCTTCTCCTCTTCTCTTTCTCTTCCTCCTCCTCCTCTTCTTCTTTTTTGTGTGTGGAGAATTTCGGCCATGGCAACATGGACGGGAGAGGGGAGAGGGGAGAGAGAATGTGGGGAGAAAAATGAGAGAAAGAGAGAGAGGTTTCTAGTCTCCTCCCTTCTTTTCATCTCTTTTCTTATCCTTTTCATCTCTTTTCTTATTCTTTTCTTCTCTTCCAAGAAAGGAATATTCCAAGGGAATATTCCATGAAGAAAATGACCGATACCCCCCAACTTATGGGTATTTACAAGCTTGTCATTACTTTACACACACCCCTCTTTAGTATGTACATACAACAGTTTTAGTCCAAATGACTATTTTGCCCCTCGCCTTTCTAAAAATTTACGGGGGTTGCCATTAACCCCTAACCCCTTTCACACTTGCATGGCTCTTCCTACCCACATCCACGCACACCCATGCATGTATACATGCTTCACACACACACGTCTAACACATTCCTGTTGTTTTACACCCACGACGTCATTTGCGCTTCTCCCGCATTCACATTTCGCATTCTCTTCCCTCAGCCATGTATTACGGCCTAAACCACCTTGCACTACGCTACATACATCAATATCTATGCTTATTTCATGCCTACCCATATATCGTAAGTAGAAATACCACGCGTGTTCAGTAGAATGCACGTATAATGCAAAATAGGGCATGACAATACGGTCATTCGACCGAACACGGACTTCAACCGAGTTACAACCGAACGCCCCAATATCGAGCGATCGACCATCAGACTCGAACTGACGACCGATCGACCAACTGCGCTGTAGGAGAACAAATACTCAGCATCCTCGTATTTGACTTGTGCAGAGTCAGATAGGTCGAAGATAAGCACAGTCGAGTTATCTCTGCACAAGATAACTCGTCCGTACGCCCAATGCTTCTTATGCACCAAATAGAGCCAACTTTCACAAATCTCCGCCTTGACGAGATTCGAGCTTTCACTGACCTTGGTAGAGCATCAACTGGTGTCCCCCGCCTTTTGCTCCAAAGAGCCAAATGTCCCGAAGGATCAACTGCTCCATCGAGCTACAAATGTCCCCTACTGGGACTGACTGACACTTTCGAGTCATGATGCCCCCTCCTGGGGCCGACGTTAACTTCATCGAGGAACCACATTGAGCAAATCCAAACAATACTTGAACTTGACTCCCGATACAACCTTCGTCAGCATGTCCGTTGGGTTGTCATTTGTTCCGATCTTCAGCAAGTTGATGTCGTCGTCTTCTTCTCCAACATAGTCCCTGGCAAAGTGGAATCTCACATCGATAGATTTGGTGCGAGCATGGGAGACCTGATTCTTAGCCAAGTGCATTGCACTCTACCTATCACAATGGGCATCGTACCGCTCTTGGTATACTCCCAGATTATCCATCAAGCCCATCAGCCATATCGCCTCTTTCACTGTTTCAGTTAATGCCATATACTCTGTCTCCGTAATATACATGGCCACCGTAGACTGAATGATACTCCGCCAACATATTGGAGCACCAGACCGGGTGAAGACATAGACTGTCATCGATTTCCTCCCATCTAAGTCGACTGTAAAGTCAGAATCGACATAACCGACAGTGTACAGACCATGAACACTTCGGCTATATGTCAGTCTGACATCGACTATGCCATTGATGTTTGCAAGATCCACTGCACCGCTTGCACTGCTCCTTCCCCAGGTTGTGCATGTATATACTCATCATGCTGACTGCGTGTGATAGATCAGGTCTTATACATGCCATTCCGTACATCAAGGCCCCTACCGCATTGGCATATTGTACGCTTGTCATGAGCTTCTTCTCCTCTTCATTCTTTGGACAATGCTTGGCACTGAGCTTGAAGTGAGGTGCAATCAGAATATCTACGGACTTCATCTTTTCACAGTCAAATTTATGTATGACCGACTTCAAATAGCGACTCTGTAAAGATGAACGATACATCCACTTTGATCTCTTGTGATTTCCATCCAAAGAATCCTTCGTGCCTCACCCAGATCCTTCATCTCAAATGCAGAACTTAATTGAGACTTCAATATCCGAATCTCCTCTTTATTCGATGAAGCAATGAGCATATCATCGACATAAAACAGAGGTGAAGGACCCATCATCCAACTTCTGATAGAACACCCAATGATTAAAGGGTCTGCGAACATACCATTGATCATCTGTCATAAAGCGTTCGAAACGCTTAAACCATTGTCGTGGTGATTGCTTCAACCCATAGAGTGACTTATTCAACCTACAAGTATGATCGTCACCACTCCCATAGCCATCGTGCTGAGCCATATAGATATCCTCATGGATCTCTCCATGCAAAAACGATGCCTTGACATCTAGCTGCACCAGTTCCAAGTCAAACTGAGCAACCAATGCCAGATTCGAATCAAGCAATGCTTCACTACATGAGAAAAGACTTCATTGTAATCAATGCATTCTCTCTGTGTGAAGCCATTTGCTATGATGCAAGTTTTGTATCGAACATCTCCTGATTCGACCCCTTCCTTCTTGGTGTAGACCCATTTACACCCAATTACCGTTTTGACCTTCGGAAGGTCCACGATATCACATGTGTCGTTCTTCGCCAGCGATTCCATCTCTTTGACCATTGCACTTCTCCACCGCTTCGGGTCTCCAGATTGCTCCACTTCACTGAACGAGGTGAGAACATAGATACATACTACAGGAAAGGCAAATGAGACCATCTCCGAGTACCTTGCAGGTCGTCGTATCTCACGCTTTGGCCTCGAAAACTACTATGGTGCTATGTGATCATTTGACTGAACAATCCTTGAAGATGAGCTATTTCTACCAACTGAGCTTGAACCCCTAATTACACCAGCATCCATTTGGAGCCCAGCATATGCAATTTTTGGTGTGGGTCGATCTGAGTCGTCGATCGACCATTGTGGAATCTCAGACACGTTGTCGTAGACCTGCTTCAATTGTGTCTGCTCGATCTCCACCTTTGGTTCATGCTCCTTCTTTAGTAATGTCGACTCATCAAACATTACGTCTCTGCTCAGGATCACCTTCCTCTGTATCGGACACCACAGTTGATATCCCTTGACACCATTGCTGAAGCCCAAGAAGATGGCTTTATTGACTCGAGCATTGGGTTTATCTTCCTTCATGGCATATTAACTTGGACAGGCCCAAACTCGAAGTGATACATAGTCAGAAACTGGCTTTCCCAACCAGACCTCCAATGAAGGTCGACCTTCCAATGCAGCAGATGGTAGCCGATTGACCAAGTAGGTCGTGTACACCAGAGCCTTTGCCCAAAACTTCTTCAATAGGTCAACAGTTGACATCATGCATCAAACTTTCTTCAGCAAAGTCTGATTCATCATCTCTGCTATCCCATTCTGTTGCATCGTACCAGCACCGGTGTAGTGCCTCTGAATCCCTTCCGATCTATAGAACTTCTCAAAGAGATCTGACTTATACTCACCACTATTGTCACTTCGGAGAGGCCTGACTCACCGACCATTCTTGGTCTTGACTAGCTTCTTCCACTCGATGAAAGTGCTAAGAACTTGGTCCTTCGACTTCAACGAAAACACCTACACCGTGAGTGAGAAATCATCGATGAACGGCACAAAGTAATATTTCCATCCCCATAAGGACGTTCTACTCAGCCTCCATACGTCGGTGTGTACATAGTCAAGCGCTCCCTTCGTTATGTGGATGTCCGTCCCAAATGAAGCACGTGTCTGTTTCCCAATCACACAGTGCTCGCAGAACTCGATCTTCCCGGTCTTGGCCCTTCAGACGATCTCTAATGATAAGCTTCTGCAATGCTTTCTCGCCCACATGACCTAAGCGCATGTGCCATAAAAATGAGTCGTCCCTCCCCGCCTCACGAGTCAGAGCAGCTGTACCAACTACGACTGAACCATCCAAGTAATAGAGGTTATCTTGACGCTTCCCCTTCATCATGATCATTACTCTCCGGGTCACCCTTAGAGCTCCATTCTCCATGGTCACTCGACAACCCTTAGCTTCGAGTGAACTGAGCGATATGAGATTACGCCTTAGGTCATGAACAAAGCGTACCTCATCGATCTCTCGTGTAACACCGTCGCTCATCCTCGTCCACACTATTCTGATGCCTGTCGTGTTGCAAGCTCGATCATCGTCAAACAAGGTTGTACACTGACCACCTTCCCTGAAGGACGTAAAGTACTCTTGATGCGGCATCATATGGAACGAGCACCCAGAGTCGAGCACCCCAACCATCTGACGTCACGTCCTCCGAAGCACCAACCAATACATACTCCTCGACCTCAACGCCCTTCGCGACGTTAGCAGTTGCGTCATGCTTCTTCTTTACCTTTGGACAGTCCTTGACCCAATGCCCTCGTTCTTTACATAAAGCACATTGGTCCTTTGCCACCTTGCACTGAGGGCCCTTCGTATTGTCTATGGACTTGGATCTGAAATACCCCCTTCGAAATCCACCATTCTCACCACTACGACCCCTTGCGACGGTAATAGCATTGCTCGAAGCTCAGCTGCAGGTGTCCCCATTGTTCTTCCTGAACTCATTGCTCGTCAGATCATTGGACAGCTCTTCAAATGTGATCGATTCATTACCATATGTAAGAACCGACACCAAGAACATATACTCGATGGGTAGAGAGTTGTGGAGAATCATTGCTTTGTCTTCATCGTCAACATTCACATCTACGTTCCTCATGTCGGTGAGAAGTTTATTGTAGTAATCGAGGTATTCCTCGATAAAAACCCACTCGGCCAACTTCAACCCGAAAAGTTTCTTCTTTAAGTGTTGCATGTTCTGTATGTTCTTCTCCATGTACTTGTCGTATCGAGCTCCTTCCAGAACTTGCTTGCACTTGTCTCCTCCATGTATGTGTATTTCTTTTCATTCGACAAATACAAGCGGCTGGTACCATATGCACTCCGATTCAGAGTTCTCCACTCCTGATCAGACATGCATGTCGGCTTCTCGTCCAATGCGATATCTTGACCAAGTTGGTTCAAGATATCAATGACTTCGCATCTTCATATACTGAAGTCGATCTTTCCATCAAACTTCTCAATTTCGAACTTCATGTTGGAAACAATAGTCCGAGCCGATGAAGAATACCCATAAGTCGACGCTTTTGAGGAATCGTCATTGCCACCGCTATTCATCTTCGCCTCCTATGTTGATCTCCGACACAGTACAACTCTGATAGCAATTTGTTGCGATGAAACACTCCACACCACCAACAGATGGATGATGAAGCAGCAGCACCAATACAGCGGAATACACAAGATCATCAGGGATCGAGGATGAGGATCATCAACACAAGAAAGAAACAAGAAGCGCTAAGAGAGATAACAACGTTTAGGCCATGGACCGGCCAAGGGGGAACATCGATGAGCTTTATTACGAAAGAAAAGAACAGATAAAAATCTTCTCTTCGTCCAACAAAGAAGAAGCACACAAGGATCTCTCCAACAGCTCACTACAATATCTCTTCGAGTTGGCTCTCGCAAATGGCAGCTCTCTCAAAGGTTAAAATGGTGTCCTACATGAAACCCTAACCTAAAACCCCTTATTTATAACCCTAGGTTATAGTAGGTGTCATCATTGGCTACGATCTCCAAAGGATATGGAGCCTGACAATTACGGTATCCAATCCAATCAATGGTCTACGCAATTAATGCACCGAACCCTAGTGGGCCTCCGCCACATCCTAGTGGGCCGCATCCCATTTGGCTCCCTTTGACCGAGTGATCCTCCTTATGTATCGAACGAACGAAGTGCCAAGCCACGCGTACGAGCCATCACCATCGAGCCACCATACGATCGTTTGACCGAACACGGACTTCAACCGAGTTACGACCGAACGTCCCAATGTCGAGCGACCGACCATCATACTCGAACTGACGACCGATCAACCAACTGTGCTGTAGAAGACTAAATGCTTAGCATCATCATATCCGACTTGTGCAAAGTCAGATAGGTCGAACCCAAGCACAGTCGAGTGTTGAGATAAATCGTCTGTACGACCAATGCTTCTTCTGCACCGCATCGAGCCAACTTTCACAGAAACAATATTCATAAAATTGGACAAGTTAACTGAGTACAAGTCACGGACTCTTTATGCAGCTACTAACAACCATCATACAGTTTAGGCAATAGACATCTCCATTACGGCCTGCATTTATTACCGGTGAGACTCTTTCCTTATGACCGCATTCATTAACCGAGTACAAGTCATGGCATCTTTATGCAGCTACTAACAATCATCATACAGTTTAGGCAACATACATCTCCATTACGACCCGCATTCATTACCAGTCAAACTCTTTTTGTATGGCCGCATCCCGCAGTCAACGATGACATCATTTTTACAACCATATCCTACAACCAATACCATTTGGCTGAGTCTTATATGCATACCACTTGAGTGCAACTACAATTGAACCACTAACAGTAAGACCGTTTTGACTCCTTGATGTATGGCATCCAACATTTTCAACCCTACCTACATGCTTATATATCTTTCAAACCCGAGTTAATGTCCGACTTAGATCCAAATCAGAATGCAAGCCAAAAGTGACTTAACCACTAGTCTAGTAGAGAAGCAAACACAATTTTAGTAGTGACTCCAACAACAAAAAAATCAACATTCAATCTTCTCACCAATACTAAGAAGTCATCATTTTAGTCACCAAACATCAACACAACAACACTTACCATATTAATAATTCTTAACTACTATTAGTAAATTTATGTGTTATTGTTGATGTTTATTTTTCTTTGAACGGTAATTCTAGTGATTGAGTTACAGTGTGCAATTCAAGAATTCTCGATTCATATGGTGTGGATTTAGGGCATTGCTACTAAATTACAGTTAGATTAATCATTAGCGATTTGTGAGTTTGCAGGTGTTAGTAGATGATTAATTAATTTTAATTAGTACTCTTGACGGTGGTGGTAGGCAGTAGGTTAAACCTGAGTAAATCATTGTGTTCATATGCACTTGATTTATTTTTTACACATTTGATTTGCATCTATGATTGATTTTCATGATTTATTAGATACCATATTTGCCCATATTCTCTGGTATAATCTTTGATCATACACTATTGAATGCAACATATATACTAAATCATGTACCTTTAAAGTTGGTACAGGCCACCCCTTATAACATATAGACCAGCAATGCACGAGCCTTGGTAATTTATGGCCATGTGGTTCAACTACATATATGTGCATCACTTCTCATACTCATAGAAAGTTGGATCAACGTAGGCAGACATGTAAGTTCTTGCATTATTCAAAGAAGTCAAATGGATGTGTGTTCATTGGAGCATATAAAGATGTGGTTGTGATCAAACTCTAGTTACATAATGCTGAGTTCCTCGAGGATGTGTTCCCTCACAAAGGGAATGTAAGACATTATCTGATTTTTTTAATCTCTTGGTAATTTATGGCCAAGTGGTTCCTTTTGTAATTTATGGCCATGTGGTTCAACTACATATATGTGCATCATTTCTCATACTCATAAAAAGTTGGATCAACGTAGGCAGACATGTAAGTTCTTGCATTATTCAAAGAAGTCAAATGGATGTGTGTTCATTGGAGCATATAAAGATGTGGCTATGATAAAACTCTAGTTACATAATGCTAAGTTCCTCGAGGATGTGTTCCCTCGCAAAGGGGATGTAAGACATTATTTGAATTTTTCAAATCTCAATAGTAGGATACTCACTGACCAAGAAACAATCGTATGGAAAGCAATAACAATGGCCCTACTTGCGGCAATATGACATATATGTAGGATCCATAAACACTAAGAAACACACTAGGAGGTGGGAAATAGTGTAATGGCAATTAAAATAATAATTAAAATAATTAAGCAAGTGCAGAATAATAATTGCAACATGATGAGTGTTTATTACACACACACACACACATATCTGAGTGTTTATTATATATATTTTTCATATAGTTTTCACTTACATTTCATATCACTTCGTTGCATATTACATATCGTTTCTTCCTTCTCTTCCGTTCTTTTTACTCTTTGGTATCCTTGGTGTATTTCATGTGTGGAGTTTTGGGACCCTAAAGCGAGAATGAAGGCTTGGAAAGAAATCGAGAAGCGAGGGGATGCAAAACCATCAAGAGGAGTGAAGAGAAGTGAAGATATACACGGCCGTGTACATTGCATCACACGGTAGTGTCACATAAAGCCCAAGAAGAAGAGCTAAAGACGAGAGCTACACGGTCGTGTAGCCTAGCATACATGACCATGTAGGATGACATGGCAGAAGTCCCCACACGGCCGTTTATACGACTGTGTGGGGCCGATTTCTATGATGAGATGAACGAAACCTACACGACCATGTAGGATTCCACACGGTCGTGTAGCCATAGAAGAAAAATGAAACAAATAGCTATTTTCGAGCTTTGAAGCGACAAGATCGTGTAGAACCCTACATGACCGTGTCGGGCTAAGTTTTCTGAAGGTTTTGGGGCACCGCCAGGGGGTTATTTTGGGGATTTTCTAGGTTTTATTGGGTTAGTATAAATAGAATTTTTGCTTTATCCGTTTGGAGCTTCTTCTAAACATTTGTAGCAGCCTTTTCAGAGTTCTTCTCCAGTCATAGGTTACCAATTCTCTGACGTAGCTGATTATTCTCTGTAACTTTTGGAGTGTTTGTATTGGATTTTTATTCAAAACTTTGGACTTTATTGCCTTTCTGATGTGCAAAACTATGATAACGACAATCATAAGGTGTCGTGTAGCCTACGGGTCGAATGCAGGGAGGCGATGGTAGGAGTACCGACTAATTGTATATCTAATTAGCTAAGCGAATGATATGTCGTGCTGGGGGAAATAATCCTGGAAATATGAAAATAAAAGAAAAGATGACATGGCTAAGTGTCACAGCTAGTACAAATTAATTGTAGAGTTGATCTGGCTTCTCAATCAATTGAGATAATGCTACATGCGAGAATCGAAGTCCCAATCCTCATCTCTCCATGTCTAGTCATGGAGGAGAACTCAGATCTAAGTCTAGGTTTCTAATAGGGGCTCCGGTGGATTATCGGTAGCCCTAATTTAGTAGCTCCATTAATCGAATCCGATGGTTCGTCGGTAACCTAATTAGTAGAAAATTGATCTAACAATAGTGTACGTCTAACCACAATCTCGATTGTTCGTCGGTGATTTGGGTTATGAGGCAATCTAATACCAAATCAATATTAAGCATGTTCCTTACTTGAACCCTAGCATTAATCAGTGGATCGATCTTTGGGGTGATCAACCTATACAAATAAACCACATTAGGGTTACAACATCGCAGTAGGCACAGAGATATACTCTATAAGCATGGAGAAAAACAGAAAATAAATCATAAAAAGATGCATCACAAATAGCAAGAAGGGAATAATAGCAATCAAGAGGAAATAAAAATGCAATCTTTAATACGAAATAAAACCTTACAAATGTCTTGGAGTAGCAGCCCCCAATGGGGAAGAAAACCTCAGAGAAACACAAGAGGAACCCCATCTCAATCGCTCACATTTCTATTTATAATCCCCAAGCGAAAAGGCAGAAAATTAGAGGCACACGACCGTGCCGCTAATCAACATTGCCGTGTCGCTGCCAACAAGCTAGGGTTACATAACGTTGCTGCTTCGAGCACGATAGTACCACAAATCGGCATGGTCGTGTCGATTGACGTCCAAGCTTCAGTCAACTCCATGTAGCTCCAGGCGCACGACAGTATAGCACGGCCATGTCTGCAGATTGTCACAGTGGTTAGAGGTTTTAATTTAGGCACTGCCATGCCACTGAATTGCTTATCCTCCTTTAGCTAATACGCATGCACGGCCGTGCATTTGCAGTGCTGCTTCTATCTTGACCTTCTTTCATCTATATTGCCTCTGATCTTTACCGTTTTACTCCCGTGCACATATCGTTTATTTACAAGTTTGCCATTAAGATTACTCTTGTGCACATACCGAACTATTTATTTTCGAAATAGCCCATCCATCGTCCGCCCCCTGCCGCATCGATCGTTATCATCGTCGTTGGAGTAGGAGTGAGTCGTGACGCGTAAGTAAAACGATGGGTTTGCGGAGGACTCCAATCATCGTCGTCGTTGGGAAAATCAAGCCCTCAGATCAGTCCTCACCTCCGCCCTTCATGGCAGCGATTGTCCACCGAAGTTTCCATTTCTTACAATTTTCAAACCATCAGATCAAGCCATATAGAAATCAAGCAAGCCATATAGAAATCAAGCATACCCCCCTTCTTCAACTCTCTCCCCAATTTCATCCCCAGATCATAGAACTCTACCGATTGTGCTTGTCTCCAGAACCCTAATCCCGTCGTTGGGAATCTCCGAAAAATCCTCAGTTTGGAGCATATTACTTAAACCCCAGGCTTTTTATGCCAGGAATTATTTGCGAAGGAGAGATGAGTCATCATCATCGTCCTCGTCCTCATCGTCGATAGTTTTTCGGGAGGACGGGATCTCCGATGGTCAGATTAGTTTTCTATTCTTATTTCTCATTGGGGTGGGGAAAGGGTATTAGAGGAAAATATGGGAGAAAGTTTGAATGGCAAACTTGTAAATAAGTGGTATGTGCACAGAGCAAAATGGTGGGGTCGCATATGAACTCCAAAAAAGTGTGTAAATTGTTCAGTGCGCACAACAATTTGGTCTGTACGCACTAAACTCCCATTGTCATTTCATCGTATCCTTAAACCCTTACAACCCCCTTGCTTCTCGAAACCCCTACCATTTGCTCCTCAATGGATCTAACACTCTCCTCCCTCTCCCGCCAAATCTATCCGAAATCTGTCCAATTAATCTCAAATCTCAGAGACTTCACACCACCATCGTCTTCATCTCTCCCTCCGCTCTCCTCCGCAGGCTTCAATCCCGCTGTCAAATCGAAACCGCTTCTTTCGATCAGAAGAGAAATCAAGGCGTCGGCGATTGGAAGCGAAGGGGATTTCTCGTCCCCATGGGACGAAAAGCCATTCGAGATCCTTCCAACGGGAAGGATATCATATCTTGATGAGCAGGACATCACGTGCTTCCTCGATCCCCCGAAGGAGCTCATCCCCATCGATCCAGACTCTTACAACCCCGCGGCTTATCTCTGGTATATTTCCTTTTCATCTGTTTGTTGTTATGCATCAATGGATTCAATGGATTTGGATGATTGATTATGTATAATTTGCTAGGCATTAGCATTTTGTTGCGCAGACTATGATTTCTGCATTGTTTAGATAAATAGATCAAACAGAAATTTTTTTTCCAAAGAAGCCCAGGATTATGACCATCATTGCATATGTGATTTATATCATGTTAAGACATGTACCTTTTCTAATAGAGGACATACTAAGAGGACATATTTGTTGGCGTTTTCGGAACCCTGGCGAAAAACCGAGCATGCAAGAGAATGAAAAATTATACAAGATCACGAAGAAGAACACCAAGATTTACGTGATTCGGCCGACCAATCTCAGACTACATTCACCAAACATAGATAGAGAAATTCACTATGCAAAGAGAAACAAGATTACAAGATGAACTCCCATCTCATTGATAATCTCTCCTATCTTTCACATACACCTGATGTTCTGGAATCACCTTTCACTCAACCACAAGAGGAATAACTCCCAAAAGCCTAATTCTTATCCAACAATGAGAGGGGGGGGGGGGGGGGGGGGGGGGGGGACAAGGAATCCCAATTCTAGTATAATTTTCATACAAGAGAACCTATCCAACTACAACTATTTATTTAGTTGTAGCCTACATGATTAAATAACCAAAGTCTTAAATCAATATAAACTTCTATCTTCTATCTTGGATCCAATTCATGTATCCAAAAGAAATTGTAACATGAATCCAACTCTTGAATCTAAGTTGGATTCAAACTCTTGTGAGTTTGTATCATAATTCTTAGTACTCCACTTTAATACTAATGCACAAAAATTTTATGGTTGCAATACCTAGATCCATGACATAATCTTAACACTTTACCTTGGTTCATATCCTGTGAGCCATACAAAATCAGAGCTATACTATTGTTCTTGTCTTCTGGCTTCACAAGAAAATTTGCACATATACCATGCTTTTTCTAAAATCATCCACTATATTCATCATAATCTCTAACAACCGAGCACTCATGATCATTCTATTATGCACTGGACAATCATGATTGCTACACCATGCACCATCTTGGTCAAACCAAGCAGTCATGACACTCCTTTATCATGTCTTATACAATCACGATCAATACACTATGCTCCACATGGATCTTTAACCGAATGACCATGATGCTCCCATATCATGTCTTGGCCATTCACAATCATTACACTGTGCTCCACGTAGATCCAATCACCATAACCAATAACTAAGACAAACCTAGTTACGAGAAAATCATGTATCACACCATAGCTCGAAGCATACCATCATCCAAATCATGGGATGATATCACCTCACCTGTACCATCAATGCCATCATCGAGCGTCTGATCATTTGATTCACACATCTTCTTGATTCATGTCAATCTTACAATTAACCTTCAGTTCCTGTTTCAAATAATGGAATTTGCCCAATCTGCTTCTATCATTACATATGGTAAAAATATAAGATTTGATTCCTGGATCGTCTCAATTGACCACCAAACGAGCAATTTACGCTCAAATCAATTTTGGCTGTCCGATCACCAATGAAAACCCCATCTGTTTTCCTCCACAGCCATTGCTATTTGCTATTCTATCCTCTGCAGTAGATCCAAGAGAGCAACAACTCTCCCTTACACGAACTTCTATATTTGACGCGTGAAGAATCCAGTATGGTCATCCATAAGTTTAAGTGTTTTGTGTTTTTACCTCACACACAAAATTCCAATTACCTATTTTGTTCTCTTTCACATCTTCCAACCTAATCTAGAACCCAAGTCCATGCGATCCCGTGTTAATTTTGATTTTCATTTTCAACACAACAACAAATCCCGAGTCTAATTCAAACTCCTTTGCTCAGGCCTCCCCCATCCTGAGTAACAACAACCTACGATTTGGGGCCTTCTCCGAGATCCAAATACTTTCATCCATATTTGAGATCTGGATCTTGACTCTAGCGACAACATAGGTTGCTCCATTATATTCTGGGCTCGTCGGTCTCTTGCATCTCTCGCGAATACCACGTGTGGTACCTCATCTCAACGACCACACACGTTGTGGCTCCGAGCTGTTGCTATGCGCTCCATTGTGTGCCGTACTTCGACACCGACAAAAACCACATTTCTGCTGATTTTCAGTGTCACATAGCTTTGACGCTCACTGTGTTGCTTGATCTACTCATACTTGCTATTATCTCCATGCAAACCACGTACTCGACAATATGCCATCGTGAAACAACTTGAAATCAAACAGTTTTCATCAACGATTATTGGTCATCAGAGCCCCACCTCCATATGACACTTGTCACTAACGCACGTCGTTTGATATGCGCACGAGCCTGCTTCACATGCGCCTCCATATATGGTTGCTTGCCTCGCACACAATTCCTACTTGCACACCACCGCACGTGCACCCGACTTCATGCATGTGGTTCGCCATCGGTACCACTGCATGAGGCTTGTTGCCATCGTAGTCTTCATACACCATGCACTACATGAGGCCTCCATTGCGCACGTGCATACCATCATGTGCTGTCAATGCACCTCTACCAAATGCTAGATCTAGTTTCAGATCTAAAAAAATCATTTTCATTCTTTTTATTGTTTGATCTCATGACACTGATGGTTTTTGCATGATCTTCATCCATCTTGTGAACTTAAAGACTGATCGTACATCCTGAAGCTTTGATACCAATTATTTGGGAACTTGGGGACCTCACGAAAAACTGCACAAGTAAAAAAAAAACGAACAATCACTCAAGATTAAGAAGAAGAATATCAAAATATACGTGGTTCAGTTGACCAATCTCAGTCTATATACATAGGACATCGATAGAGAATCTACTATGCAAATAGAAACAAGATTATAAGATAAACTCTCACTGATAATCTCTCACATCTCTCATATACATCAAATCTTCTGGAGTCGTTTTTCAACCAAACATGAGAGGAAGGACTTTACTTATTATCCAATTATATATATCTATATTACATCTGATGTTTTTGAATTTTAGGACAGCTATGACAAGATGACTAGGACAAAAGGGTTGATAGAAAAACGGCTGAGATTTAATCTTGAGGAATGAATGGTTGAGATGTGATTTATTTTGAGGGGAAAAACTTTATATGGGAGGGAAACAGTTTATACTTATTGTTTAAATATCATTTGCATTTAATTTTCTTGCACCTAATATAGCAGAGTGCCTACGTTTTCTGCAGCTAGCTTTTAATGCTGCAGAGCGAATGACCCCTCTATCTTGGGGAGACTGCTTGCAGGGCCTAACTTCTCTTCAACGCGGGGCAACCAAGAAAATTTCAAAAATCAGGGGCCACCAACAAATTTTTTCAAAAATCGCAGGGCCACCAACATTGCACTTCAAAAATCTGGCCACACATCCCTCTTACGCAAGGCCCACCAATTGGGTAGGATGAAAACTTAAGTGGGTGAAGCCCCTTCTTCAAGACGCGGGGACCGCCGTCTCTTCAATGCCCCTACCTCAAGACGCGGGCAAGTAGGTGAAAATTATCAACAGCATGAGAATAACGATTTTAAAAAACAACAAATGCAAAAAATGAACAGATTCCTATATCAGCACTTCCCCCTTTTATTTTTGTGCATTTCTCTTTTGGCCAGTGTTAAATTTTTTTCCCACACCCGAAAACGCCCGCGCCGAAGCTAGATTTTTGTTCGTTTAGATTTTGGAGGGGGAAATAATTTTTGGGGAGAATAAAGATTTTGAGGGGGGCGCCGAAGCTAGATTTTTGTTTGTTTAGATTTTGGAAGGGGAAATAATTTTTTGGGAGAACAAAGATTTTGAGGGGATATCTTAAATAAATCATGCCCGAATGCATGGGTTATGCTCCGAAGGCGTCCGCGCTGAAGCTAGATTTTTGAGGGGGAAATTTTTTTTGGGAGAACAAAGATTTTGAGGGGATATCTTAAATTAACAGTGCCCAAGGGCACATGTTACACTAATTGGTTGCTCCGCGTCGAAGGCGTCTCGCTAAATTTTTTACGCTAATTTGTTGTTCCGTGCCGAAGGCGCCTGCGTCGAATTTGTTGTTTCGCGCTGAAGGTGTCCACGTCGAAGGCACCAATGCCGCTAAATATTTTTATGCTAATATGTTCTTTTAAATTTTGGCTGTGTAAATAATTTTTTTGGGGAACAAATATTTCGCGGGGAAAAATCTTAAATAAACCGTGCCTGCGGGCACGTGTTATGATTAGTGTATATATAGATATATAGATTAATGTGAATCAGTTGGCACCTGATCAACTTGGGTCAAGGGCCATCTTTTCTACATTAAATTCATATATATAATGGTCCAAGGAATCCTTATATATAATGGTACATGAAATCCATATCCTAGTATAACATTTTTACAAGGGGACCTATCCAACTACAACTCTTATTTAGTTGTAAATCACAAATTAAATAAATAAAACAATTAAATAATTAAAATCCTAAGCCAATCGGACTTCTATCATGGATCCAATTCTTTTACTTAAAAGATTATAACTTGAATCCAACTCTTGAATCCAATTCGAATTAAACTCTTATGTATTTCTATCATAATTCTTAACACACACCTTGATACTAACACACAAGAATAAAAATCATTAGATACACTACGTGTATGCGAGACATAATCACAACATTATTCTCATTTCTTAATCCACATTAACCAAGAAATTTGAATCCATGCATATTATTGTTATCGAGTATAAAGTTCACATTCAAATTTATCCCAAACATTATCTTCTTAGGTTGTAAGGTTCATCATTCTTTGCCTTAACCTCCCCCACCCCACCAAAAAAAGAAAAAGAAAAAAAGATAGCCCATTGATGCCTAGGAAATGTGGAACTTCAAAGGAAGTCATGTAACAGTGTCCAACAACACAACACGTGAGTATAACCTTGGGCGTACATAGTTTAGAGGTTGTGAGGTTGTAAGAGACGAGTAATGATTTTCACTC
Source organism: Scilla litardierei (assembly GCA_030789695.1). Lineage (NCBI taxonomy): Eukaryota > Viridiplantae > Streptophyta > Magnoliopsida > Asparagales > Asparagaceae > Scilla > Scilla litardierei. The sequence goes on along the minus strand of CM061133.1, from coordinate 289,802,226 downwards.
TTAGCGTCAATAGATCCCTAGCTGCAATTAGTCAGGAGCGGATAAAAACATAAAAAGATCCAAATCCCCCAAACCCCTTATTTATCCATGGCCCCAATCGAGCCACGTCACCCCTGATCCAACGATTAAGGATCTGAGTATCATTACTCATAAGAGATTTAAATGATTGTAATGGACTACACATTTTTTCCTTCTTTTGTAATAAAATCAAGATGTTAACAAATTTGCTTGTACACAATTTAGATAAAAAGGGATATTACAAGAAAACTTCAAATGAACCCCTTCCTCTGAGGCCCCTTTCCTGCTGGTGCCCCTTTTAAGATGTGCATAGGAGTTAGCAACCAACTACAAATTTGATTGAGATTAAATTTGACATGAAGTCTTTTATTTTTTTAAAAAGATGTTATATGTGATGGAGATAGAGTTTGAGTCCTTGAAGACTTTTAATTAGTTTGAGTCTTTTAGTTGTTTTGAGACATTTATTTTGAGTGTTTTAGTTATTCTAAAAGTTCTAGTCACATTGTGTTTTGAGAGTCAAATTGTAAGCCTATTTAAAGGTCACAAACCTTTTGTTTTGGGTAGACAAAATCAATGAATAAAAATTTCGGTGTAAACCTTTGGTTTCTTTGCAAAATTAAATTATTTGTATTGGTGTGCGAGAATGGGCTTGGTTGCCTGGGTGAGAGGTTCGAAGAATCTCCAGTGCGAGGCATGCGAGTCAGTGATCTTAAGATTTTTGGGATGTGAGATCCGAAAAGTTATCAATTTCTGCGTCTTCTTCTTCAAATTTCCACCACATTCCTTTCCGCTTCTGTTCTACATCAAATTCGTATCAGAGCTAAATCTGAGTTGCCTTCTTTTCTTCTTCATCCATAAAAAAAAATCTTTTGGTAGGTTTTAGAAATAAAAAAAAATTCTTTTTGGTTAAATTCAAAAAAGAGTTAAATCAACAAAAAATAAAAAGACATTTTTTTGAAAAAACAGAGAAAAAATGACATTTTTTTCAAAAAATTTGCGAGAAACAAAACAACGAAGCAAAAAAAGAGGGAGAAAAAAAGAAGAATAAGAAAAAGTGAATGAAGAATAGAAAAGAAGATTAAGAAAAGAAAAGAATAAAAAAGAGAGGAAACACCTACAAAATCCTAACCCTAGCAAGCGACGGCCCCCTCAAACGGCTCCTCCGACGCGCCATTGACCAATGCCTAGCGTCGCAATCTTCTAGTGCACCCCGTAATCTCAACGTCATTCTTCGCAACCTTCGGAGCTACCGTCGTCGACCAAACCCACTACACCGCCGCATCTGTAAAAGTCCTCCACACTGCCCCAATCAGCCTTTTTCGAATGACGTCATCCCTTCCTAAGAAACTCGGCATTCTCATCGATATCTTCATCAACCGTACCCATTACTGATGACGACTAATACCACTAGATTCACAGCTGCGTCATCCTTTTGAAGTTTACCGACATTATCACCGGCGACGGTCGGGGAATCTGACATCACCAATTAATCCCTCAATGCCTGATAACGTTACAATGAAAAGGAGACGGTGAACTGTCGTCAAATTCATCGGAAAAAGTGACCATCATCGATCGAGGCCGACCTACTACAATATCGGCTTGGTTGAGCCAACTCGACGACGAGCCGAGTTGACGCGTCATCCGACGCGTTGACACTCTTTACGGCTCAGGCGAGTTGAGCCAATCGAGCTGACACCGAGCCGACTCGAGCCGATTGGAACCGCACCTAGACATGCTACAGTGCGGATTCGGATTTTTTTCCCGTATTTCAGTCGTATTCCCGCCATATTTCAGCATATTTTGGTGATTTGTCGAGCTTTTCGTGTGAAATTTCCAGTCCTGATCGTCTAATATAAATTTCTATAAATTTTAGAGACCTTGCATGATACCAGAAAGCTGATTTGTATTCTAGGTAAACTCTTATATGATCAAATCCTCAATTTCTAAATTTCAAAAATTTCTTCTATTTAATTTTGTTCCGATTAGTCGATATCATTGTATTGCATATTTTTCTAGTCTCGATCCGTTTGCCGCATTAGCATATTTCGGGTTGCATTCTGACTTATAAATTTGGATTTTAAGATTTTATTTTATTTACATAATTAGCGCTTGGTGTTTAGGGTCTTGCATTTGTATTTATGTGATTGGTTGGTATTGCATGTAATGGTAAAACATTAGGATCAGACATGGATGATACTGCAATTCAAAGGCTAGAAAATCAATTTCAAAAGATGTACTTAGAAGTAAAAGACAACATAAATCAAATATAAGATCGCCTAATGCCCTAGAAAATAAATTTACTAAAGAACAAAAATTTGGCATGAAATTTTAAATTAGATTTACCTCATACATATATAGATCATCCACTAAAAAAACTAAATGACATACGTCAAGGAAGCATGATTGTGGAGGAGTACTTGACTAAGTTCAACGGCCTATTTGTTAGGATCAAACTACAAGAAGATCCTTTTAATACACTTGCTAGGTTTCGTTCTGCATTGAGAGCAGATATTAACTGTGAGATGCTTCCATACAATGTAGATAATGTGTAACAAATATATAACTTAGCTTTCAATTTAGAGTTCATGAGAGCCCACATAAACAGAAAGACTACTTTTAAAACTGAAGAGCAATTTAAGAGGTCAAATGACAATATGACTAAATCAAAAGCTAATGCTGCTCAAGAGATAAATGAAAAAGCTAAGGATGAAGAACAACCATCACCAATACATCATATGAATCCCATTTCCTAAGAGTTAGGCTGACTTGGTTCCTAGTGCATTTCATATCTGATTTGAGTGTTTCATATCTCGAGAATGATGAAACTCTTGCAATTAACAATGATAGTCACAAGTCTGCAACAAAATCAAAGAGAAATTTACAGTAATTTGCATTTATAGTGACGAGATGATTCGAGTTTGCCTAGAGAGGTTCTGTTAGAATCAATAAGGAGGTTTTGCATGCAACATACATGTTATTGATGAGCTTTACTGAGGGATAATCTTGATGTGATTGAGTCGAATATTTCTCATAAACTTTAGAATATTGAGCACATCGAATTTGTCATTTTAAATTCTTCACATCCCACTAACAAGGAGGTTCTATATGCGTCATTTCTTTTGTTCCCAAAAGAATTTTTCAGAAGATATCCATTTGTGAATTTGTATCTTATTATACTTCAAAGTTCATGATGCATCTTCTCCAGCTATAAGAGACTACCAATTTCTGTCCGGTTATGCTATTCATATCGCCATTCAAGTGGTGAAGTTCTTAAGCTAGCGAGAATAATAGAGATCAAATTTGAGATGTCTTTTATTTTTAGAAATTTTTTATATGTGATCGAGATAGAGTTTGAGTCCTTGGAGACATCTTCAAATTGTCATCACATCACTTTCGCGTCTGTTCTGCATCAAAATTAAAATTCTTCTGCATTATGTTATGTAGCTGCATTATGTAGCAGTGCCTTGCTAAATTCATGTTAGGTGTTTAAAAGGGAAAACAAGTTGATAGGAATGTTGAGTGTATTTTATATTTGTTTTCCACCCCTTTTCCCCGTATTCCCCCCTATTTTGTGCCATCGTCGTGATTTTAGTCGTTTTACTTTTTACCATCTTTTGCCACTTTGACGCTTAGGGTATGTTTTCTCCATGTTTCAGGTATTCGTATCCAAAACGATGCATTTTCGGTGAAATAGAGACCGAAGAAGAAACCAGCGGAGAGAAAAGAGCCATGGTCAAGCATGGAGGCTAGGAGGAGAAAGAGACTCAACACGGCCGTGTTGGTGCACGCACGACCATGTCAAAGTATTAGTCGGAGGAGGCAGATTGCAGCTCAGCGACACGGCCGTGCTGGATTTATGACAGATTGAGACTGACAACACGGCCGTGCGCCTGGAGCCGCTGAAATCTGCTAAGGTACGGAGGACCTACTGACACGGCCGTGCTGATCGGTCGGCTTGCCTGTGCATGATGATGGCGGCACATCGTAAATGTAGGTCATTAGGGTTGACACGTCGGGGTCGTTTTTCAGCACGGCCGTGCGGTAGTTAATTCTATATAAGGAATGGCTGTAAATGCTGAAAGCCTGAAACAAAGCTTTATTCAAACTTTTACCTTTTGGGACGATTTTCTGGAGTTCTCTCCCCCTTTTCTTTATTATTTCTGCTAGATATTGTAATACTCTTTAATCCCTTTTTATTGATTGCTCTTAGTTTTAATCTCTATTGCTATTGTGGTTGATTGGATTGTTAATTTCAGCTCATTCTATTGCTAGTTCATCATGTTCGCTTTTGTATTGAGTTCATTTATTACCTCCATGATTAGTGAGTAGTCCCCCTTAGCTAGGGCCATGTAGAGCCCTATTGCAGGGATTGCACACGATGGATCATCCCAATATCGATCCAATTAGATTATAGTCTAGGAATATGGTTGGATGAGAGCCTAATTCAACTCACCCCATTATTGAGATACACAATCTTAATCACCAGCGACCTATTGGGGTTTTGATTTGATGCCTTTAGTGGAGGGTTGACTATCTAGTGCTAGGCGTCGACGAACCATCGAGCACACTACTAGAATCACATATATCGTAGTGACCGATGACCCATCGCGCACACTCACTAGAATCACCTATATCATAGTGACTGACGACCCATCGATGCTATGATAAGGATCCAACCTATTCTTCGAGTCATCTCTCACGGCTAGACGTCTAGAGGGCGAGGATTGAGATTCAGTCATCATCGATGACTATAATCCTTGGATTGAGAAGTTAGACCCACATAGCTCAAGACCTACGATAGCGGTGATACGCTAGCCCTAGCTCTTTCTCATAACTGAATCCTCCTCTTGTTCCACCGCTTTCTACCCTCGAGACATTGATTTCTGCAGCTATACAAAGCCTGCCACTAGTCCCTGATTGAGCCTTCGCCTCCTTGTGTTCGACACCTGCGGCATACGACACCGTACGCTTGCCGTAATTTTGTAACTTCTCTCGCACAAGAACAAGTTAATGACGTCATTGCTGGGGAGGCAAACGGCTTGACTTTTATTGGTGAAAAGTTTAATAGACTATTCTTCTCTCTCTTTTTATTTTTATTTCTTTTGGTACTAATTGGTGATACTGATGTTTCTCTTTAGTTTTGTCTCTCTTATGCACATGGGATGGGAAGTCTCAGTTCAGGGGACCTAGTACCACTCTGACTCTGAAATCGAGGCTACATCGAGAAGATTGAATGGGGAGCGGTGTTGAAAAGCATAACATGATAGGATGGCCGGTGAACCAGAACATCTGAAGTCCCTTATGGACTTTGTGATGCCCACGAGCAACCCAACTTCTAGGATCATGCGTCTCGCCGTCCAAGCGGCAAAATTTGAGCTGAAGTCAGGGTTGATACAATTTATTTAGCATGATCAGTTTAGTGGCCATCACTCCAAGAGCCCCAATGAACACTTGACCAACTTTTTGTAAAAGTGCGACACGATCAAGCTTAACAATGTCACAGAAGATGCCATCAGATTAAGGCTGTTCCCGTTCTCACTAAGGGACAAAGCAAAAGAATGACTGAAGAGCAATGACGCCAACACATTTGCTACATGTGACCCGCTAGCTAAGGCGTTTCTGAATAAGTTCTTCCCGCCAGGCAAGACAAGAAAGCTTTGCAATGAAATCACATCTTTTGGGCACCATGATTAGGAGAGTCTATATGAGGCGTGGTAGCGCTATACGGAGCTCCAAAGAAAGTGCCACACCACGGTATCCCGGAGTGGCCGTTAATACAAACATTTTATAATGGACTCAAGCATCAAGTTAAGATTTCTATAGAATCCGCAGCTGGCGGTGCTATCATGACTAAAACTCCAAAAGCGGCAAAGGCGTTGGCGGAAATGGCTTCCAACAACTATCATTGGGGGAATGATAGAGAGTCCACCAAGAAGGGCGGTAGGCTGGATGTAGATGTGATCACTCTCTTCGAGGGTAAGTTTGATAGCCCAGCACAACAAATATCTCAAATCAAGTCCGAGGTGAAGGGCCCTCTTCTTCCTCTGCCGTGGTGGCGAATTGTGAAGTCTGTGAAATACAAAGACATCAAGCTATGGAGTGCCAGTTTGGAACCGTCCAAACACAAGGAATGTCGATAGAGCAAGCCAATGCTCTCTACAATCAAAGGCCGCAATGAAATCCTTATTCCCAAACTTTTAATCAAGGAAGACGGAACCACCCGAATTTTTGGTATCAAGGTGGAAATTATCAGGCCCCGTCCCCTTAGCAAGTAGGATTTCATCAACAGAGGCCACTGGGAAACGCCCTACAACCACTGCAGAAGTCCCGTTTGGAGACTACCGTGGAGAATTTCATAGCCATGCAAACCCAGAGGAACGACATCTTCCAAAATGCCATCATGCAAGTTAATCAAAAATGGACATGCTCACAACCTCCAACAAGATGTTGGAGACACAAATGACCCAGCTAGCGCAACAAGTAGGTGCAATGTCGAACACTCAAGGACATCTCCCCGTACAGCCTAAGCAGAACCCCAAAATAATGAACGCCGTAATGCTAAGAAGCAGGAAGCAGTTGTCGGGACCATCTGTCATCACCAGTCCCCAAAATGAGTGCTCCATCCCCAAGAAGAACATCACCTCTGAAGAAATTAAGGAGAGGGAGGAAGTTGAGGAGCCAACACGTGTATACGTGCCACAAGTTCCATTCCCATCAAGGCTCACCAAGGCGAAGTTAAAAGAGAAGTACATGAAATTCTCTGAAGCCCTGAAGCAGCTAAGTCTGAACATACCGTTCCTTGATGCGCTAACGAAGAATCCTTCATTCGGGCAGTTTCTCAAAGATTTGTTAAAGAGAAAAAAGGTGGCCACAGTGGCACTTTAAGAAGAATGCAGCGCAATTCTTCAGAACAAACTTCCGGCAAAACTCGATGATCCAGAGAGTTCTTCCATTTCATGCTTAATAAAAGATATACCTATTTGTCGTGCTTTGTGTGATTTGGGTGCTAGCGTGAGCCTAATGCATTTGTCGATTTGCAGGAAGCTAGAGATGGAAGACACAGAGCCCACGATGATAACTCTCCAGCTAGTGGACCGCTCAATTAAGTACCCATCGGCACGTTGCACGATGTGTCGGTCCAGGTTGAAGGAATCACCATCCCTTGTGATTTTGTTGTGATGGACATGTACGAAGACGCGCATACGCCTATTATATTAGGGAGACCTTTTCTAGCGACCGCATGCGCAGTAATCGACGTCAGAAACGACAAATTGTCTTTCAGCGTGAGAGGTCACGAGCTAGATTACGAATTTAGAAATAGCATGAAGGTATCCTCGCCCAAGGAATGTCTTAGCATCAATGCTTGTGAAGTCCTCATGGAGAATCCTGAAGACAAGTACACCAAGGGATTACCCTTTGATCCTATCTCTACTATGCCTTCAATTTCTGGTTCTTGTTGCTAGCCTCACGTTGCCTAACCCTTTCTCATGTATGCAAGGTATCTTCAAGGTGAGCAAGGGGAAACACCCGAGCATCATAACAAAGCTCACCGCAAGGAAGAAATCAAAGACGAATGATGCTGCTGAGAGAACTGTGAAGAAGAAACCACATCATTACCATGTTGACCCCACTACTGCTGAAAACGCCCTCAAGAAGACTAACGAGATCTACATTCCGTCGTTCCGACAGTCGGATCAAGTTGGAGGGGTGTTCACCGAGCCTATTGTGCTGAACGGCTAAATTTTGTGGATCGTCGAGCTAACGACATTAAACAAAGCGCTTCGTGGGAGGCAACCCATGTTTCTAACTTTGATCTGAGCTTATTTTTGTTTTCATTTTGCTTAGTGTAAGGTTTTTGGATGATCCTAGGAGCATTGTGCCTAAATATAGTTCAGTTCTTACGTGCAGGAGTCAAGCACGGCCGTGCTGTGCACACGCACGACCGTGTCAGTGCTCGGATGTTTATGCCAAGAGGAAGCATCAGCGACATGATCATACTGATTTTTAGCACGGCAGTTTCGGAAATTATATAGAATGAGTTTTTGCAGCACGACCGCGGAACACGGCCGTGCGGATCAAAGAGGAAAAATGGCCAAAGTCACGCAAATGCTGACACGGCCGTGCTAAAAAGCGACACAGCCTTGCTAGCTACAGGTGTTTTGTCGAGTTCGCAGACCAAGTGACACTGCCGTGCCGAAATCGAGCACGGCCGTGCACCCCCAAAATATCCAACTTATAACCCTTTGGCACATCTTCTTATTCGTGCCCTCTCTTTCCATGCTCAAACCCTAAATTTGTCCTCCTACCCATCATCCCAAAACTTCTCCTTTTCTTTCCTCAACCCCTCACAACCCAAAAATCTCCATCAATCTTCCAAAATCCCAACATCTCCCAACTCTCCACCAAACCCTAACCACATTTCAAACCCACTCCACCCAAATTTCATCCAAAAGGGCAAGATCGATGTCAAGGAAAAGCTTGGGGGAGCTTGATCTACAGCAAGGAGCTGATTGAAGAAGAAGATCCATCAAGATTTCATCAACCCTAAGTGAACTCCTTCATCTTCCTCAATTTTCAAATTTTGCATATAATTTCTTGTTGCAATTTTCTCTTGTTATGGCATTAGCGTGTGTCTTGCATCTCATTCACATTACTCCACATACTATGAGACCGAAGAGATCTGCTTCACCCTCCGCTGGTAGACAACCCCGCACCCGGAGGGGCACATGTCCACCTCCGACTCCACCTGTTGCACCACCTACGGTTGCATTACACGGGATATCTCTTAGGGATGCACATCAGAGGTCGACTTTTGCTATACTTCACCCACACCCCCATGTCGGCGACGAAATTCACAAACCTTGGCACCCTCATGTCCCTAGGGATCTTAGATGGTGTTGAAACCCTATTTGCCAACATAGGCTGGACCACTTTTCTGCACTTGCATGACGAGACCTTTAACCGCCAGACTCTAGAATTTTTGAGTTCCCTCTACCGCACTGAGAATGACATTTCATTCCGACTATGGAATGTAGATAGGAAACTCATGTTTGACTAGTTAGACAATCTGTTTGGTTAGCCCGTTGACGACAACATAAGCCCAGACGAACATTCACACCCTCGTAGATTTAACGTGGGGGTATTTTGACGAGAGATTACGGGTTCGGGATAGTACGACCCAAGGAAGGCCAATGCCTCCTCCATTGTTCACCCATGTTTACACATTGCACATATGGTCCTAGCTTGCACCATCTTTGCTAGGATTGACAGTGGGACGGTGACGTGCACCTAGCTCCTCTTCCTTTGGCTTATGACCCAGCCGCAGCGATACAACTCATCCACTAACCTTTCCTCTCCACGTTACACGTTCAGGATTCTTCTGAGTGGTTGATGTGGAAGCTCATGAAGGTCGCCACCTCCCACACGGGCGAGATTTGTTGTGGCGGCCTCATCACTATCATTGCTCAGCACACATCCTTCCACATTGAGCTTCCTGACAACCTCCGTGGAGCTGATGGCCCAACGTCCTTGGACACAAATGCACTCATTAGGATGTCCAGGATTAGGACAAGAGGAGCAGAGGGTTACACTTGGATTTGTGGGCCAAGACACATTGATTATATCAGACTTCACAACCCCATCTGCTCTACAGTGGATGCGGCCACAAACTTGTTCTTTGATTCTGAGATCGACCGAGAGTAGCGACCTGCAGCCATGGAGACTGAGATCCCCCATGTTCATCCCACTTCACCCCACACACGCTTCGAGGAGGGCGGCCATTCAGGCACTGCCTATGAGCCAACTTTTTAACCTCTGCTCCTAAATTTCGACTCTAGGTTTGGTCGTGTGGAGCATGTTCTTGAGAGCATGCTCCAATTGCATATCAGCGAGTGTCACTATCACGACCCCGATGTCCCTAAGACAACACTTGATGATGGAGCTGAGTGATCCATCCTCCCTCATTTCATTGCCATATAGACCTTACTTAGACACATTGAGGGCAATGCGTAATATAAGCTTAGGGGAGACGTTTCACTCTTGTCTCACCAAGCTTATGGGAGATGTCGGTTTTGTGTCAAAGTATCAAGGGCTGGTGTTTGTCGTTGTTAATGTGGGTCTGCTTTGGGTTGTTTGTTGTTGATGGTGATTATGTCTGCCTGTTGGTGTTGTTGTTTTGCCTGTCTGATGTGATGATGATTGATGATGTTGACGTTCCATCTGCTTGATGTTGTTGATGATTGACGATGATTGATAACGTTGTCGTTTGATGTCGGTTTTATTTACCTCCTCGTTGTTGTGGTCGAGCGACCAATCCCTATTCTTTTATTGTGGTCGAGCAGCCAATTTCTCATTATTTTACATCTATTTTATTTTTCCTTATTGGTCGTGTGACCATTCCTCCCATTTACTTTTATTTCGGTTTCCTCTTTATTTTCTTTTTCTTTTATCATCCACCACCTCTTTCACCTTCATTTTCCGCCATTTGTATAGTTCAATGATAGAATCCCTCTAGGAAGACCACACTCACGCATTTGTTGTGTACATGCTTAATTAGGATCATTTTTTCCGCATATACCCTAGATACTTTTTGGGTGGCACGATTTCCACACTCCTTCCTTCACTGTTTCATTTTTAATCTTTATCCGTGAGTTAGGATTAGCCACCATTTTGCCTCCCATAGGGTAGGTTAGTAGGGTTTTCGACTCTCCGAATACACAACTTTAGGGGTTTCCAGATGCGTAGAGTACCTAAGCTTAATAGGGTTTAGCCCTGAATATAGCTTAGCTTTTCCCTTTAGCATTGTGCAATGACATGATTCAAAAAAAGAGAAAAGAAGAGAAAAGATATAGAATAAGTGCACCGTTCTCACTATCTTGCCAAGTAGCCGGGTCTCCATGCCTCAGGAAGCATTGGAGATTCGCGTCGAAAGATGAGAATAACGTGTCTTTAGGCGATTCAAGAGAGTAGGCCCGATGGGTCCGTCTTGGCCCAATGCCCTAGACTCGTCTGGGTCGGGAGTCATTGGCTGAAATCTCTCTACATGGATCGCCTAAGCCCCCCCAAAAAAGAGAAATAAAGAAAAGAAGAATACATATGTATATACACATAATATTCATAAAAACATATCTGTCACCATGGTCTAGGAGGAGCTAGCTTGACATGGTCGGCCTTAGAGAGATTGGGATCCTAGAGAGATTGAGATCCTACGATATGCCACCAGGATTTTTTGCCTTCACGCGTGTAGGATGAGAGTTGAATTCTACTAACCGAGTCCTATCGGAGATGTTTTCTATGGGGCTAGCACTTCTTACGGGTGTGTTAACGACTTGACGCCGTGATGAGAGTAGTGTTCAAGTCTGCTGCCACATAGGTTGATATCGTATATAAGCTTGAAATGACCATTGACTCCGTCATATACACAATGCATGCGTGTGAGTGGTTCGTGAGGGTAATTCTCGAATTTCCTTAGCAAATTTCTCTCAGTGTTTCATTTCCTATCTTGCTCAAGGACGAGCAAGCGTTTAGCTTGGGTGAATTTGTTCAGTGTATATTTGTTTTTCCGTCCTTTTTCCCGTATTTCCCCCTTTATTTTGTGCTATCGTCGTTATTTTAGTAGCTTTTTACCATCTTTGGCCATTTTGATGCTTGGGGTACGTTTTCTCCATGTTTCAAGTATTCGTGCCCAAATAAAACGATGCGTTTTCTATGAAATAGAGATCGAAGGAGAAAACGGCAGAGAGGAAAGAGGCATGGTCAAAGCATGGAGGCTAGGAGGAGGAGAAAGAGACTCAACACGGACGTGTTGGTGTATGCACGGTCGTGTCAAAGTATCAGTTGGAGGAGGCAGATTGCAGCTCAGCGGCTCGGCCGTGCTACACGGCCGTGCTGGATTTATGACAGATTGAAGATTGACAACACGGCCATGCCACACGGTCGTACAACTGGAGCCGTTGAAATCTGCTAAGGCATGGAGGACCGACTGACAAGTCCGGGTCGATCGGTCGGCATGGTCGTGTGTGATGATGTCGGCGCATCGTAAACATAGGTCATTAGGGTTGTGATGCGGCTTGGATTTGTGGACCAGTGGCATTATTGTAATTTGACAAATGATATAATTTTTCTCAAGTTATAGAGAGGAGCCGGCCCTGATGGGGATATGCGGAAATTGTTGAGAAAAACCTTAAGTTGATTTCTTAGATAAATTGTATTATGATTGTGAGTTATTTCCTTTCTATTTGCCCTAAATTAATTTCTAGCTAGTTGTTCTACCTATTCATAGTTGTTATTTAGCGAGCAGTCGATTTGTAGTAGGGCTTTGATAATTTCAGATCTATTTTATCCATTAAAAATCCCATTTTTATTGCTCTTTCCACCCCAAAAATCCACTTTTTATTGAAAATCGTAGCAAATCGCATCAATTGGTATCAGAGCATGTCGACCTGATGGCATCAAATTCGTTCTTTGTGTCAAGTTTTTTCTTCGGGTCAGACGAAAGGTTTGACGCAATCCTAGAAGCCATCAGAACATCGAATCTCCAAGCGATGGCGGCGTTTGTCCAAGAATACAGAAAAACCCTGGTTCTAAAGCTCCATTTACAAGGTGAACCGGCTCCAGATCGGAAGATTCCAAGCGTAGATCTACCAGCTCCGGAGGAAAAAGAGAAGAACGCCGCAGATCTGAGGAAAATAGAGGAAACAGCGCAGATCTGATGCATGCGGCCATCGTTGACTCAGATCTGACGCTGACGGAAAACGACGAAGCTGATCTGACCCCGACGGGCCCCCAGAAGATCGTCGCAGCCGCGACGAGCCCCCAGAAGATCGCCACAGCCACGGCGAGCCTCCTGGGGCTGCTCCGACTTCGGCGAGGCCTTAGAGGGTCGCCGCTAGTCGGAAGAGCCTGCCACGAGCCGTGGCGACTCGATTGAACCCACGGAAGCCCGCATCACCGCCGTTGTCTGCCTAAACCCTTGAAGCGGAGGACTTCGAGCGACTCCGGCAGCGCTATGTGCATTGTTATCGACTGCCCGACCACCATGGCCCTCGTGTTCTCCGGGCAAACCCTGAGGAGTCTCCCTTGCAACCATCCACCGTTAGAGCCACCGGAAACATCGATCGATGATAGCCGTGCGTAGCTTCGAGCGGTGCCGGTGACTTTTTTGGCGAGATTACAACCCACCATCACCACCCATAGTTGCGCTTCTCCGCGACGCAGCCAACAGGACAAACATCGACGTCGTTCGACGCCAGAGTCGTCTGAAAACGAGATCGGCACCGACGAGCCACTTGCCGATCCCAAGCCGCAGCCGACAGCTCGAGCCGATGAACAATGTGGCTTGGCGATTATTTTGGAATTTTAGGCGATTTTCTTCGGATTTCGGTACGGCTCCGATTTTTTGACGATTCCGGGCCCGTTTGGAGTCGAAATTCAGAACGGAAAGAGCCACGCCGTAGAAGACTAAGCCACAGACACTTCTCCAATCATGCAACAACGTTTTGAGGAAGATGGAGCTAGTGTGAGGCCTTTTGATCCAGGAGGAGGCGAGGACACATACTCCCATACTCGGAAAAAGCGCAGTCGTGGACTTCACGCACACCTTTAGGACAAGATGTGTTTTTGGGGGCAGAGTATGATGCGGTTTTGATTTGTGGGCCAGGGATATTATCGTAATTTGACAAATGATGTAATTTTTCTCTATTTATAAAGAGGAGCCGGCCCTAATGGGGAGATGCGAAAATTGTTGAGAAAAACCTTTAGTTTATTTCTTTGATAAATTATATTAGGATTGTGAGTTATTTCCTTCCTATTTGCCCTAGATTAATTTCTAACTAGTTGTTCTATCTATTCATAGTTGTTATTTAGCGAGTAGTCGATTTGTAGTAGGGCTTTGATAATTTCAGATCTGTTTTATCCATTAAAAATCCCATTTTTATTGTTCTATCCACCCCAAAAATCCCATTTTTATTGAAAATCGTAGCGGATCGCATGAGGTTGACACGGCCGTGCGCTAATTAATTCTATATAAGGAATGTCGGTAAACGTTGAAACGGAGCTTTATTCGAACTTTTACCTTTTTGGACGATTTTCTGGAGTTCTTTCTCTCCCTTTTCTCTATTATTTTCTGCTGGATATTGTAAGACTCTTTAATCCCCCTTTATTGATTTCTCTTAGTTTTAATCTCCATTGCTATTGTGGTTGATTGGATTGTTAATTTCAGCTCATTCTATTGCTGGTTCATCATGTTCGCTTTTGTATTGATTTTATCTATTAACTCCATGATTAGGGAGTAGTCTCCTTAGCCAGGGCCATGTAGAGCCCTATTGTAGGGATTGAGCACAATGGATCGCCCTAATATCGATCCAATAAGATTATAGTATTAGAATATGGTTGGATGAGAGCCTAATTCAACTCAACCCATTATCGAGCTACACAATCTTAATCACCAACGATCCATTGGGGTTTTGATTTGATGCCTTTAGTGGAGAGTTGACCACCTAGTGCTAGGCGCCGACGAACCATCGGGCACACTCACTAGAATCACATATATCGTAGTGACCGACGACCCATTGGGGCTACGATAGAGATCCAACCTATTCTCCAAGTCCTCTTTCACAGCTAGACGTCGAGAGGGCGAGAATTGAGATTCAGTCATTATCGATGACTATAATCATTGGATTGAGAAGTTAGAACCACCTAGCTCAAGACCTACAATAGCGGTGATACGCTAGCCCTAGCTTTTTCTCATAACTGAATCCTCCCCCTGCTTCATTGCTCTCTACACTCGAGACATCGATTGCCGCAGCTTTACAAAGCTTGACACTAGTCCCTGATTGAGCCTTCACTTCCCTGTCTTCTTCGACACGTGCTGCATACGACACCATACGCTTGCGATAATTTTTTAACTTCTCTCGCATACGAACAAGGAACATGTTGGAACACTGCCATGTTAGTTTTTTTTAAAATAGTAAAGCACCTTCTGGAATAGGTTTGACACTGTTCTATGTCCTGAGTTAAAAACACATCTTATCAGGATAAAAGAAGAAAATAAAAACATTGCAGTAGTAAGTGAGACACAACTGCCAGCATTTTCCCAGCATTATTTATAAGTTTCTTCTAAGTAAACGTTGCTAGTTCTTTGCATGTGCTATACACGTGAAATTCAAGGCTAGAATTTTTTTTCCGCTATAAGCATATATATATGCTTCTGTCAAAAGAATATCTTTGCAAATTTATCTTTCAAAAGGACTATGAAAAGAGATCCTTTCTTCATGAAGAATATGAAAATACTGCCAATTTACTATTCTTGTATTACATGAAGGGCTTTTTATATTCTTTTATTTCAGATGTTACAGCTCTAGAAAGAGTATATCAAAACTTTATGGAGATAACACTAAGAATATTACTTTTTTCAAGGGAAAAAGCTTAAATCACTGTTCTTGATTGAGAATACACCATAGCCAGGTACAAATAGAAGTCAAATTGTAAAATTTTTACCTGCTGTTAAGAAGTTTTACCATTATGTTAGAGTGACTTGCAGAAAGTATATTTTCATTTGGTGAATGCTTTAAAAGACTGCTTAAATTATGCACATAAATTTAGTATTAGTATGAACGTTAGCTCATTACAATATACATTATGAGGTCACATTATTTAACTGGTATACATATGCACTCTATAGTTTCTTTTTGAGAATAACAGTTCAAAAGAGCCATTAAATGCAATAATTGGAATTTTATTTTATGAAATGAATACATTTAAAATTAGGATTACACGAGGAAGGACATTTTTTCATAACTTTGAAGCATATTAGAGTTTTTAGTTAAATGCATAGGTTAGGGGCGCCCATGTAAAGTTCATCTAATTTCTAGATGAGTCGCATGCTAATGGGCCCACATGAAAAAGAGTCCCTTAGGTTTGGTGGTCAGGTTTGATGTGTAAATATATTATGTTATGGCATCTTCAGTAAAATTTTTCTTTCCAGTTCGAATAGACAGATTGAACAAAGAGATGGCGGTGGCCACCAATCCGGGGTCGTTCAATAATGTTAACCAGTAGCAAGTTTCGAATGTACTGGCAATTAAATGGTAGAGTTTGATTTTTTAAAAAACTGTTCGTTTTTTGAAAGGGGTTTTAAATTGTTAGTTACCAGGCCACATATAGGATTCTGCCGCTTGACGCACTAAAAATGATATGAGCTATTTCTGTATTGTTCGTGTACGACACATCTCGTAAGTTCCCTGCCTTGAATAGCTGTTGTTATTTTGGTTTGGAAAGTTAAAAAAAAATGTCTGCTATAGCCGGAAGATCTGCGGGACGATCCGCCGCACATGAAGCTTCAGCACAGTTTTCTGGTTATATAATAGAGATCTAACAGTTAACTTCATGGAATATTTTAAGAGAGCATTTTTCGATATTAGAATTTTTATAAGAAACTAATGTCTGATTTTGAAACCATTGTAAAAGATAACTCTCTGCTATCCTCTTTTGGTAGCATGATGAAAGAACTAACTGATTATGTTAATTTTAATTCTCTGAACTGTTCAAAATTAAACTGAAGAAGCAAATTGGCGTAAAAGCTGCAAATCATTATTCAGTTATTTAGGTCATTTCTGTCCTTCAATACTAAAAACTTCAAATTTTTTTATTTAATATTCAGTTTCATATTTGGCATAGTATCCATGTTTTCCCTCATTTTATTGTCAGGAAGAAAATTTAATATGTTTCTAACTCTAAATTCTAAATTAAATTAATTCCGAGGTCTCCATACTTCCGACGTTACAAAATTTAGTAAATTTTGAATTCTAGTCATATATTCTGTACTTTGTTGAGAAAAGAATGCATTGGTCTCTGTGCCATAGGAATCCGCAAACATTTCTTGTACTGATTATGTATGAAGTTATGAACTTAATAAGGTCAGTTTGCCATATCCGCAGGAAGAAAATTGGAGATGTTCCTGAAGAACGAAGGCCTCATTTGCTTTCTCTGGTCAAACCTAGGTGATTTCTTATATGATGTATTTTATTGGGTTGTGATGTAATTCATTCTTCTGTTCTGTTGTATTGTGGAGGACATGGTAACGGTTGCCTAATGTTTTCTGCAAAGGACAGTTAGAACTTATTTTATGCTATTTTTATTGTGATGCAGACTGATATCTAGGATGTGGGAAATAACTGGGACCCGCTATCAGGATGCTAAGCTATCCAAGCAAAGTGCATCTACTTTGTTGTCTCTGGGTGATAGTCCAATGGCACAAGAACTATGGGTTGGTAGAACAAGCAAAGGTGCTTTTGCTAGATGTTTATCAGATAGTTTTTGTTTTTACATTGACTACTGACATCTTCCATATATCATCAAACATTTTGCATAAATTTCGAGTGTTACACAGCCATTTAAAAAATAGAAATCAAAAGCAGTTAAACGGCTCGATCATTTATCATGCAGCTTTTGCAGACCTAAAATCATCATCATCATCATCATAGTCTACATCCCAGGAACTTGGGTTGTTGGCTTCATGGACTCAATAGAAAGAATGTCGGATTTGCAGACCTAAAATGAAAGATGTTTTTTTGCCGACACCTGTATCTGTTATGTGAGTTTCTAATTCAAGAAGTGGTTCATCTGTCTTTTATCTTTCTCTTTATCCATATTTTACAAACAGAAATATGGATATCTATATGTACAGTTCTCACTATTTCCAGTCATCATCATCATCATCATCATCTTTAAGCTTTTCCCATCAGCATGAGGTTAGCTAATGAACACAACTCTGCATTGGAGGTGCGCACAGCGAAGAAATTTGCAAAATTTTATGACCATGTCAACTTAAATTCACATTTTTAATTCCTTGACAATCTTCGGTATAAATGACATCGGAATAACTCATAAAGTCTAACAAGAGGGGAGATGCCTGACTAATACTTATCCAACTAACATGTATACGTATGCTGTTGTCTTTAAGCTTTATTCTGTACATTTTTCCTGAACTGCAGTAGTATTAGAAAAGAAAACTGCAGGATTTATTGGGTTACTTTATTACTGTTGTTTAAATTTAAAGAAGAGTCGGGTTTCTATAATCTAAACAGAGTCCCCCACCCCATTTGCCTTTGTGTTGAGGTTATTTTTTACAGGAGGGAGAAAATCGGAAAATAACCTAACTTGGAAGTTGGAAGGATAATTTGGCAGCTAGTGGTTGTGCATTGATGACTAGATCACTGTATGAGTTGAAGCATTGTTATGATTTTTGGAAGAGGAAGCAGGAACCAACAAGGAAAATGGAAGCCAGAAATGATGTCCGAAGGTTTAGGGGAATAACAAATGGATATAATCTGCGCTCAACTTGAGAGCTTATAAGAAACTTGATGGAGTCAATTAGGAAACCTGTCGGAAAAGCTAAAAAGAAACTATGGATATGCGTATGAGACACCAATTTGGAATGTCTAGTGAGATTCTAAAAAGAAACTCACTGTAGGTAGTAGGTACTATCGGCGTGGGATGAATTTATATAAAAAATATTGTTAAGTTGTTGGGAAGCATTATCAAGCTGTACATAACATACTTAAAAGATTTAGATATGAAAAAAAACCTAAGAATGAATTAAATTAAAATATAGAATGAAATTATAAATGGATGTTTTATACTGACACATGCTAAAAATGAGTAACCAAATGAATTTTTGGGACGTCTCTATTAGTTCCAACAGTCACAACCAGTATTTCTCTAATTTTATTGTACATATCCAGAATGTTTCCTTAGATGTTCCCAAGTATTACAATATGTTGCGCTAAGTATTATACCCATTTTGGGGGCACTTGTCTGAAATTTCTTAAGTTTTCATCTTGTTGCCTTAGTGGGTATCCAAGAAATGGGGGGTACCAGCCTAAAACATTCCTGGTAACTATGCTTGATGATAACGTTTGATAATTATTGAAACCTATAATGGAATAAGAGGATCTAGGTGAGTTTTCTGTAAAGCTATGACCAGTTCTCATGTGAAAGATGTTGGCATCTTTACACGGTCATCTTCATGTAAAGGCACTGAATTCCTTTGGAACCTCAATTTTTGGACTTTCTGGATGATAGATCTAAACTGAAGACTCAATTTTTAGTAGAACTTGCTGTTTCGATAGGTGGTGCCTTCTTTGCAGCTGCGGGGTTTTCTAATAAGCTGAATGAACCCTCTCCATCCTAAAAAGGATGACTTGCACATATTAAGAAAGAAAACCCTCATCATTAAGACAAAGGCTTGAATGAAATCTTTAAAAGCAGAGACATCTGTCTAAGGCAGATACAAGCTAGCTTACTAGTCAATGTGCGTGCTCATGAACAGTAGAAATGCTATATATATTGCATTGGACAAACATGATTATTTACAGATTTTTCTTTATAGTTATTGTGGTACAATTTGAATTCATTGATGCCATTATACTATTCCTTGCAGCCGGTTAAAAATTTGAGGATAATTTGTTTTCTTCCTTCAAGCCAATTTTTCTGCTGATCAGCTGACCTTTGTATCAACATTGTGCAACAGGACCTTTGCCCATTGCTTGGAATTGGATAAATGACTTTAAAAAGGTATAATGAAAAATTTCAATATCATATTTTTCTCCGTATTTCTTATGCTTATTACCATTTCTTGCGCAAAACTTGATGATGATGCTTACAATTTTTATGACTCAGGCTATTTTTCGTGGCAAAGATGGTGGTACATATGGACGGATAATCCTTGGTAAGTTTGTTGATACTGATAGGTTATGCTGTATTACACCTGTTTTATGCCTGTATTATACATCATTCATCTTGGGAGAGCATCCTGGTGAGTTACTTGTTGACTTTATTCATTCTGAATTCCGAGATGATATGTGAGTAGGGTTTTGGGATGCTATCACATTCTATTAGTTCTTTTGTTGTGATATAATTTTTTAAATAATTGTGAGATTTTAAGTCATACCTGAAATTTATCTTAGCATTTTTTCTACTCTACTATTGGCTTGTAACAAGTCTTACATGATGAGCATAGTGCCATAGGTACACAACATATAAGCCCCTTTGTTCCAGCCATGAAAAAGGTAAGGATCAACCTGAAGAAAGGGAGGGAACAAAACCGACCAACTCTAAGATTGTCTAAGAAAATCTGCTTCTTAGTCACATGGTAGACAAATTTTGATCTTGATGGAATCTCTATTCATAGAGGCATCAGGCTGAAAAACTCGTCGATTCATGGCTGTCCAAATACAACAAGGTTCAAATGCACATGGTGCCTTGCGGATCTCCGCCCATGGGTGTCTTGATGTCGCATGTCCAAAGAGCTTGTGTAGCTTTGTCCAACTCTGATGTTGGATGCAGAAAGTTGCCCAAGTCTGCAGGGCAAAGTCGCTGTGTAAAAATAAGTAAGGCAGTTTCTCTTGATGAAGATTGCATAATGCACACAAGGTGGATGGGACTGCAAAATGCTGACCCAGCCTAACACGCAGTTGAAGCTTATTATTGAAGAACTTCCAAAGAAATTACCAAATTCTTCTGGTACAATGATCAATTCTTGGTAGGAAAATAGTAGGCAAGGCAGATCCTTGTTCTGTCATATGGTTAATATAGGCAACTTTGACAAAGGATGGTCCATTCTTAGATAATTTCCGTTTTTTTTATCTTAGACTTATCGATTAATTGATTCAGTCAAATTTCTGTATTGCATCTCCCTGATCCAAATGTTGTTTTGATCAAGTGGGATTTTGATACTCTAGCATCCGAGACCTTGTTTACATCATCAATTGAAGGATTAAGGTTCAACGGCTTCTCACTTTCTCAGTGAGTCAGCAATCATGCCAAATGCAAACCAAAGTACTATGTCCAATAGACTGGTTACTCTCCGGCTTTAGCTTTTGCAGAATCATCTGAAGGCCCTCCCAGTTCCAAGAGCAATTTATAATAGTCCCCTCACTTTGATTTAGCATGTATTTAACTTCGATTAGCTTATTCCATACATTACCTCTATCTCATGAGAAGAAAATTCTTGCAGTTTGTTTTCCAGAGAGAGCTTGATGACATTCCTTACTTGAACGTTGTCCAAGTCATCCCATGTGTATAGGAAGACAAGCATCTGACCACTTAACCCATCTGATTTTTTCTCCTCACCAAAAAAATGTCCGCATATTCTTTTCCATTTGTAGAAAAGATGGGATGTGCAAGGCCCTCAATATGAACGATGTAAGCCCCATTTAAGGGTACCATTACAATTTTCAAGAGAATACAGGTCCTGCAGGTACTAGCGAAGAAAATATAGAGATAAACATGAAATAGTCTAAAATTGAAATACTCATTTATTCATCCTCCAACGAGGATATAATATCTAATGCTGGAAAGGAAACTACAAATCTCTCTCGGATTGAAATAAAGAAATGAACTGAAATTAAACTACATAATACTCTCCTATAATACTCTCATTACTAATCCTGAATCTCAAAACTCTGCGTTCTTCACTGGAAATGCAGAGTCCTACACTGATGTCTCCTCATAAGCCTGCTCGTAACCTAGTGAAAACAACAAGAATGGAACTACTATTAATAAAGTAGACTATATCTAGACTAAGCAATGCGGTTATGTACCAAATAAGGTTATAACAATATTGTGCATGCATTCATCACTACTAACAGAACAATAACACGCAGAGTACAAAAGCATGTAAATAAAGGTAATGAAGTAACGACTAAAGTAGGCGATTTTGTTTACTTAAAAGTTTAGTTATCAATTTCTGTGTTATGACTCGTAATGAAAAGAACGAAGGGTAACCTAAAGACCACCTTGTACCACGGGGTGCACCCGGGCCCAGGATCCATTCGACATGTCAGTACTGGTCGTATAGAAAAACTAACCAGGTCGGTTAAAGTTAAAGTACATTAGTGGGATCCATCAAGTTCAGTCAAAAGCATGGCTCCAGTCACTCACTCTCACTTTCAGCTATGAGTTTCCCAATCCCCCGTTGTCAAGTCAATTTTGTAACTGTTTCCAAATGTTCTCAATGTATCTATTTTCTACACATCCTAATTTATGTAGGTAGGGGTCTTATGCAATAGATCAATGTTTCATTAATGCTGTTAACAGTAATAGCAATCATTGTCAAAGCGCCAATGTCCAGTAGTGGTTTTAATGTCATTATGCATTTAATGTCATTATTTTGCATAGGCCATACTACATAATTTAATTGAGGTATGCTACAAAGTATTCAAGTTCTATTCTAAAAAAGAAAGTTATTTATTCTAAACAATCGTAACAACTTCAGAATTTTAAAATAAGAAATTAAATAATTTTTAAAAAATAGGCATGGGATCAGAGTCATAAATTGACATCCAGAATAATTTTAGGGTTTCGCAGCCAAAAGGGGATACACTGAGAATTTAATGATAGGAACGATAACTGATCACAGGCCTAACCAAAATAAATAAAATTCTTCCAATAAACCGAGCAGGCCCGAGAGCTCAAAACTTAAGTAGTTTCAGCATGCAAGGTTACCAATTCATTATCAACAGTAGGCCCGAGTAAGGAAGAGCTACAACATGGCCCACAACCCAGATTAGAATCGGAACCCAAACAGTAACTAACGTCATGATCGTGGTGAGACTAACCACAGTGGCTACAGAAAATCAAACCAACCTCTCCGGTGGCCAACACAAAACCACTATAATCCCCAACCGAAGACCAGTGACACGGAGCGGCGATGGAAGTCATCTTATTGCTCAATGGATGCCAAAAATCATAGAGGAAAAAATCACTTCAAGAATAATCGAATCATCATTTCCCTAACTCGCAAAATTTCCAACAAATCCATCCGAAAATAACTTAAGAAAATTAAAAGAAATAACCGAAATAGCTTAAGAAAGATATAGGTCTACCGTGCACAGTCGATGGCCAAGAATCCAAAGAAAACCTAGAAATCCAGCAAGCAATCGGAATCCCAGAAATCAATTGATTGAAAGCAAAAGAGTTTTGAAGAAGAGAGATTGAATTTTGCATATGAAAACCCTAATTTACCCGTGCTTAAATAGAGAAGAGGAGAAGGGTAGAGAGGGAAAATCTTGTTATCCTATCACGCGTAGGGTTATGAATTTGAATCCGACTTCGTAGGAAAATCAGCGTCGTCGTGGTGAACTAGGGCTCAGATCGATCGCCGAGGATGAATGTCGGTAGCACTCTCTCCCTCTCTCTTGTTCGATTCGTCCGAGATCAAAAGGGACGGTCGGGGTTTAATGAAAGAGTTAGGCTTTTTATTTAGGCATGGCCTTGGGCCGATGGGCTTTGAAGAATGAAGGGGGGAAGAAAAAGAAAAAGGAAAGCATGGAATGTGGAATGTTTAACTGGGCCTTGAACTTGGGCTTTGGAGCATTTATAAGTTGAGGGAAATTTAAAATGTAAGGAGAAAGGATGTGGGCATGGGCTGGGCCAAAGTAAAAGTAAAAGTAAAAGTAAAAGTAAAAGTAAAAGAAAAAGAAAAAGAGAAGAGAAGAAAAGGAGAGGAAAAAGAATTAAATAGAAGAACTCATAGATTCTAATCAAAAAAATTTAAATGGAAATTGTGGAGAATCTTGGATTTGACATAGAAAAAATATGGGGCATTACAAACAAGGGGAGACCATTCAGTACCGACTTAATAAGAGTGACTTTTGCCTGGAAATAGAGATGTTGATTCTTCTTGAGTGCTGATTTCTTGTGCATTTTGCAAATAACTCTATGAAACTCTTGTTTTTGGCCTGCCACTGACAATGGGTGCTCCCAAGTATACCAATCCATCCTCTTTGATGTTGCAAGAAAGCTTTCTTTTGAGTAGTATAAGAGTACGGTTGGGAATGCTATCACTATTAGCATAAATTGCCACTTCTTGAAGTTAACAGATGGTCATGAAGCTGTCAGATAAAGCTTATGGATATTTATTTAGCCATGTTTTTTATCTGTTGTTCCTCAGCCTGCCCCATGATAATCAATTCATGAGCAAATAGAAGGGGAGTCATACTAAAATGGTGTCAAACATCATTTGTATCTCTATTATGTGGAGAAACATTTGATTCTTCCTTTTTCTTTAGCATTTTTGAGCAGGGTAGCACATTGGCACAGTATCACCTTGACATAGTCCATTATAAAGTTGAATGGTGGTGGAAACATTATTATTGTAGATGACCCTGTAATTACCTGTCGAAACACACTAATGGATACAAAGAATCCAATTTTCTACATACCCCATCCTTTAAAGTGTTAATGAAATCCCATGCTCATTTGTCCATAGGATTTCTCCATATTCAGTTTTGCGATGAAATTCTGTCCTCTCCTTTTGTTAGCATGTGTGGAGTGCCGAATCTCTTGCACACATACA